>JARFIZ010000332.1:0-600000 GCA_036325965.1 Sinopyrophorus schimmeli | reverse complement strand
TTGCATCGACAAGATTATCGTATCTTCTCGCTCCCTTCCACTTATTGCTATGGTAAATACGTTTTTCGAATACAAAATCGATATTAAATAAATTAAATTAAAATTTTTGATTTGAAGGAGTGCACGGTAAATTATACTAATATAATAAAGACGAGGATGTGCGCATTCGAGCGAAAAGTGGCACATTTCCGAGCGAGGGAGGCAAATGAAGCGCGACGCGGAGCGGCGCGCTTCATTTTCCCGAGATCGGAATGTGCCACTTTGAGCTCGAATGTGCACACTCGACTTTAAACGTGATTTTCAATAATTTTGATAACAAAAAATTAATTAATATTTTTTTATCGTTCCCTCTCACTCTTACTTATGCTTTTGTTGTATCTTTTCGCTCTCTTACACTTATTGCTATGGTGAAAATACGTTTTCCGAACATATAATCGATATTTACTGAACTAAATTAAATTTGTTGATAGCAAAGATTGTTTAATTTACAAAATTTGATAAATACGAGGATGTGCGCATTCGAGCGAAAAGTGGCACATTTCCGAGCGAGGGAGGCAAATGAAGCGCGACGCGGAGCGGCGCGCTTCATTTTCCCGAGATCGGAATGTGCCACTTTGAGCTCGAATGTGCACACTCGATTTTAAGCTCGATTACCAAACGTCCCGTTTTAACAAAAAAAAAATTGTTCACGTTAGTTATACCCCACCTAGTTAAAGAAAATCTTAATACCAAAATTCTGTTTTTTTTGGAAAGATATATGCCCAGCTCTTATATCAAGAACTGTGCCACATCATATAAATTTATTTTTGTTTCGTTATTTTTGACGTTATACTTCTTTTTGCGTATTGAGAGCAAATTTCTAGCGGGCAACAAAAAAGAAAATAAGATAAATTAATTGAATACTCATCAAAAATACAAAATAAACAATTAAAAAAAAATTCGTTGCCCATTACAACAATAATGAGCAATGGAACTTCGATGCGCCATAAAACTAATTCATTGCTTGCAACTGTGATTGCCAAAATGTTATACAGGGTGTCCCACGAATACGTACTGAAACTTAACAATAAAATTGATATACAATACGTCCTAAATCCAAAAAAATTTGTAATTGGAACAATTTTCAGTACTCATTCGTGAGACACCCGGTATGCTGCAGGGGTATTGACAATAAACGAATTGTTTTTAAGATGCATGCTAAATTATGAAATAACTGTACATTTGGCGTCATTTATAATATTTAGATAGTTGTACACATCAAACTGCTTAATAAATCGGAACGGGAACGAATTTTATTAGGTTAAAATAAATCCGGCTGTAGTCAAACGTAAAGTGTGCAGTTTGAGCGCCATGCATTGATAAAACGCCTGAAAGGAGCTTCAGTTTGGAAAACGGACTTGTAGCAAGTGCACGCTATTAAAGCGAAACAGAAATCAATACACAAAACACTACGTACGAGATTTCGATCAAAGATATAGGTAAATAATGAGCCACACCGGCTCGAAATATGGGTTCGGTACCGCTGTGAACGTCAGCCACTTTTGTGTCCATGGCGTAGCCTGTTTCCTCGAGAAGCATTGAATTCGAAATTTAACGTAATAGGATGCAGTTGTGGTTGTTAAGTTAGTAGGGTACAAATCTCCCAGGTTTAGAGTACAGCGCCGAGATAATATCCAATTATAGGGAACCATTTACTCATGCGTTATCTCATTAAGAGAGAGCCGCATGTAAGCACATGTGCGAACGTTCTTCCCGTTTTTGTCCCCGCCCGCATTTTCCGTTCCCCCTTAAGAATAAAGAACAAAGCGTATCCAGAGCTCCGAAAACGATTAAAGTGGACTTTTTTCCGGAACTGTTGACAACATAAACGAGGCTCGACAGTTGCCCTCGTTACCCAACACTCTGCCCTTCTATTTTTCTTTCTAACAATAAGTAAATACTATTATTGTTGCATCCGTTTTCTGTTTTCTTTAGACCAATTAATTTTTAAGTCAACATCTTTTCTAGAGCTACCTTCGGGCCGCCTTCATCAAAAAACAACAGATTTAAAAGCTTCGCTTCCAATTTCGAGCAAAGTTTATACATTTTTTTTTTTGGTGACGCTTCTCCACGTTAATTATATAAGTGAGTGATCTAAACAATGGAAGTATTTCTTACTTTCATACAAAATTTTAATAAAATATTCTGTGTATGCAACAGAATAACTGACGAAGTGGCTAATATTGTAAACTGCCACCTACGGCAGTTTTAGTTAATTAAGAATTGAAATCGTTCTTAAAAATTGATTTTGAATTATCTATGCTAGCCAGGAATTTTTTAATTATTTTTCCGAGTAAAAGGAGTTACTAAAAAGTAGTTTGGGGTATTAGTTTGACCCTATAAAGGATTTTGCAAAATCAAATAATTTTAGCATGAGTTTTAATACATTTGATATAATCTTATTTTGGATAACTTTCAATTTAGGGGTAGTTTAAAAAGGAAATGCAGCTGCAATTTATTATTGGAATTTCTAGTAACAGGAAAATAAATTTCAACAAAAAGGACTAAAGGAGTCATAAAGAAATTTGTTTTTACAATATAAGAAATCAAAATATAAAATTTGATTTCTACTTTTGTAGGTAAAAATTTTTTTTTAGTTATGCAGGAATTTTTAATTATTTTTCCGAGAGATAAGAAGTTGCTATAAAGTAGTTTTGAGCATTAGATTGGCCCTATATAGGATTTTGCAAAATCAAATAATTTTAACATGAGTTTTAATACATTTGATATAATCTTATTTTGGGTAATTTTAAATTTAGGGGTAGTTTAAAAAGGAAATGCAGCTGCAATGTCCTATTGGAATTTATAGTAACAGAAAAATAAATTTCAACAATAAGGACTGAAGGATTCATAATGAAATTTGTCTGTACAATATAAGAAATCATAATAGTAAATTTAATTTATAGTTATGTATGTAAAAAAAATTTTTTAGCTATGCAAGAATTTTTTAATTATTTTTCCGAGTAATAAGAAGTTGCTATAAAGTAGTTTTGGGCATTAGTTTGGCCCTATAAAGGATTTTGCAAAATTTAATAATTTTAGCATAAGTTTTAATACATTTGATATAATCTTATTTTGGATAACTTTCAATTTAGGGGTAGTTTAAAAAGGAAATGCAGCTGCAATTTACTATTGGGATTTCTAGTAACAGGATAATAAATTTCAACAATAAGGACTAAAGGATTCATAAAGAAATTTGTCTTTACAATATAAGAAATCAAAATACAAAATTTGATTTCTACTTTTGTAGGTAAAAAAATTTTTTCGTTATGCAGAAATTTTTTAATTATTTTTCCAAGTAATAAGAAGTTGCTATAAAGTAGTTTTGGGCATTAGTTTGGCCCTATATAAGATTTTGCAAAATCTAATAATTTTAGCATGAGTTTTAATACATTTTATATAATCTTATTTTGGATAACTTTCAATTTTGGGGTAGTTTAAAAAGGAAGGCAGCTGAAATTTACTATTGAGATCTTTAGTAACAGGAAAATAAATTTCAACAATAAGGACTAAAGGATTCATAAAGAAATTTGTCTTTACAATATAAGAAATCAAAATAGAAAATTTGATTTCTACTTTTGTAGGTACAAAAATTTTTTTAGTTATGCAGGAATTTTTTAATTATTTTTCCAAGTGATAAGAAGTCACTATAAAGTAGTTTCGGTCATTACTTTGGCCCTATAAAGGATTTTGCAAAATCAAATAATTTTAGCATGAGTTTTAATACATTTGATATAATCTTATTTTGGATAACTTTTGATTTAGGGGTAGTTTAAAAAGGAAAGCAGCTGAAATTTACTATTGAGATCTCTAGTAACAGGAAAATAAATTTCAACAATAAGGACTAAAGGATCCATAAAGAAATTTGTCTTTACAATATAAGAAATCAGAATAGAAAATTTGATTTCTACTTTTGTAGGGAAAAAATTTTTTTTTGTTAGCCAGGAATTTTTAAATTATTTTTTTGAGCAATAAGGAGTTGTTATAAAATAGTTTTGGGCATTAGTTTGACCCTATAAAGAATTTTTCAAAATCAAATAATTTTAACATGAGTTTTAATACAGTTGATATAATCATATTTTGGATAACTTTAAATTTAGGGGTGGTTTAAAAATAAAATACAGCTGCAGTTTACTATTGGGACCTCTAGTAATAGGAAAATAAATTTCAACAATAAGGACTGAAGGATTCATAAAGAAATATATCTTTACAATATAAGAAATCAAAATACAAAATTTGATTTCAACTTTTGTAGGTAAAAATTTTTTTTAGTTATGCAGGAATTATTTAATTATTTTTCCGAGTGATAAGAAGTTGCTATAAAGTAGTTTTGGGCATTAGTTTGGCCGTATAAAAGATTTTGCAAAATCAAATAATTTTAGCATGAGTTTTAATACATTGATATAATCGTATTTTGGATAACTTTAAATTTAAGGGTAGTTTAAAAAAGAAATGCAGCTGCAATTGACTGTTAGTATCTCTAGTAACAGGAAAATAAATTTCAACAATAAGAACGAAAGGATTCATAAAGAAAGTCTTTACAATATAAGAAATCAAAATAGAAAATTTGATTTCTACTTTTGTATGTAAAAAAATTTTTTTAGTTATGCAGGATTTTTTAAATTATTTTCCCGAGTGATAAGGGGTTGCTATAAAGTAGATTTAAGCATTAGTTTGGCCCTATAATAAAATTTACAAAATCCAATAATTTTAACATGAATTTCAATACAGTTGATATAAACATTTTAAGGATAACTTTAAATTTAGGGGTAGTTTTAATGAGAAATGCAGCTGCAATTAACTATTAGTATCTCTAGTAACAGAAAAATAAATTTAAACAATACGGACTAAAAAATTTGCCTTTATAATTTAAAAATCCAAAACAGAAATTTTTGGTTTTTAATTTTCTATGTCAAAACATTTCTAGCTATGCAGGAATTTCATAATTATTTTTCCGAGTTATCACTATTATTATCACTATTATTATCATAAGTTGCTACAAAGAATTTTTGAGCATTAGTTTGACCTTATTAAAAGACCCCATTAAAGAAGGGCGCATAACAAATAAAAAAATAAAAACAAGCAAGAGAAACAAATCTAACTTTTTCGAAATCCATAAAAATGATGATCTGTTGTTAGCTTTTTGATAGTATTTCAAATGACACGACTACAAATATAAAACAAACGCCTTCTGTTTTTTCAATTTGTTTTTCGCCAAGATTAAAGCGTTTTTATCCCCGCGTTCGAGCGAGATTGTTTTTTAAAAAAACTTTCCGCTCAAGCTTAAATTATAAAACTAGTCATTCTCGCATTAAATAATTCGGAACCTTTTAAAAGAAAATCGCCATGTTATTCGTTTCGATTTAATTCATTTTCTTCTTCCGAACATAAAACCCTTTTCAAATTAAACAGTATCATATCCTTTGCGTTATCGAATTGTATTTATTCTAGAAGATTTTATTGAAAGGGTTGCGTTAAATTCGATCCTTCCTCGCCGTATTTCGGGGCAAAAACGCAGGTTATTGTATTACGGGATCCAATTTTTTATTATAAGTTATGGTCCGCTCTCTCAGTTCACCCAATTCTTTCGCGAGATGGGCTTTCGTCACAACGCGCAACGTCCCTCAGCACCTCAAGAAATTCGCTCGTTTCACCTGACCGTCGAAGAAATAAAAATCCGAGAGAACTAAAGACATGCCCAATTTAAGAAGACGATTCTCCCGAGCAATAACAATCATATGGCCGTTTAATTCAGTATAGCGCCGTCGCCCTTATGAATCTATGGCTCGTACGTAATAAAAAAAGAGGACCTATAATCCGAAACGAGCGAACGCTTAAGATGGGCCATATAACCGTTCGGAGTCGGTTTTTGCGGAAAAGCTGCGGAAAACGAGCAACTAATGTCGGCGTTGCGCATCGCAGCCGAAGGACCGACGAGCCACTAATGCGATATTTATGAGCCCTTATCGGATATGGGGGTGCGCTACGAAATGCCAGCATCTCCCGTGTCTCCTGTTACGTACATTGCGAAATCCGTCTCGGTTCCTCGTGGAACGAAGCCGGTGCCGAGGACGACCACGTCAGGTGTGCGTGGCGGCGGCCCCTCGGCCCTATCCGTTTTCTTTTCCGCTCGCCAACTCGTCTTTTCCTCCTTTTTCGTGGTTTAATTAAAATCGGACAAGATGTTCAAGTCCAGGTACAGTGGAAACTTGGTTATCTGGACTAATTATTGTTGCAGCTCATTCGGATAATCGAAAATTCGGTTAATTGAATGAATAGAAAAAATTGTGCTTAAAACCGAGTGCGCACATTCGAGCTCAAAGTGGCACATTCCGATCTCGGAAAATGAAGCGCGCCGCTCCGCGTCGCGCTTCATTTGCTTCCCTCGCTCGGAAATGTGCCACTTTTCGCTCGAATGTGCACATCTTCGTATTTACTAGATTCATCTACTTTGTTCGTCACTCTTTCAAAATCAAAAAATGCAATTTAGTTCGATAAATATCGATTGTGTTCCAATCAATGTATTTTTACCATAGCAATGAGTGCGAGCGAGCGAAAAGATACAACAATCTCATAAGTACAAGTGAGAGGGAACGATAAATATTATTTACTAATTTTTCGGCACTAAAATTATTGCAAAATCACGCTTAAAACCGAGTGTGCACATTCGAGCTCAAAGTGGCACATTCCGATCTCGGGAAAATGAAGCGCGCCGCTCCGCGTCGCGCTTCATTTGCCTCCCTCGCTCGGAAATGTGCCACTTTTCGCTCGAATGTGCACATCTTCGTGTTAATTGGATTCGACTATATTATTAACAAATCCTTCAAATCCAGATTTTCTATTCGGTAAAGGTTTTCACTTGAAAGTGCGCATACTCCTTAATAATAGAATTTGCCTATCTTATTCTTCTCTCTTACAAATAATATTAATTAAATCAAACTGAACTAAATGTGCCACTTCCCGCTTTTCTTTTAATTAAAAATTACAGTAGGGTATTTTTACCAAAAACGACATTTCTAATTTAGTTCTTTTAAACTAAACGAGATGAGAGGCTTTATCGTACATGCAAAAAAATACTTTAACTTTTTACCGAATTTTGACTCTTATTTCCCAACGTTTTTTGTAACATATCCCACCCAAGTCATTCTAAAATTTTGATGCACCCCCTATGTAACATATAAGGGAAGATGGGGTAGTCCCGGACACTTGAAAGAATTAGAAATAAAAAATAAATTTATTTATTTTTTATGATTTAAAATCAAAGTAGGGACTTTTAAGTTTATACTAATTAAAAATTTGTAATGATATATTTGTTTTTTTAGGAAATATGGCCAATCCAATTTGACCTTATTTTTTGGCAATACAAGAAGTGGCGGGTAGCCCCGGACTAGTACTTATTGGTGGCCCAATCGTTTTTTTGGCCTTATAAACATCACAAAAATAATTAATATTTAAACAATTTTTATGTGCCCAGTCTTTGCACTCATAACATTGAATCCAGTCTTCATCAAAAGTTGTTTTGCATACGATGCGTTCGGTTTCTTTCTGCCGGTCTTTTTGGGAAAAACTTCGAATATTTTTGTCTGTTTTCAATATTTTTAGCAATTTTTTGTTTTTTTTGCTTTGACAAATTTATTGTTTTTAGTTTTCTGCTTTTTCTCTAAATTTTGTTTAAATGGAGATGTTAAAATATCGCTCCTATGGGTTTTTTGAGCTCCGTTGCTAAATGTTTTTTTGATGCATCAGGAAATCGTAACAGTTGTTTTAATAAATGTGCTGTGCTGATTGAAGGCACCGGGTCAGTATAGATGTTGACCACCGTTGCGATTTGTACTGGATGTGAAAAATACACAAAGTTGACTAAAGTACAGTAATTTAACCACTATTTATTATCACAATAAATAATAAAGCACCGACAAGTTATTTATTTCAACTGTAGTATAGAGTAACTTTTGAAAAAAGATTATTAATTAAGCTAAAATAATGTCCGGCGATACCCGACATTTTAGTGTCCGGGGGTACCCGATTCTCAATATTCAACATTTTTATTCAGAGCTCCTAAGATGTAGTAGAAATATTTCAAATACTATTACAAAGTTTAAATATAATGCATTTTCTTCAACTTAAAAAAAAATAAGTATTCACACTTACGTTTTCTAGTTGATAACTTGAAATGAAATCTGACGAGCGCGATGAAAAATTTTTATATTTTACAAACTACTCTTTAAATTGTAACAGACTCGGTGTTTACGTGACAACTAAATTGCATATGTTTTTACTCTAGACGACCCCTGTTTTAAAGAAAATTTTACCGATGCAACGTGATTAGGTTCTTGGAAATTCTTATGTCCGCGGTTACCCGCTGTCCGGGGCTACCCCACTTTCCCCTAAATATTTTTTTATATTTAAAAATTGAATTAATCCATAAATGAAGTCTAATTACAACAGTGTATACAAAATGTGCCTTAAAACTAATTTGTTTATAATTTTTACAAAAATGAGAATTATCCAAAAATATCTGGAGACTCATTTTGACATATAAACCTTTAAAAATCTGCAAAACATGATAAAAAAATCAACTAGTTGATTTTTAGTGGCCTACTTCAAAAAATTTGAGTCATATACAATTTTAATTAATCAAAAATTAGAATTAGTAAACATTCGAAAGTGCACCTGAAAATATTTTTAACAAGCTCGCTACAATTAGGCGTGCGGAAGAGCACCACGATAACTTATTAAAAGGGATAGAATATCTAACCTTTTTCAAACAAAAAATAGATCTAATTTATTCGACTTTTAATTTTTTGAATTGAAGAATAAGATAATAATATGGGCAAATCCGATAAATGCGAAGATGTGCGCATTCGAGCGAAAAGTGGCACATTTCCGAGCGAGGGAGGCAAATGAAGCGCGACGCGGAGCGGCGCGCTTCATTTTCCCGAGATCGGAATGTGCCACTTTGAGCTCGAATGCGCACACTCCGTTTTAAGCACGGTGACGAAGCGTCCCGTTTTAACAGGAAAAAACTTGGTCAAATTGTTAGGTATATGTTTACAAAAAACGCAACAAATATTAATCACCAAATAAAACAGTCGCACATTATCTTAAAATCGACAAAGCAAAAAAACACCGTTTAGTGTGAATTACAAAATAAAATATTTAGTAAGAAATACCGAGATTTAATTTTTGCAACGCGGTTGACAATCCGGATAAACGCGAATCCGTATAACTGAGGTCCGGATAATCGAGGTTTTACTGTAGTTCCGTTCGTCAAGATCCTTCGCCCGTTCGCCGGAGTCACTCAATAAAATCGAGTGTTCCGTTTCCGTAGCGGGTAAATAAATTCTTTGCGAGCGCGCCGAGAAGGGCCGCCGATAAGATTCGGCACAATCGGGGGAAGATAATCGGGCGCGGAAATTAAACTCTCCGAACTTATGTTTATTTAGCGCTAACCTAATTCGCCAAAGTAGAACTTAACAAGGTAGAATGTTGATCTGGCAGACGATAAACTTGTTTATTAAAAATATAAACATCCCCTTCAACATACTCATTAGGGGCCCCGGGAAACTACCCGTGCATCTATTTTATGCGAGGCTCAACTTGTGCAGAAGTTACCTCGCTTAAGATAATATTTATACACCTGTGTGAATGTATTTGAATTAAAAGTTAACTTTGTAATGCACGACGTCTAGACGTTTTCTCGAATTTTTATCGGCAATAATGGCCGAGCCGCTTCAGACGAAATAGAAGCCGAAGTTCGGCAAAAGTTATAAGGATTTTCTCTTTTTAATAACGTGATTACATGTCTTTTTGAAAAATCTTTGAAAGGTCCTCGCATCGTTAAGGCCAAATTTTTTTTTTGAATATCTTCGCTTTTTATTTGTTGGAGAATATCATAAAAATTGTCCATTATTGATGTTTTCGAGGGATTTTGATTGGCTTGGATTTAACGACACGTGGCCAAGGTTGTGATGTATTTACAAAGGGATCGAGTACGCAGAGTACACATACGAGCCGCCGTTTCCCCTTTAACGCCAAAATTTTTTTGACATTACCAAAACCTCAATTTTCATTAAAATCCAAAATTTAAATTGCTCTTATATCGTTTTATGGTTTCCCGCAATCTTTTTTTTTCCGAACACATTGGACCTTATTCTAGAGCAGCGGTCGGGAAACTTTTTTAATCATTACCCCAAAATATTTTTGTGTAAGTTGATATTACCCCATGGCGAAGAACAAAAAAAAACGAAATCGCCTCTTTTTAGCATCTTTCATATTATAGCCCCCATGATAATTTTGAAAAGAAAACAATAACTAAAAATTTAATGTAAACATCATTTATTCAATTTCATTTTTACCCCATTTGGGGTAATTTACCCCGGTTCCCCGATCGCTGTTCTAGAGGAAACCGGTGCTAACTGAAAACTTCCAAAATCGACGAAAATCGAGAAAAAAGGGTTAACCCCTTTGATTTTTTTTGGAAAAATGAAAAAAATATTAATTTGCTTTCTATTTTACGGGGATGTTTTTACGTACCTCTAGTGTGTGGAGCTAGAGGAATTTTTCGCTGCTTTCCCTTTAAATTTTGAAAACTTGAATTTTTCAGTAAAATCAAAATTTGAAATTGCGCTAACTGTTTTATCTTTGATAATTTCACGAAATCTTTTTATTTCCGAATGTATTGGACCTTATTCTATGGGAAACCAGTCCTCACACAAAACCCGCAAAATCGCTAAGAAAAATAGGGTTGGCCCCTTTGATTTTTGTGATTTGATAGAAATTTGGCCATAAAACGGCACGCTGGCCAGACGTACTGGTGAGTTGGGTTATGGGCTAGTGAAAATAGGTCAAGGTAAGGTAGTGGGAAAAATATCTAGGGGTGAACATGGTTCTCCCTTACAATGAGGAGAGAAAAGACCAGGCTCGCATGGGCAGGGGCGCTTCCCTGAAGTAGATCTATCTTTTGTCGGGACCACAAATAAGTATCTACCTGCTACCCTATCCTCCTACCAGTATTAACATATGGGTCACAAACCAAGACAATAATAAAAAAAACGCACACAAATTAATAAAAGTCAAAGAGCCATGAAACGACAAATGCAGTCATGGAAACGAGTAACTCAGAGTAAAGAGAGACGGAAAGAGTACGACGAAGCTGACGGATCCATAAATCCATAACGATTTTTTCAAAAATATTTTATTACATATAATTTTAAGGGAAGCACTGTATATTGACTATGTCTGTTAGTATAGCAATTAAACTGAATCAATCAAATTTTGAACTTGTGTCATGAGGTCTATATCACAACTATATGGATATGTAGACACTATAGAAATATAAAGATTCTGAAACTTTTAGACTTTAATCTACTATATCAGTCCCTTCAAAAAGTCTAAATAACTAAAAATTGGAAAATATTTTTTTCTTTGGATTATGGTATAGATTAAGGTCTAAAATTTTCAGGATCTTTATATTTCTATAGTGGCTAGATATTTACAAAAGGCATTTTTACCATGGTTATCCCCCTATGGCCTTTCAGTTAGGTTTTTGTTAGGTCCCAAAAAGACATGCCTAATTCCATACGAGGGCTAAAATGCCCGTATTACAAAAGTCACGCATGAACGGGTGCCTGCCTAACTTCTACTGTAAAATCCGAAAACGACTTATCAGTTTTCAGGACATGGTTTTCTTAATCTTTCATAAAATCACAAATGGCATATTTACTTTTGGACAAACTATCGTAAATAAACCAACCTAATTTGAGTAAATTTTAATGCACCGTTGTGATACTTATTATACATAAATTTCCTCGAAAATGTGATTAAATAGAGCGGCTAAATAATCGCTTATTAGGTGCTGTTATAAAGTCCGATATTGCGAGGAAGGAGAGGCGAGTCATCTCGACTATGCATCATATCCGATGTCCCTCTCCACGGTTTGCTTATATGCGGTTTAATAGTCTCTGCAGGTTAATTTTGTAGACTGGGAAATTTCCAGTCATCCTTTGTCTCCAAAACTAAGTTGTCTAAACCTTTGTTTCTATTCTTTATATGCGGTTATGCAATATTGTGTTTTTAATTAGCCTAATTATTGCCATTTCCGATTTTGGTGGAGAAATATTAGCGGTTGTATTTCTGCCTAATTAGTTTTATGTAATTAGTGCGAACCGCAAGCCTTTATGACTTGTAAATGGTTTTAAACAAAATTGTCGAAAATAAACAATACAACGAGCAAACTCAAACCAATTACGACTGTCATTTATGGAAGGGAAGGCGGAAAAGATATACCGTCATAGAAAATGTGTAATAATTACAATTTTAAAATTCCCAACAAGTCAAAAATACACTTGTACTCAAAAAAAAAACGTTTTGGAAAATATTTTGTAAAAAATTCTAGACGACGCGTCGTCTGTATTAATTTTCTCTTGGTTGATTAATTTTAATGCAAAAAATGACTTTTTTTAAAAACATCGAAAGAAAGATTATGTATTTCTGGTATAAGAACGGTACTGTAATTTATAATTAAAATTTTTCAAAGTAAATAAATTATTGCGAACGGTGCTTACAACCGAATGTGCACATTCGAGCTCAAAGTGGCACATTCCGATCTCGGGAAAATGAAGCGCGCCGCTCCGCGTCGCGCTTCATTTGCCTCCCTCGCTCGGAAATGTGCCACTTTTCGCTCGAATGCGCGCATCCTCGTATTTATTGAATTTATTTATATTAATTATCACACGTGGTTATGTTTAATTTAGTTACGCCAAAGTAAAATAGTATAAGTTACTACAATGTGTGACACTCTTAACTTCAGCTGTGGTTTAATTTACTGCAGCTATAGTAAATTAATGTTTTAAAACGTACGTTGACAGATTTCGATAAATTTAGGTGCACTGTAACTATTTTAAATGCTAAATGGCCCCCAAAATTTTTATACACTAAAATCTGTGACAATTTGCTGCGTAAAATTCTCTTAATTTAAAACTAAATTGATATCCTGTCCAAAAGATGAGATATACGATAAAAATCATATGTAGCTGTTTTATAATAATAAATAAAAAAAATTTAATCACAATAAGCAACTAATCTACCGAGTTTTGTGGTATCCCCAACTACAACTGGTAGTAGAGAGAATCACAATGTATAGTAAAAAAAACACAATACTAGAGTGAATCTATGTTTTGGATTTAGTAACATTTGGTGAATATTTAGGGAAAGCTGTTGTACCTTGGCCTTTTTTTCCCTTGTAATTTTTTTCAAATTGTACATGTAACAATTTGTTGATACAATAAATTGCATCGTAGTGGGCCACTAATAAGGTATTCATCATAAAATATTTGAAAGCATTACCAACCGTTTACTCAAATTGCTATAAGATGGTGATGTACCTTGGCTTTATTCACATTAATCAAAATAAAACCCATTGTGTTCTATAAAAACTATATATTTGTTTTTGGATTATAAGAACTACTAATGTTCTTCTTTGAGATGACACTAAAATTGTTTCAAAAATTAACAAAACTTTTCTTCTATACTAAAATTTCCCATACTTAATGGTAAACTTTGAAAAATTTAAATTTTTTGTTAAACTTGTGAGGCATATTATCTGAAGCGAAATAAAAAAAAAAATAAGAATTTATAACAAAGGTATATCTAAATTTTTATTTATTGAACGTTGATCTTAGGGCCAAGGTACAACACACCGACCCTTGATGTTTAAACTCAGAAATAAAATTAAAGATTATGCTGTGCCAAAATCAGACCACTACTATGCAAACATTAATAAATAATCTTCCTATTACGATGAGTCATTTGTTATTAGGTAATACAAATCAATAAGCTATTTAAGTGAAAAGAATATAAAAAGACTTATTTTTTCGATTAAAAATTTCAATTGATCTAACACATTAACACAGTAGGGGGAAAGTGGCATGAAACAGCCAGTTTTAAAAACAGGGATAAATAATATAGAAGGACATAAATAAATCAATTTTTTTTTTAAATCTGTAATTGTTCATGCATTTATGTACGTAATGTCATAAAACATTTTTCAAAATTAACGATATTTTTCGACTTCTAATCATTTATAAAAAAAATAAAATTTGGCTTTTACATAACCTATAGGTATTGAAACAGCCAACCCAATTTTTGAAAAAGCCATGTTCTTATTACAAGATTAAAACTGCACATTAACGAAGATATTATTTAATAATAATCTTAAGCTATAATTTTAGATCTTATATAATTATAAAACGTTTTAAATAACGCAAACTCTCGATAAAATATTTACTTACATAAATCTAAGAAACTGTCAAAAAATTTGACGTTTGAGATCAATCATTGCAAAAACTTAAAAACGTTTTTAGCAAAAATAATGCAATTTCCCTTTTATGCCACAGGATTTATATGCCCAACCATTACAATTTTGCATCGGTACCACTCTTGATTGCTGTTACTACAATTATTATTGCATTTTATGGAATTAAAAGGTGGCTGTTTCATTACACTGCAGTCCGGCTATTTCAAAACATATTCTCTCAAGAAACCAAATCTCGAAAATTACTATAAAATCAAAGATTAGTCTACAAAATATATACGTTATTAGAAGGCCTAATATTTCTATAAAATTATAGTGTAATCATATTATTATTAGTTTTGTACGTATAGGCGTTAGAAAACAAATAAACTGAACTCAAAACCTTACTTTTTGACGACAAAATCTTCAATACGTCGTATCGGCGCCGTTTATTGACGGTGAACGGTCAAATTTTTGTGGGGGATATCTGGCTAGTGTTGCTATCTTAAAATAATAATACATAAACGATTCGTATGAAAACTACCGCGTAATTGATAATGGCTGTTTCAAAACTTGGCTGTTTCATGCCACTTTCCCCCTACATTGGTCTGCTGCTGCTAACTTTACGTTAATGTCTGTCAATGTGGCATTTGAAATGTCGAAAATTATGGGTCACGAAAATCCGCAAATATTAAAAAAATAAAGTTGCCCTGGGTACAAAGGGACCAAGCTATAACAGGTTTCTCTATATTAGAAACACCAAATGTCCGATTTAGTGTTTTGGACCAGTTATTTTCGAAAAATTAAAGTTTTTGATTTGAAAGAGAGATGATTAATATAGGCAAATTCAATAAATACGAGGTTGTGCGCATTCGAGCGAAAAGTGGCACATTTCCGAGCGAGGGAAGCAAATGAAGCGCGACGCGGAGCGGCGCGCTTCATTTTCCCGAGCTTGGAATGTGCCACTTTGAGCTCGAATGTGCACACTCAGTTTTAAGCATGATTTATAATAATTAATTTACTTTCGAAATAATTTTGATTAAAAATTACAGCGCTGTGTCGAATGTACAATTTAATCACGTATAAAGGTGACGTTATAACTATTTTCTTTTTAAATTAATTAAATAATAACTGGAATGTGCCACTTTGAGCTCGAACGTGCACACTCGGTTTAAAGCACAATTCACAATCATTTAAGAAAACTGGTGTTTCTACCCTAAAGAAGGCTTTTGCGTTATTTCTGCATTTTTTCGATTAAAAATTTCATTTGATCTCATACAATAACAAAGTCCATTGCCCTAGGTACAAAGGGACCAAGGTACAACAAATTCCCCTACATACATATTTCTTCGATAATACTTAAAGAATAAAAATTACATTGATTTAACACGCCGAAATGCAAAAGCTACAGGGTGTTAACTTTCGTAATCCATCCCAGAAACTATTTGCAATTAGAAGTATTGTTGCAATAAAACCGAACGACGTAGAAATCTACAGGTTAATGTGAAAAGGGTGAGATAACACAAACAGCAGGATTAATGGGGAAACTCGACCGCTGTCATAACAATTACTACTCCATTTCGTGTTAAGGTTAAAATATGGTTGTTGAAAACGTTATTTTTGTAGCCCGCCTCCACTTGCCGCATATGTACAATAGCTCGATACCGGAATTGAATGTAATCCACATTCTTCGGCAAATGCTCCCGGAATGTTCGATGAATCTGTTGAATGTGGTGCACGACGACGGATGCATGTAGAGAATTTTAAGTGATTTAAACTAATTTCGTATTAGAATTATGCGGTAGGTATCCACAGTTGAGGTGGAGGCCAATTAAAAGCTTGCAACAGACCGTCTATAGGTAAACGAAAAAAAATAAATTCATCAAGTTATAGGTATTTCATGTTTAGAAACATCATTGAAAAAAATACAATCTCAATTATTAGACTTTGCTAAAATCTCCATAAATATGTCTGAATTACTAACAACTAAATACTTTCATTTAAGAATTTTGTTTTGTTAGGCTGACCATTACTTTGAATATAAATCATTATTATATTATTCATATATTTAGCCAATGTTCGAGTAACTTCTATTCGTACACTTTAGGGGCAATTTATTTCATTAAAAGACGCGGGGAGACTGGGAATAGTTGTTACAGGGGTAAAAAGTGACAGTTATAAAAACTGTGAATTAGCTTATGGTAAAATTATTCTAAAAAAAATTGGGGGTGTACGTTTATTAATTTAAAGGCGTTTACGCCTAACAAATCTACCTTTCTTTTTTATTGATCAAAGTATTGGAACAACTCCTGAGAAATAAATTCTAAACATGTTTTTCATTAAGAAATTTGACTTCATTGAATTTTTTTTTTGATCTATACTAATATTCTCAAGAGGGAAAAGTGGTTTGTAACTACTGAAACGATTCTACAAATTATTTTGTTAATAAAAAGATACACTATCATTAAGTAAAATGGGCTATATTTTATTTTGATAGAAATGAGTTTTGTTTGACTAGAAATTTTTTAGTAAGTCTCATTGGGTTCTAACTAGGCTGCCTTATTGGGACCGCACATGGGATGTCACGCAAAACATACCGGGGTCCTAATCTGGCAATCCCAGTTGGATCTCAATTAGGTCCGACTAAGGCAATCCCGGCCGGATTCCGTTAAAGCATTCCCTAGCAGGTTCCAGTTATTATTTAATTAATTTAAAAAGAAAATAGTTATAACATCACCTTTATACGTAATTAAATTGTACATTCGACACAGCGCTGTAATTTTTAATCAAAATTATTTCGAAAGTAAATTAATTATTATAAATCATGCTTAAAACTAAGTGTGCACATTCGAGCTCAAAGTGGCACATTCCGATCTCGGGAAAATGAAGCGCGCCGCTCCGCGTCGCGCTTCATTTGCCTCCCTCGCTCGGAAATGTGCCACTTTTCGCTCAAATGCGCACATCCTCGTGTTTATTACATTACTATAATTTACCGTGCGCCCCTTCAAATCAAAAATCTTAATTTAATATAGTTAATATCGATTTTATATTGAAAACGTATTTACCATAGCAATGAGTGGAAGGGTGCGAGAAGATACGATAATCTTGTCAATGCAAGTGAGAGGGAACGATTAAAATTATTCAATTAATTTTTCGTCTAATTTATTGACCTAAAATATTGTGAATCATGCTTAAAACCGAGTGTGCACATTTGAGCTCAAAGTGGCACATTCCGATCTCGGGAAAATGAAGCGCGCCGCTCCGCGTCGCGCTTCATTTGCCTCCCTCGCTCGGAAATGTGCCACTTTTCGCTCAAATGCGCACATCCTCGTGTTTATTACATTACTATAATTTACCGTGTGCCCCTTCAAATCAAAAATCTTAATTTAATATAGTTAATATCGATTTTATATTTGAAAAACGTATTTACCATAGCAATGAGTGGAAGGGTGCGAGAAGATACGATAATCTTGTCAATGCAAGTGAGAGGGAACGATTAAAATTATTCAATTAATTTTTGTCTAATTTATTGAGCCTAAAATATTGTGAATCATGCTTAAAACCAGTGTGCACATTCGAGGCTCAAAGTGGCACATTTCGATCTCGGAAAATAAAGCGCGCCGCTCCGCGTCGCGCTTCATTTCCTCCCTCGCTCGGAAATGTGCCACTTTTCGCTCGAATGCGCACATCCTCGTATTTATTACAGTTGTCTAATTTAACCTACTCTTCTTCAAATCAAAAATTTTTATTTAATTCAATAAATAACGATTTTATATTCAAAAAATGTATTTACCGTAGCAATGAGTGGAAGGGAGCGAGAAGATACGATAATCTTGTTGATGCAAGTGAGATGGAACGATTAAAATTATTCAATTAATTTTTCGTCTATTTTTAGTCTACTTCATCCTTCGTCCTTTCAAATCATAAATTTAGTTTAGTAAATACCGACTTTATGTTCCAAAAACGTATTTACCATAGCAGTGAGTGGAAGAGAGCGAAAAGACACGATAATCTCGTTAATGCGAGTGAAAGGGGCGATTAAAATTAATTTAGTTATCCCAATTAAGCGCATCTGACATCAATTTGTTTATTTTAACGTTGGAACTTTATTGAGCCCTACCCAGAATTTTCTTATTGGGCATGCCCCGTTGAAACCGAATGCGGGCCAGATACTTAGGGCATTCCCCAAGTAGTTCAAAATATCAATAGCTATTGCAAAAATCGGGGCCAGCAAACTTGTTAACCCTTATTCTTCAAAAATCCGGCACACCCCGATTTCAGTTGATCCAAATTATCAAGATATCACCCTATTAACACTGAATTACTCGCGCTGGTGTTTTTCAGGCACCAGCGCCACAGTTTTTGTAATTACTAAATGTATAAATTTTTGCGAGCCTGTACACCCACATGTAACCTTTGTTTAGTCTTTCTAGTGTGCGATAGGCACCTGAAAGTATTAATTTGGAGAGAAGTTTGAACTGTTGTGGCTTTGGTGCCTGAAAATCACCGCGCGAGTAATAATGTTATTATTTTCGAAACGACATTTATTTTAAAATATGATGTATTAGATACATTTCTAACGGGTTGGGAGGGGGCACACTATCGATCAGTTTTATACAAACTATTTATTATTTTGAAGAACCAAAAGATGACCATTATGCATTTTTTTTTCACTTGCTCAATCTAACTGGAACTAACGCACAAATATATAATGCAACACATTTTTGTGATCAGCTTTCGAAACTATGAACGATTTTGAAAATTTTAACGGTGATGTGGATGGAAACACATCCTATCAAAACAGCCAAATTAGAAAATTTACTAACTAGAATTAAGCTTTTGTTGTCAAAATTCAAAGAAAAAATTAAACTTTAAAAGAACCAGTAAAAAACAACGAGCTATTGCCAATTGTTAACCCTACATCAATTTATTGCAAATTGAAAAAAAGAAGATGATTATTGAACAGTTTTATAGACTTTGTTACATTGATTTTAGTTAATTTTCCCTTTGCACTTAATTTTAAGTTGGGTAGTAATTTTTTTGTTGTTGTTTGGGAAATAAATAGTGCATAATGTGAATGACATTAAAAAATTGGCAAAATACCTTCAAAATCCTTAAAACCTAGTCATTTTCTATGTGGTGCCTGAAAAGCACCGCGCGAGTAATTGCGTTACGGAAACCTGCGCGAGTAACTAAGAGTTAACGTCTAAAAAATGTAATTATTTTTTTATATATACCATTTAATATATATTCACTTGTTTTATACATATGTATATTTTTTTGTGAATGACTATTTTTTCCTTAACTTGCCTCACTCTGCCCTACTTCGAAAAAATAGCTCGAATTTGGCGGAATGCAAATACTCGGTAATGAATTACGAATTGCTCCGCATTCGTAAGTGAATAAAAACGATATTAAATTGAAAGTCATTACCATATGGATGCGAGTTGTTCACAACTTATTTAATAACACGTTTTTATGCGCTACAAGCACTCGAAAAAGCGAAACGCGACCGCGAAACTTGTACGCAAAGCGTAAAATAATTCCCTCGTAAAACGCTGATACACATTTGCAATTTCGTAACAGATTGTCGTGTTTACTAATAAAGGGCGTCCGTTATGCGTGAAATTCGTGTGAACAAAGAAAAAGCGGCTCGCGCAAGAAACGCGCGTAAGACAACAATTTAAAATTACCGAATGTGACGAAGGAAAAGCGTTATGCAAAAGCTCTTGGGCCGTGTATCACTTTTATGATTGCCAAACTGAAGCTAAAGTCTATAGCGAGGCAGCTATGCGTGTAAAGTATGTAAATATACATATCCTCGCCCTCGTATGGTCGCAGCATTTTTGAAATACGACGCCACTCCAAAAAGTTGCCATAAAAATTACATTAAAAGAGATTCTGACGATCGGGGCGGGAAAAATCGCCTTGGAAAGAAAAAAATACGAGACCTTCATTTTTCCGGGTTCGCATTATGCTTTTTCTTTGTCGCTGAATATTGTATTATTTGCTTAGAACACAATTTCTTTCTTGCTTTTTTTTTATATATAACACTTTTGGCACGAATGCGTTGCTGTCAGGTGTTAAAAACGTTGTTTGGAAGATGAAGTCTTGGATAACCGGGCAAGCTTAACACACTCCGTTTTTTACAAATCGAAAAATGTTTTCGTGCTCAAGAAAATAAGCTCTCGACAATTAATTAATTGCTTTTAATGAAAAATAACCGACATTTTATGGATGAAAACTTGTTTTTAAAATGCAACAACTCAATTTTTAACCAAATAGTTCCATTTAATTTTTATTGCTAAAGCTTGAAAAAATATTAATTTTTTTAGGCAATTAAAAAGTGATTAATTCTTTTTTTACAAAGATTTATCCAAATTTTTTATTAACAAAAATTCCATTAGTAATTTTGCATTTATATAATGGATTTTTTCTTTCAAAATAAGACAAAAGAACTTATATTTTAAACAAAACGTTAATTTAAAAACTGATCAATATTTAAAAATAAATAAAGTATTAAAATTAAAACTAATATGAATTTCTATTTAATTATGGTGTGCTCTGTAAGGGTGCCGCAGCCCTCCAACATTAAAAATCTTTGATTATATTATTATTTTTTTAAAATAAATTAATAATTGTGCAACGTGATTGAAGGCCAGTATTTTTTTAAAGACGTTTTTAGACAAATATTTTTAAAAGACTTATTTATGGCTGCAAATTGAAAAAGTAGGCTTGTGGTATTTTAAAAACGAGCCCCCAAATTATCGATTTAAATTCGATAGATTATTTAGGCGTTGCTAATTTATTTAGTTGCTAATTTCGCGCAAACGGATTATTTATAAATACATCTATGAAGGTACTTTAAGATAATATGGGAGTTTAATTATATACCTACACCCTAAGTATTCATACACCCACGCAGAGATTTATTACTTGAATTACATACAATAAAGTTCTAAAATGTTCGAGTGAGCTTTACACAAAATAACTACTTAATATTTTAATTACCAACTTGAAAATCGATACTTTTAGTTGCTGAAATATAATATAGGCTCTACTTATTATTATACAACAAATTTACATTTTTTAGGTGTAAGTAAGTTTGATTAAGTTTGCCCAAATAACAACAAGCATAAATAACGCGTTTCTCATAACAATAAATTGAATTATCAGATTACACACAGATTTATGATTCGAACATATTATTAAGCCGATAAATTACACGCTGCGTAAAAGAAGCATTTAGAGTGAAACAGCAACATTTTAAAAACCCTATAAAATTGAAGAGCTGGTAAATACAGGGTGTCAGACGAATATGTACTGAAACCTGAAAGCTATCTAAACAATAAAGTTTGTATGCAATATGTCCTAAATTTAGAGAACTGCAAGAAAAAAACATTTTAATTTTTCAACATATGGCAATATTGCTAATTGCTGACATTGCATTTTTATTTTATTGCCTAGGTATCATGTGTCAGAATAAATGTGCGGAACTTTATTATTATACACATCTTATGTTACCCATGAAGTGATTAAGATAAGCAACTTTATTTTACGTCTCAATTTTGAGTCATTGTTGTCAAGCCTATCTCCCTTATTTCAATGCAACTTTGATATGCGATTTCTATGGTCTTTTGATTTAAAAAAAATTGTATATGGCTTTAATGTCATCGTAATAACAAACTTGAAGAAAAATTGTCGAAATATTTCATATAATAATATATTTATTACTCATGTTTAAATTGACCTTAACTTGGGTTGTTTTTTAGGGTCATTTCTAAATGGGTTAAGTTTCAGTACTTATTCGTCTGAGAAGCTGTACCTATTTTATATTTCACAACATTTGAAGCTAAAACAAGGTTCTTATTTATAAAACGAATTTTATTAAATTAGTTTATGTAAATAATAAGAAATTTTTAATCTATTGGAAAATAAATTAAAATTTATTTAATAAACTAAAATTGTTATGTCGGGGAACTGCATTCGCCAGCATCTTGGCACTGTAACAATATTGCTATCCTCCTGTAAATGCACTTGTATATTTTTGAATAGTCGAGAATTCATTTTACATTTTGCGTTTTATTATCTTTTTTATTAAAACTAGTTGATACGAATTCTATGACATATAATCCGTCTGAAGCGCTCGAAATTTAACTCTGCTTACTCATTATTTCCACTTAATAATTTTTGTCTAATAATCCGACTGTGATAAAGCTTTTTCAATGTAATTCAAAATAAACGAAAAATAATGCTCCTCCACACAGCGAGTCCTGTCTTATTATGCTTCATTGTCAGTTCTTTTTACTTAATTTAAATGGCATATTCAAGGAGGAAAGTGTGTCAGAAAGAACTCTAAGTTTGAAGTACAAAATTTATTCTATCCGTAATTAAAATTCCTCCTTAGAACTATGACTATTTCTGCGCGAAGACAATTATAAATTAATGTAGTTAAAAGGTATTGGATTTTGCGTGGTAGTTTTCCGACTTTATTAAAACTTGACAACTTTTTATGAGTCAAACTTTCTTGCTTGGCGAACTGCATAATTTGACGACGCCAAACAACAGTCCCCCTCCACGTTTTCGCGAAATTAAATACCGACCGTCCGTTCCCAATTATTTTTATTTTTTTCTTTTTGAGAGCCAATTAATTTTTTAATGCGAAATAAATCGTATTTGTTTCCTACGAAATTAATTCGCAAAAAATCGGTCGGCCATCGAGAATGTAATTAAATCGTTTTTTTCTTCTTCTTTGATCATAATTTTGACGGAATTTAATTAATTTTATTTAGGGCGAAATTCGGTTAGGCATAGTTTTAGACGTTAAGAAACGTACAACGTAAAATTGGAACTTCATTTCGAATCGGAATTTCATTTAACTCAAATTTATGATGTTATGTCAGCACGTATTGGGAATAATTATGGATGATGGGGAACCGATTTTAATATAATTAATGAGATGGGAAATAATTTATATTGCGAAAATTGATATCCAACGTTTCTAGAAAATTTTTAGACTTCGCAAGATCGAAGATCGGTTTTTCAACTGGTTCAATTCTTTATTCCGATTACGTTTTAACAACTTTGAGAACTGTCCTATTATTTTTAATTTGCGATTAATAAATAGGGCGGGGATCGCAGTGTGGTACAAAAAGAATTACTGCCGTTCCCGATGCAAATTTCCTAAAGCACTAATTAAGAGAGCTTAATGAAGAGAGGGGATGTTAAGTTAGAATTATTAAAGGGAAATACAAAAGTGAGAGGCGAAGGTACGAGGGCACTTTGATAAATCAGTAACTTTTTGAATGAAAGACATTTTTTTCGGCAAATAGTTCATTGACGCAGCTTGCTCAAACTCTCACAGTAGTCTATTCATAGATGGCGTAGGACGGGAGCAGTGTTGCATTTAAAGTTGCCGCGCGGGACATTTAAAAAGTCGCCGACCCATCAAACTGCCCTCGTATAAAAACAACATGTAATGTTAAAATATGCTCTGAATTTTGTAAATTGCAGTTTGAATCGTACGAAGCAAATTGGCAAACGAAATTCGACCTGACAGCTCTCGTGTATTTGCGAAACGAATTAGAATGAGCCCTTGCCCCTTAGCGAAATCATTCTGTTAAGGACATAAAAGCTTTGTTAACTTAAGAGGTTATATAACGAATGAGGTATTTACATTTTTGATTGCAATTTGTGTAGTTTTAACGTGCCGAAATTATCATTCCTTTGTAATGTTAATTAACCGAACTCGCATTGTCAGAAGCAAAAATTAAGCTTGATAATTTTTCGCAATTTGCGAGCGACTTACGAACGCCCTCCCTCCTTTCGTTTAATACGGAAAAAAGGGCGGAATAAATATTTACTCGCGAGTAACAATTTATCAACTATAGAGTCGTCTAATTTAACTCCGTAAACTGATATTGATTTTCAATTTACTGCTGACGCTACGTTTTTCAATTTTCTGAAGCATTTCGATTCTGTATGCAAGTTTATAATACCAAACTCGTTCACAAACACGAAATGAGTTTTCTAATAGCGGTTTACCAACATAATCTTGCCGCTCGCAATAAAATTTTAATATTTCAAAATAAAACTGCCATGCTCATTCATTTACGGCAGTCTACTCGTTTACGAGCCATTATTAAAGATTCCATCAAAAGTCGCTTTTAATTTTCTTATCTATTTTGATTGCTTTCTTAAAATCATTATTAAGGTCTCGCCCACAACAAACTTACAAACGGATAAGATTCAATTTTGGAGATTTATCTAAAACGCGACTAATAAGCATAAACGGTTTTTATTACACTTTTTATTGTAAATCGGGGGAATGATGGGCTCGTTTTAGGCATCTCTTACGACCAATAAAACTGTTTAAAATTTTTTCCGACCGCCAAAAACATTATTTTTTTAATTTGCAATATTTGGGTTATGGGAGACATTAATTATTTTTAGTGAATATTTGAAAAAAAATCTTATTTCAAAAAGAGAAATTGTTTTAATCGCGAAGTTTTGTATTGGGGTGTCGCGTTGATGATCACTTAACGAGCAAATCTAAAATCTATATGAGAAATGGGAGACAAAAGTCAATATCTATCTTTATCGTGAACAAAGTTATTTGATTTTGAAAATTATGATCTTTTTGCTGACAAACGCCATTTAAATAGAAAACACTGTGTATATCGCGATGTAATTTCATCCCTAGAGTTAATCGTTATCGCTAACTCCGTTAATAAAGTTTAATTTCTGGTGCAGTGACGTCTAAGAACAAAAAATTTATTTAAATTGTTTATTTCGCTTGTTAATAAGGTTCCGCTATTGTTGTGTTAGAAAAACATATTATTTTGTATGTAGATTTTAGATTTACTCGTTGAGCTTTCATCAACGAGAAACCCTGTATACTTGAAATAAATGCTCTAATATTTTAATATTTCGGATATAACTCAAATTTTGCCAATTAAATTGCTTCGTCATGATGAATAGTTTTTGTCATGTTTAACTCTCTGTTTACGGTTTCAGGGGTTTAAGGAGCAATATCTTAAAAATTAAGCCAATGTCCGTAGGGACGATTAACATATTTAAAAGATATACAATTTTGATTATGAGATAGAAGGTAATTTAGTAGGCGACGCCTTATTAAAATTTTTTACAATTGTATTTAAAAAATATTTTAATAAACCGCTTTACAGCATTTTACAGATTACTTACATAAAATACTAAATATCCCGTAAACCAAACATTGTTTGGTATAGCTACTAATTATTTTTAGTTGTGCTTTCATATAGCAAATGAAAATTGGGGTTCCAAGTTTGATATTTTAAAAAATTTGAATGAACAGAAATAAAAATATAAATGGTATGAATATTTTATAACAATAACTTTTTACCATATAATTACTTTCAGTTAAATTGAAAATTGACATCCAAAATTTTAATTTCTATTTATTATTATAAATTTAGTTGTTACTGTTTTAATGTCAAATTGAATACTATTGCAAGCTAATTTAAATCAGGTCGTATTTCAAAAGTTAACATGATAATTTAGATGTGGGCAAAAGTCTTAATTTTAACTGTTTAAATTAAATCAAATTCTATAAGTACAGTTGATCCTCTTTATCCGCGGTATCGATGTTCGCGAATTTTATAAAATAACTACCGGTCTTCAATATCTGCGAATTGCTACATCAATATCCGCAAAGTGACGTACAAAAAAATAGTGCAATTTGTGCGAGGCGAATTTGGGACATATGCCTCGTGGATAACGGGGGCCGACTGTATTTATTTATTTTCATTATATATGTTTCTAATAATTTTTGAAGATTAGTGTAAAACGATTTTGATACCTTGCCGAAATTCAAATGAAAATTCTTTTGAGGTTTTGAAAGAGCGAAATGTATAGTGGAAGTATAACAGTGTAAAATTTAATTCTTTTTATTATAAGTAAAGACAGTTTTACGAAGGTTTTTCATAACCTTAATAAAACTTGCTATTTAATTTGTTTATACTCCAATTACTAATCGGATTAATAAAACCGTAACTGCAAATAGTAATTTTTAGATAGACTCTAAAAACACACTAATTGCGCATCTGTTACGAAAACGATAAAAGAGGTCGGCTCTCCTTAAATGTTTAATAATGTCGTAAAACTGTTTCCTTCAAATTATTCATTTATAAAGTTCTAATTTATTTTATAGGCCTCATAAATAAAACAAAATTCATTGTCAGGTTAATTTTCTTATTAAATTTGAATGTTACCAGTACTTTATACTTCCTACCATAAAATTCAATCTGTGCGCTTTTTTTCTTCGTTTGCCTATTGCAAATCTCGGAGCGGGCGAACGCAAAAAAAAGGGCGGCAAAAAATCGGAATAAAAGTTGGAGTCATCGCGATCAATAAGGGAGACTTTGGGAAACGTACTTAGCCTATTGGGGTGTAAGAAATCAGAACGCTTTTGTCTTTCTTCGGTAAATTTTGCAGAGGTTTGTGAAACAATGGGATGTTGTCTGCATATAATGGAGATATAAGTATCGTTATTAATCCGCTATCTCGTGTAGCGCGCACAACACTCTCTTGCGCTTCACGCCTGGAGAACCCCGGACAAAGAACCGAACCCGACACGCTTTAGTCAAAGGACTTATTTACATCGTTATGTCTCTCTGTAAAATAATGCAAAATACACAGACGTATTTAAGTGTAACTTTTTGCTACTCGGCAAATTCGCCTCGTCTGCTGATGGCATCTCAAAGACAATACCGCTCGCGAACAGTTCCGCGTCTGTTGCACTTTTTGACGCTCATCCAACACGAATGTGGACGCGTAATTTTATTCCATGTTTTTTTGGCAAAAAATGAAAAAAATAAAATTGCTTTATATTGCAAGGGGATGTTCCTACGCACCCCTAGCAACTATAGCCGGAGACATTTCCTGGCGCTCTCGCTCTAAAATAAAAATTTTCGATAAAACTAAATAAAAAAAAATAAATTTTGACTCACAAAAACAATAGTAGCCCCCTCATTTTCGATGCAATCATTACAAGCAAGACGGATTCGGAATTCTGAGACTTTTCTACATGAGATACATGTAAAATAAGTATAGGGGGCAATGTTAATTTTTCGAGTAATTAAAAATTGCAATTTTAGGTTCACTTTTTTGCACAAAATTTTACGTTAAAAAAATTGTAGTGCCGTTATTTACGGACCAATGTTTAAAAATTATACAGATTCGGATTTGGCAGCCTTTTCGACTTCAGATAGGCCTATGAAACCATAGGCGTGCTATTTCAAAACTTTGAGAAAAACGTTTTTCTCCGAAAAAAAAACATGGATTTAAAGTAAAACATATACAGTGAAAGCTCTCTTTGCGGACAGCTCTAATAACCGGACATCTCCTTTGACCGGACAAAATTTATAAAACCAAATTTTTGATTATGGTTCTACATGTAAATTACGATCTAATAACCGGACGCTCTCGTAACCGATTCCGGACACAAAATTTCTTCTTTTTGTATTCTGTAAATTTCCCACAGCCGGCCATATTAATATTTAATAACTTTAATAAATTATTATTAACGAAATTAACATTTCTAACTTTTATCCCAAAGACGATTTGCCACTATCAACACTTGCGAGTTTGTTAAGAATTTTCAAAGTATTAAAACCAGCAGATAGTAATATTGTAGAAGATTTTGTAGTTATAGACCAAAATATTGCCACAGAAAATTATTATTTTGATATTCAAGTATATGTCTCAACTACCAATGATACGGAAGTGGAAAATCAAGTAGACTCTAATGAAGAAGTGTCAGATACTGAACATTGAAATGAAATAAATTCATACAATGAAGCATTGAAATTAGTTTACAAATTAAAAATATTTGTAAGGGATGATTCTACTGCATTTCAACATATAAAAAATTTAGAAAGTCACTTTCAAAATCAACTGTTACGGTAAAAAAATGTACGATTACGTCAATCCAATATAATGGATTTAGTTCAATTAAAAAAAACACTAAAACATTATTCTTGTTTTTTACTTTATATTTTACATATTACAAATTCTTTCAATATGTACTTGCATCCATTCCAATACTTTAAATAAAAATATTTTAAATTCTATTTTCTGTGCATGTAAATATATTCAATATCTAATAAGCGGACATCTCTAATAACCGGACAAAAATATCCCGACCGTGAGTGTCGGCTTAACAGAGCTTTCACTGTATTTATGCATTAGAATAGTTTTTTTTTTAATACAAAAATTTAAATTTTTCTTCAACTTATAAACTATCACAAGTCTTTTCTTGAGTACTAAGTTCTAATGGCCGTGTCAATTACTATACCGAAAATTAAAAAATTCTAACAAGAATTCTATTTTTGCGTCCTTATTTAAATACAAATTAATTTCACGACAATTTCTTAGTGATTCGCAATCATTTAGAGCATAAAATTACACAAAAAATTAATTAAATAGTTTTAATCGTTCCCTCTCACTTGCATTGACAAGATTATCGTATCTTCTCGCTCCCTTCCACTTATTGCTATGGTAAATACGTTTTTCGAATATAAAATCGATATTTACTAAATTAAATTAAAATTTTTGATTTGAAAGAGCGCACTGTAAATTATACTAATGTAATAAACACGATGATGTGCGCATTCGAGCGAAAAGTGGCACATTTCCGAGCGAGGGAGGCAAATGAAGCGCGACGCGGAGCGGCGCGCTTCATTTTCCCGAGATCGGAATGTGCCACTTTGAGCTCGAATGTGCACACTCGGCTTTAAACGTGATTTTCAATAATTTTGATAACAAAAAATTAATTAATAATTTTTTATCGTTCCCTCTCACTCGTACTTATGCTTTTGTTGTATCTTTTCGCTCTCTTCCACTCATTGCTATGGTGAAAATACGTTTTCCGAACATATAATCGATATTTACTGAACTAAATTAAATTTGTTGATAGCAAAGATTGTTTAATTTACAAAATTTGATAAATACGAGGATGTGCGCATTCGAGCGAAAAGTGGCACATTTCCGAGCGAGGGAGGCAAATGAAGCGCGACGCGGAGCGGCGCGCTTCATTTTCCCGAGATCGGAATGTGCCACTTTGAGCTCGAATGTGCACACTCGGCTTTAAGCTCGATTACCAAACGCCCCGTTTTAACAAAAAAAAAATTGTTCACGTTAATTATACCCCCCCCTAGTTCACGGAAGGTTAAAGTATTGCATATGTATTGCTATAGACAAATATTATATAATTGTATAAATTACACATACATATTATTTACAGAAAAATATTAACAAAAAAAAAAATATTTAAAAAAATTAAATTCCTCATCTTGCCCCCACTCGCCCCTATCGCCTTCCACCACGAAAAAAAGCGCCCGATATAAATAATCCGCCATAAAATTAGGTCGAAAAAGCATTAGAAAATATTTAAGTATTCAAATTTCTGCGGTTTTGCATTCACTTTAAATTTATAATGCGCATTTTGCTTTTTCTTAACTCCGAAATTCGAGAGTAAATTAATTACTCGACGTCGTAATTGGATAAGAGGGAAAAAAACAACAAAACCCAAGTGCGGACGGTTCCGCTCGCTAAACGACCGTCCACAATTTCATTTTTAAATGTCTTTTCGTTTTCGAAACGAGGCAATCGAGATGCATTCGGTTATAGTCTTCAAAATGCAAATTCGGCGATAAATTATTCAGGCTCGCCGCGAAAAAATAAACATATTTTCCTTTCGAAGAAATAGCTTTGAAATTAATCGAACACGCACGTGTTGGGAAAAGAAAAACGCATAGCCTAAGAAGCTTGTAAAATTAGAAATTATAATTATGTTTACAATGCTTTGCATTCGCAGATAAAAATTGTAATTGTGACGCTATTTCTCGCGTGCGTTTTTCACGAAAAAAAAATTAATAAAGAACCAAGCAAAATTTTACAATTCAATAAAAGTTAATAAAATTACTCTCACCCAAAGAATTGCAGAAAAATAAATAAAAGCGTTCAACAATAGAAAAACTAGAAAAATTAAATAAGCGAACAAACGGTTTATTATAACAATTTTTTTTTTAAGTTTTTAATTAACTTTTTGTTAGCCCAAAGAGTAGTTTAGTATAATTTCGCTTTTAATTCGGATTTCTTTTTATTCGGTTAAATTAAAAAATAAATAAAATTAAAGAGCTTTAAAAGTATAATTCCCAAAAGTACGTTCGTAATTTTTGCCACTCCTTTTCGCACACCCCCGACTTTAATGTATTAAGTTGTACATTTTTCATAATAAGAATAACGCATAAATGTTGTTAAAAATTCCTACGAACTCTTAATGGGCGCAATTTTGCGATGTTAACAACCAAGTTTAGAGTGGCCCACATTTTCGGTTTGTTTTCCGCTATGATAAATAAAATTGCGTGACACAAAGCAACGAAGTGTGTTTGTTTCGCATAAAAATGCATACGACGTCAATAATTATAGTGTGTTTTTAAATATAAAAAATTGTAATGGATCGATTGTACAATAACACTTTTTCAAAACATTTCAAAGATCGTTATTTAGAATAAACAAATTGTTAGGTATCGAAATCTATTTAATTTATCTATGTAAATGTTAATAATTACTATAGTTGTTTGTCAATTCGTTAATTTAATAATAATAATAATACGAAGGTATTCATAGACAATTAACGCATAGTTTTTAATTAATAATAATTTTTTTATCGCAATCCATAAATGAATAGAATAGGGTTAAAGAAAGAATGAGAAGAAATACTAAAACAAACTGTAGTATTTTAGAATACAAAAAAAAAGTGAAAGAGGAAATAGCAAAGGGCAAAAGTACGCACTTTCCATACACGTGCGGAAATCGACCACTTTACTAACCGCGGTGCGGCGCTCGAAAGTTAAATTTTCGCTGACGATCGACAAATAAAATAAGATACATATCGATATTTGTTTTACAAACTATGCAAAACAGAAAAACTAAATTATTTTGATGAAAAATAATACATTTTATACACCTAATTGACCTACACAAATAACACCCTTTTTTTAAATGTAAATTAAAAGGCAAATCAGTTCTGACGACAAACATCCAAAATTATTTACATTTGAATTGGGTAAATATTAATTAATTGAACCGACACAAAGAAATTAAACTTATTTTTATTTTTTGGCGTAATATCGGTGCTTTTTTGGTTTATTTCTAAAAACACACCGGTCCCTTGATTAATTTTTACGACCGAAAAAGCGAGCGCATGATAATTTAAAAGGGCATTAATTCGTTCTTATAATATGTAATTTAACGTAATGCTCAGACTATAATATTTTTATCAGCGCACATTTCCATTCAAATTAACGTTATGATACAACATAAAAAGTTATTAAAAGCATAGTTTGCGTTTTTAGAGCGGCGTAGTGTTATGAATATTTAAAAATTAAAATTTACTTAAGCACGTATAAGCATATAAAAGTTTAAAGAAGCTGGAAATGTTGTCTTTTATGAAGTCTAAATGAAACTACAACGTTTACGGTCAGATTTTATATGCAACATTTGTATGGAGCAAACGGCTTCCCTAAAACATTCTTAAATACAAAAAAAAAACGCAAAAACAAATCTATTGACAGAAGAAATCATATTGTTGTTTAAAGTGCCTTTCGAAATTTATTAGCTTATAATTCATGTGATAAAAATTATTAATTATTAATTTTTTTATAAGTAAAAGGACTTGGAGAAAAAAAAATGAGAAACTGTAGAGTATAGAATATTAGAAAATAAAAATTATAGTCACATTTTTAAGCAAACTAACATGAAAACTAAAAACGCCCCTTGTATAAAATTCTGTATACAAAGATTTTAAATTATTTATTGATATATTAAATATATTTCTATTTATAAAAGCAAATTACGTGTTTTCTATTAATTTATTGTTCTACTTCAGTAGTACTAAGACAATTTGTACATTTAAAATTAAAAATAATATTCAAAAATGACGATTTTTATTTTTTTAGTAAAAAACACACAAAATGCTATCAATAATATTTTTTTATATAAAAAGTATACGTTTTATAGGTATAACACCTTATATAAAATAAATCGGCAATTAAATGATAAATTAAAAAAAAATTAAAAATATAGTATTCTATTTAAAATAACAAAGTTAACATCAATTTTCGGTCTAACCAATAAGAGCACAACAGAAAAATTATCAGAAATCGAAAGCACATGATCCAAAACTTCTATATCCCAAATTTCATCCAAATATTCCAAACCGTTCAAAAACGGCATGTAAATTAGTTAAAAAAGCTCTACAAAAAAGCTCCAAAAAAAGCTCTATTGCGTTTGAGTAAATTTAACATTATTTTTTTTTACTAAAACCGCTCATTTTAGAGCTATATAACCTCATATATAATTTATTTGAAATTTTATATAGATTCAGAAAAAAAATTAAAAAATAGGGTATTATATTTAAAATAAGAAAGTTATTACCGATTTACGGTACAACCACAAGCGGCGCGCGCACGATAAATATTCCAAGCGAAAGTTCAATTATCAAAACCTACAAAAGTCAAATTTTTGTCCCAAAAACTACAAACGTTCGGAAGAAATAAATTTATAAAATTGACCTTCGTACATAAAATAAAGTCTAAGTGCAAAAATTCAACAAAAACTTTGTTAGTGGGCACTCGCGGTTGTATGTACAGCCCACACTTTTTGTAAATCGATTGATTAAACCAATAAAAATTAAAATTTTTATCTGTAAAACGCGAGATAAAAAAAGTAGCCTATATTTTGGTATGCATTTTATTCGCCATTCGTGTAAATTTAAAGTTTTAATAAAAAAACTAACGCGGGGACCTTTGTCTTCATTAAACCTGCCCCCCTCGGTCATTAAATAAACTCAAAAATGAAACGATAAAATCCCGAATATAAGGTTAAGAAATATCGGCATTTTCAGACGTCAGAATCGGGGACCGAGGGAAAAATTCGAGATGAAAACGTTTCCCTATACAACGAGAAGCGCATTTTTGCGAATTCCCAACATTTGTTTAAAAAATCGTGCATGTCACGAGTCAAATTGGGGCGGTGTATGTTTATCGAATAGGCTTCGAATTTTGGGGATGTATATCCCCAAGAAGAGAGTCGACAGCGGTGGTTAGATTGATTGTGCGTTGTCGTGCAGGATTAGTTCTATTATTGAGCGGTGGCGCTTGAATTGCGTTTCTCACGCAATCAAAGCCCTTCGCTCTTGTTCTTTTTTGCCACTCCGTAAAATTTATCACGATATATTGTTTTACAGTAAGCGATTCGGATAGAAAGGGGTTCGTCTGGTAAGTAAGTGACCGATGGAACTTAACCTTCCGTATACTAGGTGACTAAATGTCACATTCCATACTAGGTGGGGTTTGTCGTACCCCGAACTAAAATGAAATCAAATCCACAAAACTGTACTTTATGACAGTTAAATGACAAGAAATATATTTTAATAACCAAAAATTAATAGGTTTAAGTAAAACACATAAGGTACTTGCGGGTAATAAGGCCTGTCGGCTAATAAAGCCTAACTAACAAAAATCGTATTTAAAATAACCGATTTGGCTTAAGGCCACACGCACAAACACCTATTGAACGAAGATGTCTCTACAAGTTTGTGGAGGCGGCATATTCCGCTTCCTGCCCCAAATGTAGCATCATATATCGTAAAACGCGGCAAGGCAACACGAATAATAAAAATCGGTCCGAATCAATCGTTAGTATTTTTTGAAATATTACACTTAGCTATGTAAAATCCCATTTATTTTCTTTATTCATTCAAGCTTCGATGATTTTAAATATTTGAATGACGTATCATGGACCAAATATTTTTATTTTGATTTTCTTACATACGTGGTCTGCGGTTATTAAAGCCTACTAAATTTAACCATAGACCTTATTATACTTCTACTTTTTGTATCAAAGTTTAATTGTTTTCTAATGCATTTTACATTACTTTTAAGGTCTTACGGATATAAATATGTAAAGAAACTTGTTGTACCTTGACTCTTTTTTTATTTGTAATTTTTTTCAAAATGTATATGTAACAATTTGTTAATAAAATAATTTGCACCGTATTGGGGCACTAATAAGGTGCACTTCATAAAAAAATTTTAAAGCATTAGCAACTACTTATTCACATTGCTTTAAGCTTTAAAAATTCGTGGAACTTTGGCTTAGGTATAACGGGGGTGATGTACCTAGAGCCGTCTCATTAAAATTATATATTTATTATTTATTTTTAGATTATACGAACTATTAATGTTCTTTTTTGATATAACACTAAAATGGTTTTAAAATTTAACAAAACATTTCTCGTATACTGAAATTTAACTATTCAAAAACTTAAAAGAATTTTAAATTTTGATTTGACTTCCTAGGCATATTATCTGAAGGAAAATAAAATAAAATAAAGAAGAATTTATAACAAATATAATCCTACATTTTTATTTATGACAAGTTGATCCTAGAGTCAAGATACAACTGATCGACAATGACCGAGGTACATCACACCGGCCCTTGGTGTTTAATCATCACAAGAATAAAATTAAAGATTATGTTGTGTTAAAATCAGACTACTACTATGCAAACGTTAATAAATAATCTTCCTGCTTACGATAAATCATTATTAGGTAATAAAAATTATGTCAGTGGATTATACTAATGACTTTGAGTGCGCTAATGACTGTTAGGAGAGGCAATTTGTAATTTTTTGTTAAATTTTTATTCCAATTGCTGTATTCATGTATTTATTAAACTTAGTTATAAAATATATTATGTCCAGTTTGATTACTTAAATATTTTAAAGCTGTAGGCCTTATTACCCTCCAGTAGTATAATAAGGCCTATTGGCATGGTTTTTTTTCAGTGACTGAAATGGGAATGGCAGGACATGTGGCCAGAAGAGGAATAAACAAATGGAGCGGAAAGTTAATCAGATGGAGACCATGGGGAGAAAAACGAAAAGTGGAAAGACCCCAGATGAGATGGAGTGACGACATAAAGAAAAGAGCAGGATTAAACTGGTACGACGTCGCGCAGAACCGAAAAAATTGGAAGTACATGAGGGAGGCCTATATCCAACGGATTGAAAATGGCTAAACAAAGAAGAAAGAAGAAGAAGGCAAAGTTTTTAAAAAAGTTAATTTTTGGTTTTGTTTAAGATGAAAGTTGCCATTTTTCTTTTATATTTTATAGTAACTGAATCTTAAAAATGATTACTATTAAAATCTGTTGATTAAATTCGATGTTTTTTCGTTTAATTTTCAATTAAAGCTAGGCCTTATTACCCGCAGTTAAAGGTAACTGCGGGTAATAAATAAATAAGTAAGGCTCATTTATTTTTGCATAAGAATAGACTTTCATTAATAAAAATACAAAAACTTAACTTTTTCATCAACTTATAAACTATTGAGTCTTTTCTTGAGTACAAATTCCAATGGCACGTGTCCATTACGATACCGAATATTAAACAAACCTAACAAGAATTTAATTCTTGCCTCCTTATTGAAATATAAATTAATTTCACGGCAATTTCTTAATGATTCGCAATAATTTAGACCAATAAATTACACGAAAAATTAATTGGATAATTTTAATCGTTACATCTCACTTGCATTGACAAGATTATCGTATCTTTTCGCCCCTTCCACTCATTGCTATGGTAAATACATTTTACGAATATAAAATCAATATTAACTAAATTAAATTAAAATTTTTGATTTGAGGGGGCGCACGGTAAATTATACTAATGTAATAAATACGAGGATGTGCGCATTCGAGCGAAAAGTGGCACATTTCCGAGCGAGGGAGGCAAATGAAGCGCGACGCGGAGCGGCGCGCTTCATTTTCCCGAGATCGGAATGTGCCACTTTGAGCTCGAATGTGCACACTCGATTTTAAGCATGATTCACAATATTTTAGGTCAATAAATTGGACGAAAAATTAATTAAATAATTTTAATCGTTCCCTCTCACTTGCATTGACAAGATTATTGTATCTTCTCGCTCCCTTCCACTCATTGCTATGGTAAATACATTTTACGAATATAAAATCGATATTAAGCAAATTAAATTAAAGTTTTTGATTTGAAGGGGCGCACGGTAAATTATACTAATGTAATAAATACGAGAATGTGCGCATTCGAGCGAAAAGTGGCACATTTCCGAGCGAGGGAGGCAAATGAAGCGCGACGCGGAGCGGCGCGCTTCATTTTCCCGAGATCGAAATGTGCCACTTTGAGCTCGAATGTGCACACTCGGTTTTAAGCGCGACTACCAATCGACCCGTTTTAACAAAAAAAAATTGTTCACGTAAGTTCTACCCCCACCTAGTACTCGGAAGGTTAATGGCGAGCTAAACACTCACTACAATTAGAGCCACTCCGCCACGCTTTAAAGAAAATGCAACGTGGCGGCGAAGAAAATTAGCGAAAAAAAAGAAATCGCGATGGAAAATCAATTTCGTGTAAACCTTGGCGTTATTCAATTACACGTAAACCCTTTCTGTACGTCTGATCCACTTAACCCGTTTCTTGGGACGGAGAATCAAAGCCGGCGGGGAAAATATCGAATTATCGCTGCTTGTCTTCGTTCCCAGGAGGATATCAATAGAGAGAACAAAGTTTTTGAGAAAAATGGGCGCAACCTACAAGAAGGACCGAAGATGAACGATAAATTACACGTTTTCGAACGTGTCTCCTGAATTATATATCCCCCTCCTTCCGAAAAGCGAAACTTTTCGGGGGCGGAAAAAAAAAGAGAGGAAAACTTAAACTCAACAATACAGAAACAAATAGAGAAAGTACTATTAAATTTGAGTTTAAACGGAGCCGCTTCTAAAAATCCTCATTTGCAGTTTACCGAGATTTGTGGGCGACGACGAGGACGCGAAAGCTCCAGCAAACTAAGAACTTTCGAAGAGCTTTAATTAACATAATGGATAACTACAGTTTATTAATTTCGTTTACTTGTTTGGATTTAATTAGCGATTACATGCGGCGTTTCGCATTGCTTTCGACGGAACTTTTATGCGAAAAGCTCCGACGGGCGAGTAGTTTTAAAAATAAATAAACAAGGGTCGCGCGCTTATAATTTAAACATCAAATGAAGTTGCGGTGGCACTGTCTAAAACACGCTTCCTACTACAAAGTAGGGATGACTCACTAGCAAAACCATTTTAAAATTTACTTATGCTTTAACCGAACCAAATAGGCGTAACGAGGGGTCGCCCTATTGAATGAAACCGTGGGTTACTCTCGATAAACATCCAAAGATGGACTACCTAGGGGGAAGCTTCGTTGTTAGTATTAATCGGCAGTAATTGTAAATAAATGTTTAGGATACTATGAATTAGAAAGGCCGCTATAAAATAAACATGCGAGGGATGATTTTCATCATCGTTCTGCGCTAATTTGCGACTTCCCTAAAATGACGTGGTCGTAAACAAGGATTCATTAAAAATTATTTTATAATCCATTAAGGGGCGGTTTCGGTCGAAAAAAATTAAAATTTAAAAGTTCGCTAACGACATACGGTTGATCGATTGTCTGCTAGATAAATTTTCTAATTACTTGAAAAAATATAGAGGAACATGTTGTACCTTGGTCCTTTCGTACCCAGGGCAACTTTATTTTTTTTAATATTTGCGGGCTTTTCCAAAAATATATATATATATATAGTTTTCATAGAACAATGGGTTTTATTTTGCTTAATGTGAATAGAGCCAAGGTACATCACCTCCGTTGTGCCTAGGCCATAGATCCACTAATTTTTAAAGCTTATAGTAATTCGAGTAAACGGTTGGTAATGCTTTCAAATATTTTATGAAAAATACCTTATTAGTGCCCCACTACGATGCAATTCGTTTTATCAACAAATTGTTATATATACAATTTAAAAAAAAAATACAAGTGAAAAAAGAGCCAAGGTACAACAGGTTCCCCTACTTAATTAATACTAAATTTACAGGGGTTGATTATATACCTATTTTTAATGAAGTGAGCCAATTTGACTCACACAACAAAATTGAAGTTTTTTGCAAAAAACAGTTTCAACTAAATTGAAATAGAAAATTTATTATTAAAAATTTCATTGAAAACATTTTTTACATATAAAGTCTGTTTTTGAAATACATTTTCTGCAAACAGAAATAATTCTTCCTTTTTTTTGCTATAGGTATATATCAATAAAATTTTAAATGAGTCAAATTGGCTCAGTCCGAAAATCTAGTGTTAATATTAACTTTGTTTTTTCAATTGACTATATAAAGCTACACAGTAAAAAAATTGCGGAGTGAATTACGGAGTGAATGACTTAATTAGTTTAATCTCACTCGGAGTGAAATTCACTCCAAACATTATTTTATATGAACAATTCAAAAAATTCACTCTGAATAAATTTTAGATATAAGGACCGTGCATAATACATTTGATTATTACAAAAATTGCTGTTATTATTATTACTATTATTATTATTATTAATAATAATATTCTTATTATTTAGATTTATAATAATATAAATAAAAAAACAGAAAATGGGGTTCGGAAGTACTAATGGTGCTTTCATTTTTGTAAAAATATCTTTGGACGCCATCTATCAGGTAATTTTTAGATTAAATTGTTATATTATTATATTGTTCTGAATATATAATTTATTGACTTATTTACATATTATTTATTTATTACTTTCGTTAACCTTAACTACAGTCATGCAAATAATTTTATAATTATATTGTAAAGATTTAGAAGAAGATTTAGGTTATATGTTAAATTTAAACTATTGTGTTTAATGAATTATAATAATTTCTGTAAGTTAAATCGATATGCACTCACATCTATATTCACTCCGAAATTGACGAGAAATCACTCCGCAATTAATCCGCTAAAAAAACTCCAAGTTAACTCCGAGCGAGGAGTGATTTTTGTTTTCACTCGGAAAGTCCGAGTGATGGGAGTGAAAATTCACTCCGGATTCACTCCCGATTTTTTACAGTGTATTTGCTACAATTTTTTTTTAGACTTTCAAAATATTTTGATTGCCCCTTAACGTTTCCAAAATAATATTTTTCTTTTTATTTAAACAAAATTTGAATATTTTTTAATAAAAAGAAATAAATAAATACTTATAATATCTTTAAAAAAAATAATTAATTGGTTTTTAATTTATTTCATATCAATAGATTTCATAGAGCTATGAAATAAGACCCTTACTTTGTATTATATAATCGAAAAAAAATCCAGAGAAGCCCTTCTGACATAAACAAACTTAAAATTAATAACAGCAGCCCGTTTTTTTTATTAGCTTTATATTTTTAAGTCGAAATGTAAACAAAGCCCACCATAAAATTTAGCGGGACTCCTTCAATCGCGTTGCCAACTAAATAATAATAAATATCAAAACAGGACCGTCTAATATCGCGCGCCCTTAATTTACGACCCTGTCCCACCATGATTTTAGTGGACGACCGATAACAAAGGACATAAATCTATAACTGTAACGACCTTTTCCGGATTATAATGTCGCACATCCTGCAGACCGAATATTTTCCTTGCTCGTCCCCCCAAAACGCCGTTATAACGTTATTATTCAGTTCGCCGCACAGCTGCTCTAATTAAAAGTACAATCGGCATCCCTCTTTGCGAGAAAAAAAATTAAACATAAAAAATGTCGAGAAATCGTCGCAACAGTGGGGAGTCGTTTATCACATCGTCACTAACTCTGACGTCTCTGGAGGAGCGACCGCGCTTTCATACTAAAATGTCATCGGAGAATGGAAAAATGTTTGGTTTTCATTTTGTTAAAAGTGCCACTCGGACATGTCGTTAAACCGTAGATGTTTACTTTGGCTCAGACGCCCCCCTTTGTTTACGGTTAAATATTTGGAAGATATTCCCGGAATAACGTTATTTTAAATCTCCAATTTTAAGGGCGCGCTGAACTTTCGTCGCGTATTTATTTTAACCCCTTGACATAAAACCGAATTTGATGAGTCCGAAAAAAACTGTTCATTTGGCTCAACTTAAGTGTTATGAGCATACACAAGTAACATAAAGTAAATAATTAATAGTTTTAAAACATTTTGAAATATGTAGAGCAGTGTTTCCCAATCTTTTTTTAACATTCCCCACCTAAGTCATTCTAAAATTTTGATGGCCTTCTATGTAACATATAAATATTTTTTATACAGTCGAACTTCCATAAGTCGAACGCCGATAAGCCGAATTTGAGATAGCTCGAACTCGAACCAGTTTCCCTAGGACTTGGCTATCTCAACGTTAATATTTTTATGTCAATAACTCGAAATTTAATAAATTAAATTATTTAATTAGTCGAAGCGTTTTACAATTCATTAAATTCAAGTTTCCATTAGTAAAAAGGTCGATGACTCGAAGTTAAATTTTACAATTTTTCTAAAAATTTCTCTACCTGAGAGAGGATTAACGACGACTTGGTTTGGTGTTATTGATGCTTTAAAAGCTCTATTGTTAACTACGAATAAAAGGTTTATACTACAAGAATGATTTGGCGGCGGCACTACTTCAATTGGATTTAAAAACTAATTTATGTTTAAATGCCTTATAAACAGTTATAATATTTTGAGACGGTTTTACCGTTTATTTTACAATAAAAAAACTATTTTTGCATTATAATTTTCAATTTGCTAGTTATTCGTCGACTACGAAGACTAACAAATGTGTTTTACGTTCTTTATAGTTTGTAACAGAGTATAACAGAAAATCTAAAAAATTTTAATACTTTTCATAAAATTATTTACGTATTAACATGGAGTGTAAACCAAAATTAAAAAATTTAACCATAAGAGAAAAAATTAATTTTATAAAAGCAGTGGAACGTGGGCTCAAAAGAAAAAAGGATATAGCTAAAGATTTTGGTATTCCCGCAAACACTTTATCAACCATTTTAAAAAACAGAGACCTAATTGTAGCTGCTGAAGATACAAATGACAAATGTCAACGTTGATAAATATTTGGAAGTTGCTGAAATTCCTAGCAATGAAAGCATTATAAGTAAAGTGCTAGAAGAAAATAAGAAAAACTGTGAAAGTGAAAGTGAATATGAAAGTGATACAGATGTTACAGTAAACATCCCTTCAACAACTCAAGTTTACAATGCAATAGATACTATTTCTCTATTCCTATGTGCTCAAGAAGATGTTCCTACAGATATATTATTATCGGTAAGATCATTGGAAAAATTTGTAGAAACGTAACATTTTGGAGCAATGAAGCAAAAGACAATTTTAGATTACTTTCAATTTAACAGTAAATAATATGTAATTAACTATATTTTTTAGGATCTTAATAAAAATAAAAAATGTTATTGATTGTAGATCAATTTTGGTTATTTTCTAAAAAAAATGAATGATATATATGTTACAGTCAAAGCGTGCGTTTCAGTTAGAGTATAGGCTAACTAGGTAAACTATGCGTTTACTACCTTCTGTAGTAAATGTGTGGATTTCGGGCGAAAGAAAGCTTTTGCATTTATGAAACTTGCGCAGTGAGTGTAAACAAACAAAATTTGAAACATAACCTACTTATTGGTGTTATTTGTTAAAAGCCTTTATAGTATTTATAGTTTTTTCATATTTATATAAAGGATGTTATAGTTTTTTAATAAATAATGCGTTTTTTTTATAAATTTATAACCATCTAGAACTAAATACTATTAAGTATTAAACAAATCAAAAAATATTCTTATGTAATAATAATTAGTTAGATTTTACTCTAAACATTAGGAACTTTATATTTAAATTTAGCGCACATTTGTGGGAGTGGCTTAACTATTTCTGTTGGCCGGACAGAGTATAGTGAAATCTAACTGATTATTATTTCCTAGGAATTTTTTTTTGATTTGTTTAATACTTAGTAATATAATGTTTCTAATGAACTCTAACTGATTAATTATTATTACCTAAGAATATTGTTTTGATTTGTTTAATACTTATAGTCCGTTTTTAAACTAAGAGGAGTGTTTTAAATTATACGCGCTAAAACCTGGATCTGTGATTGGTTGCTTTGCAGATAGGTTTCCAATAAATTTGACGTATTGCTGTCAATCGCTCGATTCCATTTTTGCATGTGTAATTTCTTCGTGTTTTCATTATTCTGTGCGTTCTGTTGCTCTTCCATACATAAAAAAAACCGTTCTTTTTAGAAGGACTAAGTGCCTGCTAACTTCTAAGATACATTCTTATTGTTCCTAATCTAGTGATTTTTCTGTGTAAATGTGGCTTTTCCATTTACTCCTCTTAGTTTAAAAACGAACTATAGTAATATATAGTTCCTAACGTTTAGAGTAAAATCTAACTAATTATTATTACATATGAATATTTTTTGATTTGTTTAATACTTAATAATAATAGTATTTAGTTCTAGATGGTTATAAATTTATAAAAAAACGCATTGCATTATTTACTGAAAAACTATAACATCCTTTATATAAATATGAAAAAACTATAAATACTACAAAGGCTTTTAACAAATAACGCCAATAAGTAGGTTATGTTTCAAATTTTGTTTGTTTACACTCACTGCGCAAGTTTTATAAATGCAAAAGCTTTCTTTCGCCCCAAAACAACACATTTACTACAGAAGGTAGTAAACGCATAGTTTACCTAGTTAGCCTATACTCTAACTGAAACGCATGCTTTGACTGTAACATATATATACGGAAGTATTTAACTGAACTTCTTTTGGTAACTCGAGTTTTTGATATGACGAATTATTTTTGCTGTCCCTTCAACTTCGACTTATCGAGATTCGACTGTATTTAAAAATTTAATTATTCAATAAATGAAGCCTAATTACAACTTGATCAAGACACAAGATTTAGGTTTTAGCAAGAAATCACTAGGAAACTAGAAAAAAAAGTAAATTTTCAAAACATAAACTAAAAATCAAGTGCGTTTTCAAATTGTTTCCTCGCATAATGATATTGCCCCCCAAAACATTCAAATTGCCCCATGTGGCGCGTTGGGAAACACTGATATGGAGTAACTAGGCATTTTTTAAACATTTTAAAACATTTTCTTTTTGACCTCTTTTTTTCCCTATTTATTGACGTCCTAGAGACGTCAAAATCTACAATGACACCATAAATGATTGACATTTCCCAGACGTCATTGTATGTAAACGGGTTAATTCGAAAAAAAAACGCGTAAATAACCCGTCCGTCCTTTTGTACGTCGATACAAAAAAAGGACGAAATAGGAAACGAATAAAATTGCAGTATGGTGGTCGGTGGACTGCACGAAGCATGCCAATTGAGAATATAATGAATAGGGCCCTGATTCGGATTTATTTCCAAGTGGTGATCATTTTTATCCAACGCTTGATTTATCACGCCTGAACTGGATGCCAAAACGATATATTTTCTTTTTACAATTGCTTTTGAGGATAATCAATTGACCTAAGCCTTTAATGTAATGATTTGTGAACGGCGTTATATAATCCCCCGTTCCGCGTTTTCCTCGACGTAATTTCGTTTGCGATATGCAACACTCCCTCATCTCTTTATCGTCAAACTTAAATTGCATCCAGCAATTTATTCGCGACGTACCTTGAGACTCCACTTCTGCTTAATCATTAATGTTATTTTAATAACCGAAACTTGGAGGTAATTTTAATCGGCTTCTATCTTGATGTTTCGAAACGCCAAGCTCGAGAGGAACGCCTCACTCGAAACTGAATAAACGAAAAACCGTTTAGGAAGACGCGCAAGAAATTTCTAATTTTCTTTTGAAATATTAAAAGAGTTGGCGGTCCTCTTTTGCTTATATTATTTATGGCCTTGCACTCGACGAACAAATTTAATTAGAATGGTTTGTTGCTAGCGGACGATAACATTTTGAGAATGCATGGTTTTGTTTTATGATGCATTTTATATTTGTTGAGAATTTTTGAAATTGGATCAAAATGTAAATCAATGTTATTGGTGATTGTTTTCTATTTTAATAATTGTTTAATTAAAAAATAATTAATGCTCGTTACTTTTAATTGCGTAAATCTTATGAAATTTATTTGCGTTAGTTTTATGGAAAAAGTTTTGAAAAATTAAGGATAAGTTTTTGAAAAATGTGTTTGTTTCCTTTTTTTTTGAAGTTATACTTCTTTTTGCGTCTTGAGAGTAAAATATTAGCAGGCAAGGGAAGTTGCGCGCGCACAACTAACAAAAATTGTGCAATATGAAGTTAGCCGTCTAAGAAAGTAAATTAATTATTGTGAATCGTGCTTAAAACCGAGTGTGCACATTCGAGCTCAAAGTGGCACATTCCGATCTCGGGAAAATGAAGCGCGCCGCTCCGCGTCGCGCTTCATTTGCCTCCCTCGCTCGGAAATGTGCCACTTTTCGCTCGAATGCGCACATCCTTGTATTTATTGATTTGCCTTAATAAATATTTTTACTTTGAAATCAAAAAATTTAATTTTAATTTAATATATATGAATTTTATGTTCAAAAAATGTATTTACCATAGCAATAAGTGGAAGTGAGCGAAAAGATACGATAATTTCGTAGATACGAAAGGGAGAAAACGATTAAATTAATTTTTTGTTTGATTTATTGGCTTAAAATTTGTAAATAATGTTTAAAATCGAGTGTGCACATTCGAGCTCAAAGTGGCACATTCCGATCTCGGGAAAATGAAGCGCGCCGCTCCGCGTCGCGCTTCATTTGCCTCCCTCGCTCGGAAATGTGCCACTTTTCGCTCGAATGCGCACATCCTCGTATTTATGGGAATTGTTTCTTTTCTTTTTTTATTAAATTTAGTCGAATAAATTAAAAATGGAAATTAACTCCTAAATTGTTACTTAAAATCATTTAGAAAGTAAATGAATTATTGTGAATCACGCTTAAGACCGAGTGTGCACATTCCGATCTCGGGGAATGAAGCAAATAAAAATTATAATGATGCGCACTGCACCTCTAACACATCAAAATCATACGTTTGTAATTTATTGAACGAAATCGATTTTTTTTGAAAATACAATTTTTCTCCGTAAAAGTTTTCCAAAATAAAAATAACCCTTGTGTAATTTCATTATATTTTGTCCGAAATTAAAGTTTGGAGAAGAAAACCGTGTTACGATTTACAATTTAAAATTAATAATGTACTACAGTGGGTGTTCCAAAAATGGGAGACCAATTTCTAAGGGTAGAGTGGGGATAAAATTTTGCGACAAAAGTTCCGTAACGTTTTTGCACAGGTACTGAGTTATTAATTAATTTCGATATGTAATAAGAAGCAAGCTATAGTAGTAAAATTTCTCCCACTTTTGGGACTTTCAGTATACAAAATTAAACCAAATATTTCTGCAAATTATTTTATTTAAATTAAATAAACCTTGCTTAAAACCGAAATAAAATTTTAAAAGTTACAACTCTATAAATAAATCTAAACAAAACATTCGGAATAAAACACCATATACTAAAGTAGCCTTACATATTTCTTAGAAAATTTATTAAAAAAATCAAACCACGTTTTCGACTTTAGTGCAACCCCTCATTGTTTAAAATGTGCATCCAGTTAAATAAATTATTTTTTCGCAATTGATGTCGCCCATAAAAGTTTGAAAACCTCTGATTCAAATTTAAATTTATTTTGTTACAGTTAAAACTCCTATTTTGACTATTTATTTAACTAAATGCTTTATTTGTGTTTACTGTACACCGAAAAAACAATAAAAAAAATCCTGGATAGCTATCAAAGAAGGAACCAATTTAATTCTTATTAAAATTATTAAGATTTATACTGGAATATATGTGAATTTCGAAAATTGACAAAAAGGCCATTTCCATGTTGCATAATGCTTTATTTGTGTTTACTGTACACCGAAAAAATAATAAAAAAAAACCTTGGATAGCTATCAAAGAAGGAAACAATTTAATTCTTATTGAAAGTATTAAGATTTATACTGCAAGATATGTGAATTTTGAAAATTGAGAAAAAGGCCGTTTCCATGATGCATAATGCTTTATTTGTGTTTACTGTACAACGAAAAAATAATTTAAAAAATCCTGGATAGCTATTAAAGAAGGAAACAATTTAATTCTTACTGAAATTATTGAGATTTATACTGGAATATATGTGAATTTTGAACTTTGCCAAAAAGGCCGTTTACATGATGCATAATGCTTTACTTGTGTTTACTGTGCACAGAAAAAATAATAAAAAAATTCTGGACAGCTATCAAAGAAGGAAACAATTTAATTCTTATTGAACTTATTAAGATTTATACTGGAATATATGTGAATTTCTAAATTTGCCAAAAAGGCTGTTTCCATGATGCATAACGCTTTATTTCTGTTTACTGTACATGGAAAAAATAATAAAAAAATCCTGGATAGCTATCAAAGAAGGAAACAATTTAATTCTTACTGAAATTATTGAGATTTATACTACAAGACATGTGAATTTCAAAAATTGCCAAAAAGGCTGTTTCCGTGATGCATAATGCTTTATTTCTGTTTACTGTACACCGAAAAAATAATAAAAAAATCCTGGATAGCTATCAAAGAAGGAAACAATTTAATTCTTATTGAAATTATTTAGATTTATACTGCAAGATATGTGAATTTCGAAATTTTCCAAAAAGGCCGTTTCCATAATGCATAATTAAACACGTAATCTAAATAAATAAAATTTTGTTAGCTAGGTCCATCGATGTGCGCGCATCCCGCAAAACTACTGGATAGATTTTTGATCAATTTTTTTTCGAACTATTCTTTAGACGCTTGGTCTTTATCTCCAATAAAACTTATCACGATATTCTTATATAAAATTAAATTATTAAAGTTTTTAAACGAGCGACTCGGTGAGAATGCGGGAGTGTGGAAGAAAGTTTCTACTTTTCCAAAAAAAAAATATATTGTTAATATAGTAAACAACGCGGACGAAGTCACGGGCATCGTCTAGTCTTTTAAATAAAAACAAAATTTAAAAAATCAAAATTTTCCTCTTTCAGAAAAAAAAACAGAGGGGGCCGGATAGAATTGGGAAGATATGGAACGCAAGTGTTAACTTTGTTCGTCGAACTTTTGGGCTTATGTGGAGCATTAGTTAGGTCGTTGTCAAAATTTAAATCGACTCCAAAGTTGGGGCTTGTCGTATTTATATCGAGATAGTAATTTGTAATACGGGCACGCTTCAAACGGAGTCCTAATAGCACTCTGCGGTTGGTACTTCTGCTCATAGCATGTGTGCTTCACTACATCGCACAACAGGAGCTTTCAGCTGTCAGAAATCAATTTAGCCCCCTAGAAAGCAATTAATAGAGGCAATCGCGCTTTGTCTAAACTCACGTGCCCCCACGCCGGAACTTTCTCCTTAGAGCTCGTTTAAGAATTTCAAATCGGAACCCGTCACGACTTTCTCGCCGAAGAGCGATAAATCGAGCGAAAGAGGTGAGCCGGCACCGTAATTGTTATTCAGGTGCTATCGCTGTCCGTATTATTAACAAAGCTACACCCCAAGAGTAGCAAACTTGCCCCCGCAGTTTAACTCGAATATGTTTGTCGAGTGTTGTTATGCAAAGCGGGACGTCGGATCGCGGACGCCCGTAATGCACCTCTTCTCATTTGCACGGAAGAGACTTTATTAAAATAAACTTCGCGATGCCGAGCTTGGTGCTGGTTCGTGACTTACCGTACTGATATAAGATTTTAGATCATAATATACATGTTTCGGAATTTAGACTAAGGCATAATTCAATTTTCCCTCATCCGCTTACTACAATTTTGCCGGGATGAGCTTTGAAGCTTATTATTATTTATTTAACCTGAAGCTCTTCACCTGATATTTTATACTTGACATGCAAACTTTTCCCTTGTTTACAAGTCAGTCTCGCAAGCAATTATTTCCTAAATGTCAAATGCAGACAAATCACAAAGAGAACACAGGCTTATACAAGTTTCCTAACCCAAAAACCGACGTGATCGCAATAAATTACAGTCTTAACCTTAATATTTCTCGAAATTATGGAGATTTGCAACGGTTCTTTTTATTCGAGCGTCGGAGAAGTAAAAGTCTTAATGATGATGTTTTGAAAAAATCGATTTTAGGTTTTTCTGATAAAAATGAAGTTCTGAAGCAAAAAATAAATCCAAAATGTAAAACTTTTTATGAATCCTTTAGTCCTTATTGTTAAAACTTATTTTCCTGTTACTAGAGATACTAATAGTGAATTTCAGCTGTAATTCCTCTTTAAACTACCCCTAAATTTAAAGTTATCCTAAAAATAATTATATCAAATGTATTAAAACTCATGTTAAAATTATAGGATTTTGTAAATTTTACTATAGGACCAAACTAATGCTTAAATCTCCTTTGTAGCAACCCCTTATCCCTCAGAAAAATAACTAAAAAATTTCTGCATAAAAAACAATCATTTTTATATACATAATTAAAATTAAATTTTTTTATTTTGAATACTTATATTGTAAAGACAAATTTCTTTATGAATCCTTTAGTCCTTATTGTTGAAATTTATTTTCCTGCTACTAGAGATACTAATACTAAATTCCAGCTGCATTTCTTTTTAAAACGAACCCTAATTTTAAAGCTATCTTTATAATGAAAATATGAAATGTATGAAAACCAATTTCAAAATTATCTGATTTTGCAAAATCTTTTATAGGGAAAAACTAATGCTCAAAACTACTTTGTAGCAACTCCTTATCACTTGGAAAAATAATTAAAAAATTCCTGCATGACTGAAAAAAAACTTTCCATACATAATTAAAAATTAAATTTTCTATTTTGATTTCTTATATTTTAAAGGCAAATTCCTTTATGATTTCTTTAGTTCATATTGTTGAAACTTATTTTCCTCTTACTAGAAATACTAATAGTAAATTGCAGCTGCATTTCTTCTTTAAACTACCCCTAAATTTAAAGTTATCTTTAAAATGAATATATCATATGTATTAAAACTCATGTTAAAATTATCGGATTTTGTAAATTTTATTGTAGGGCCAAAGTAAAGCTTTAATCTATTTTGTAGCAACATCTAATCATTTAAAAAAATAACAAAAATGTTCCTGCATAGCAAAAAAAAATTTTGATAATAAATAAAAGTAATTCGTTTCTAAAAATTGTTTGTTGCCTCTGTTTAATTATTGTCTGTAATATAATCTTAAATAGAACAACGTTTCCCATTGACAAATCAATGGAAATCAATGAAAACCATTAGTTGCCGTTGAGCTTCAATGGAACTGAAAATGAGAAACGCAGGGAAAAATAAATGAAAATCATGCAATGGTAGAAATTTTAATTGAGGTAAAACTTTCCATTTAGTAGTAAGTTAATAGTACTAATGCCAATGGAAAGTTTTTATTTTTAGCAAAAGTTCATTGATTTGGGAAATTCTTAATGGAACGAATAGGAAAATTTGCTAACAATAGTGTTTCTATACTAATTATTTTAAAACAAATTATATTTTTAAATAATAATTTTAAAATAGCTCTTAAATTTAATTTTCTTATTCTTATTGATCAGATTGAAGTTTAAGAATAAAAATAATTAGGTTACAGATATGGAATGAGTCAAAAAGCCGAAAAGGGTCTAATTTTTTGGTTTTTATAAACAGAAGCTCTTTTGATGAAACTGTTTCTTATTTGTAATTAGGCAGCACCTGATACATAGTTGAATTGAGAATAAAACTTTGAAGAAAAACAAGCAACGTAATGCAATGTAAAGTATTGAAAGAACTAATACTTTCAGAATTGTTACTTCAATAAATCTCAAATGAATTTAATAAATTTAATAATGAAATTTAATAAAATTTAGTAAAAATAAAATAATTATTATTTTGGAATAAAGCATCTAGTATAAAAAGGCATACAGACTGTACGTGCTTAAAATTGCAAAAAAATATTATTTTGTAGTATTTGAACTTGTATGATTTATGCATTAATTGCTTATGTATTGATTTTACTGATTGTATTTTGTATAGGTATATATAATTCTATATTTTGTGTAAAAATAAATAAAAATAGACATTTACGAACAAAATTGTATGGCTTTTTTACTCCTTCTACTAAATTCTAACAACAAACTTCCTCTAAAAAAGAAATTGTTTTAAAAGCTATTTAACAGTTTTTCAACAATATAAATATTGGCGTCGTCCTACAGAAATATTTCTAATATCATATGATAACTATAATAAATTAAACAATTTATCAAAATCACTTCTGTTCTTGGGAAGCAAAAAGAAAAAACTTTCATCGACGCATCTATATACAGGGTGTCAGACAAATTGGTACTGCAACCTAGTCTTTGTGACACTTGACCTCCGGTAATTCAATATTCTATGAGATTCCACTAAAAATAATATTTTTTGTGTGTAAAAGTGCCTTTTTCAGGGTTAACACCTATCTAGATAAACTTGCAAAGTAAAACTATAGCTAAATGCAAAATTTCATTCAAATCGTTGTCGAGAAACCGATGTGTATATAAAACTACAAGAATTTCTCGTTTAAAGTATAAGATTTACAAGTAGGTTAAGTTCCAGTTCTTATTCATTCGACACCCGGCATTTATAAACCAAAATCATTTGCTAAACATTATTCTTTATGTTACAGACTTTATTAAAAAATAAAAAAATTAATTGGCATAGTGTGCACCTTTACATTTTATGGCAGTTTTAATCTTAAGTGAAATTAATAAGTTATTAAATAAAACTTTCCAAATTCGTTGTAGGCGAATAAATATATAGAGCCATTCATATTTGGCGATGAGCGTCGAGAACAATGGAACCGTTTCGAAATCCGGAACGCAACATAAAAGATATATTACAGACAATTAAAATACAAACAGGCCGTTTAAAGGGAATCGAAAAAGGTCTATTTTAACTAAACTGGAAAATTGACACGGCATTTATTTTGTTTATGAATTAAAAAAACGAACAAAAACAAAGAGAGGAGCACCAGCGGTCATTTGCCGAATCAATGATTTTCGGGATTATCCACATTGAAATTGTAAACTGCAAAATTAAGTCTCGTACACCATTGCGCCATCAATCATATTTAAAACAAAACGAATTTTAGAAATTCGTAATTCAACCAGTGACTGTAATTCTTTTATCTGACGGATCCTATTATTTTGCCCACCAATTACTCTTTGCGGAGACAAAGAGGGATGCGTACCATTTACATTTTCGCCAGTTAGGCCGCAAAACAAATCAATTATTCGGCCCTTTATTAAATATTTTTAATAGAAAAATTAGGGCGAAAAAATTATTTCGACGGCGCAATTAAGAAAAGGGAGCGCTCAAAAAGACTCGGCTTGTCAAATGCACACCCCTAAAAGTAAAACGTTTTAAAAATCTCCGACGCAAACCCGCAGCCACATAAAAGTAAAAGCCCTTTCTTCCATGCTTACTGATGTATATCTCTGGCCCACTTTCGGGAACTAATTAATAAACATGGAGTTTTACTCTGCCCTCTTTCTTATCCGCCGAAATGCGACGCTCGATAATATTTTCGAGTGATGGGCGCGGATGGGTGACATATATTGGTAATTTCGCAAGACAAGAAACCAATTCAGATTTTGATATATAACGTTTTTTCTTTTTTTCCTGTAAAAGGAAAAACGCGAGCAATAAATCATAGAAAATGTAGTAAAGAAATACCGAACTACTTTAAGTTTTTTTTTCATTCGATTAAGTTTGCTGTTTTTACTTTTACTTTCTTTCTTTCGAGAAATTGACGTGACAAATAATTACGTTAATAGCGTACGGTTGAAGTGCACGAAATAATTAAATTGAGTTTTTAATGTTAGATAAACGTTACCAGTGTTATCTTTTTGACACGAACTGCTTCTTTATGAAATTTTAATTACAAGATTAAATTTGGAGAAACCTGTGGGGACGACTTGTTTGTAACTCTTATTGAATATAATAGTGCTAAAAAAATTACATAACATTTATGGTCGGGTTTACAAAAAAAGGCGCGTTTAATAATTAATAAGTATTGTTTTTTATTTAATTGACACCGACGAGAAGGGAAAGGATGTACGAGGAAATATATCAAAAAATTTATAAAACCTTTTTATAGTTTGTTATGTTAAATTTTTAGACGATTGAATAGTTTTGGATCATTTTTGGTTATTTTAAACTAATTTGTTGCATTAGAATTGTTTCAAAAGCCAGTTTCAAAAAAGATTGTTTTTTAAAGAAGATTTTTAACATATCTACACTAAAACTTAATAAATAAATTTTCTTATACCAAGTGGTAGTTTTTTTTTAATAATTAGTTATTATGTACTGTACTAAAACCAGAAACAAATTATAGCATCAAGATATTAAAGGTTTATGAGAGAATACATCTACAAATACAGAGATAATATAACAGAAATTAGCAACATTAAAAAATGTGTGATAAATCTTTTCTCGCTTATAATAAATTATTATAAACTAGTTTGTAGGAAAATATAGGTCCTAAAAGCCATTTTCAAAAATCTTGATATATTGAGATGACTTGAAACACACATGCACCAATCATATTGAAAGTATGTCTTATATTGAGGGATACTTTATTTAAATAATTGGGCACAAAAAAACTTTGTAAATGGTTAAAAGTTTATAAAAATTTTAGCAATTACAAATGAAGGGTTTATGACAGAATACCACTACTAATTCAGAAGCTAATATAACAAAAATTAGCAATATTAAAAATCAATGACTGATGGTTATAACCAGCCGAGAATTTTTCTCTTATTTTTTTGGCTTATAATAAATTATTATAAATTAGTTTTTAGCAAGTAAAAGTAATTTTCAAAAATCTTGATATATTGAGAAGACTTGAAGCACACATGCACTAATCATATTGAAAGTATTTGTTATATTGAAGGCAATTTTTTTTAAATAATTAGGCACAAAAAAACTTTGTAATTAGTTAAAAGTTTATAGAAAATTTTAGCAATAAGAAATAAACGGTTTATGAGAGAATACAACTACAAGTTCAGAGGTAATATAACAAACATTAGCAACATTGAAAAATCAATGGCAGATAGTCTATAACCAACCGAGCATTTTTCTATTATTTTTTTGGCTTATCATAAGTTATTATAAACCAGTTTGTAGCGTTAGATACGCCCTAAAAGCTATATTTATACATTTTCATTTATTAAGATGACTTGAAACACATATGCACTAGTCATATTGAAAATTTTCTATAGTGGGAAATACTTTTTTTTTTAATAATTGGGCATTAAATAAACTTTGTAAATGGTAAAATGTTTATAGAAAATTTTAGCAATAAGAAATAAAGGATTTATGAGAGAATACAACTACTAATTCAGAGCTAATATAACAAAAATTAGAAACATTGAAAAACCAATGACTAGATAATATATAACCAATCGAGAATTTTTCTAGTACTTTTCTGGTTTATAATAAATTATTATAAACTAGTTTGTAGCAACAAATAAGTCCTAAAAGCTCTGTTCAAAAATCTTGATCTATTTAGATGAGTTAAAATACACATGCACTATTCATATTGAAAGTATCCCTTTTATTAAAGAATCCTCTTTTTTTAAATAATTGCACACAAAAGAAACTTTGTGAATGGCTTACAGTTTATAGAAAATTTTAGCAATAAGAAATAAAGGGTTTATGAGAGAATACAAGTACAAATTTAGAGCTAATATTACAAAAATTGGCAACGTTGAAAAATCAATGACTTTTATTTTATGACCAGCCGAGAATTTTTCTATTATTTTTCTGACTTATAATAAATTATTATAAACTAGTTTGTAGCAAGATATAAGTCCTAAAAGTCATTTTCAAAAATGTTAATATATTGAGATGAGGTTAAACACACTTACACTAATCTATATTGAAAGTCAATCTTATATTGAAGAAGACTTTCTCTTTAATAATTTGGTACAAGACGGTAAGAACTCAATAGAAATTTATACCAATAAGAAATAAAGGATTCATGAAAAGATAATATAACAGAAAAATTTGCAACATTATAAAATGTGTAGAAAATCTATTGCAGGCAACCGGGAGTTTTTAATTAATTTCTTGTTTTAAATAAATTATTATAAACTAGTTTGTAGTATCACATATGCCCTAATAGCTATTCCCAAAATTTTAATATACAGCGTGCCAGACGAATAAGTACTGGAACCTAACCGGTGATACCTGACACCAATATAAACAATAAAATATCGTATACATGTTCTAAATCTAAAGAATATCTAAAAATGCCCTTTAATTTTGTTTAAATGACAACACAGCATTGTCCCCAATGCTTTTAAAAGAGATCGAGGTCTTTCAGTAGTGCTTCATTGTTAATCAAAATCAAAAGCCACGTACAAGACTAATCCAAATTATAAGTAAAAATCAGCAAAGCTTTAACCGGAAGAAACCTAAAGCACAATAGAAACAAATTATGGAAAAGTCGTCGTCGCCGTCGCGTCTCCAAATAGCAAAAGTCGGGGCCGCAACAGCTCGCGCCGTTCAACTCATAACAAATTTAAAACGTTTTTTTCTCCTGCACAACAAAACTCTCCCGCGTGCAAAATTTCTAGGTTACATGCCGCTACAACATCTAACGCTTTAGAATCGAATGTGTCAAATGCAGTACGTTCGAAGGCCGCACCTCCGCCTCCCAAGAACTTCGAAAAGTCCATCGGGAGTTTCCAAAACGAAGTTACGGGGGGCGCTATTAAATAATTTAAAACCGGCAGCAATCAATGAGCGAGGGCCTTTGTCTAAATAGGCTGGAGGAGCACTTTATCTTAATTCGTTTATCGAAGTTATGCAATTTTCTTCATTATAACAATTTGGATTAGGAAATCGCCTACTTAAATCGTGTGTTTTGTGAAAGCTCGGCTATAAGGATAAGAACGAAATTATGTCAGTGGCGTGTTTTTTCGTTGCGTGTTTTAATGCCGTTCGACGTTATATCATTTTTATTATAATATGCATTATATTGCCGTGGTATAAGGTTATGTGTGTATACGCAAAGTGGAATATGCAGCAAAACGAGAGGCGAATTAGCAACAACAATAACGAGACACCTGTGCGATTCGAATAGAATGACGTCCTTGTCGCACTATTAATTGCTGACGGACCGAAATTTTAAATATCGACGAAAATTGAACATTTTCGTACGAAAGACGAATAAAATAATTAAAGCTCTATTTCCATACCGTAACATGCGCACTATCTAATTATAAACGGTAATAATACGTACGGAATATTTACATTTCTGTTGTAAAAGACACGGAACGGTGTTCGCACGAAAAAATAACAGTTCAATTACCGAACTTGTTTCCCATTAAAAAAAGACCGGTGCGTGTATTTATGTGGGCGCGTTAGAAGTTATACTTCTTTGACGTGATTAAGTTAAATGTAACCACGTGTTATGTTGTTTGCTTACACGGTGAACCGTGTAAATCGAAATCATAATTTTTTTTATGAGAAATTGTGCAAATCAAAAATTAAGCAAAATATGCAAAAATTAGTACAAACAAAAGCGATAAATGCGAGGATGTGCACATTGGAGCGAAAAGTGGCACATTTTCGAGTTTGGAATTTAAAATTTGCCCTTTAAAACTTTGAGGTGTTATTTTTTTAGGGATTTTTTTTAAATTGTAGGGGAATATATGAAATCAATATACGTATTTTTAAATTGTGGAAAATCATATGTAATTATTTTTTTAGTTCTTAAAAAATTAATTTTTTTCCAATTGATTTAAAATACTAAATTATAAAAATCCCATCTGTGTTGTACAAATTATTAATTAGTTTAAAACGATTAAACTAATTTGAATGGCGTTTTTTAAAAATCGAAGAATGAAATTTCAACCAATACGTGTTTCGACTATTTTTTTAAAGACCATTTTTGTAGTTAATAGAGGCGCACCAATCCTAATTTTATAACTTATTTTTTAACAATTTGAAACAATATTGTTTCTTATGGAAATATATTACGATTTTCAAAAATTGTATAGAATAAAATTATTTTAATTTGATGAAAACTTTGTTTATTTATCTATTTTAGTTCTTAAAAAATATATTTTTTTATTAATATAGAAATTAGTAGGTATATGATAGAAAAAGTTGTTAATTATTTAAGTTTTCTATTAGAAAGGGAGATGATTAATATAGACAAGTTCAATTAATACAAGGATGTGCACATTCGAGCGAAAAGTGGCACATTTCCGAGCGAGGGAAGCAAATGAAGCGCGACGCGGAGCGGCGCGCTTCATTTTCCCGAGATCGGAATGTGCCACTTTGAGCTCGAATGTGCGCACTCGATTTTAAACATAATTCACATTAAAATGCACAAAAAAATTCGTTAAATAATTTTAATCGTTTTCTCTAACTCGTACTTATGAGTTTATCGTATCCTTTCCCTCTCTCCCACTCATTGCTATAGTGAAAATATGTATTTAAAAAATAAAATCGAGATTTACTGAACTACATTTTAATTTTTCATTGGGTATAGCAAAATATAAAATACGCAAATCTAATAAATGCGTAGATGTGCACATTCGAGCGAAAAGTGGCACATTGCCGAGCGAGGGAGGCAAATGAAGCGCGACGCGGAGCGGCGCGCTTCATTTTCCCGAGATCGGAATGTGCCACTTTGAGCTCGAATGTGCGCACTCGATTTTAAGCATGATTCACATTAAAATGCACAAAAAAATTCGTTATAAAACTTTAATCGTTCTCTCTCACTCACACTTATAAGTTTATCGTATCTTTTCGCTCTGTCCCACTCATTGCTATAGTAAAAATACGTTTTTAAAAAATAAAATCGATATTTACTGTACTACATTTAAATTTTTCATTGGGCATAGCAAAATATAATCTATACAAATCTAATAAATGCGTAGATGTGCACATTCGAGCGAAAAGTGGCACATTTCCGAGCGAGGGAAACAAATGAAGCGCGACGCGGAGCGGCGCGCTTTATTTTCCCGAGATCGGAATGTGCCACTTTGAGCTCGAATGTGCGCACTCGGTTTTAAGCGATTCACATTAAAATCCACAAAAAGTTCGTTTTATAATTTTAATTGTTCTCTCTCACCCACATTTATGAGTTTCTTATATCTTTTTGCTCCTCCCACTCGTTGCAATAGTAAAAATACATTTTTAAAAAATAAAATTGATATTTACTAAACTACATTTAAATTTTTCATTGGAAATTGCAAAATATAAACTACACAAATCTAATAAGGTTGATTCACAATAATTAAATTTCATGCTGTACAATTTTCGCTAGCCGTGCGCGCGCAACTTCCGTCGCCTACTAAAATTTTACTCTCAGGGCGCCATACGAAGTATAACTTCAAAGAAAAACCAATAAATTAAAACCCACTAATAAACGACCTCTGATAAAACAATAAAAAAATCGTTTATGTCCGTCGTTACGCTTTTTCTAAATTAGTAATTAATTTAGAAATGCGAACGCATGATCCTAGTTAAGTAAGCCAAATCTAATTTACAATTCGAAGCAATTATGCGAGTGTTGGATTGCCGACATAAAAAGCGTACCTGTGGATATATGTAAATGGACGAATAAAGTTTTATGAATCGTTCGCTGCAGGAGCTCTTACGTTGCGTTCTTAATTATCAGAAAAAATTTAGGCCAATTGCCTGTTATTTCTTTATCGTTTTTATTGTTCTCGGTCGTCTAAATTAAGAAATTTAAAACGGTTATTTCGTTTGTAAGAATGCGTAGGTGCCGTAAACTTTACAAAATTTGCCCTCTTTGTAGGTTAGAGACGAAAGCTTTATTGTCGAGATTATAAAAATGGATTATGTTTTAAAAATTGTAATAACAATTAGAAATCTATTGAGCAATTTGAATATTACTTCCTTTAATAAAAACAGGAATCGATAGAGAAGTTATTATAAGATGTTTTTGAGTTAAAAGAATTATAGAATAACTATAGTAGGGTAAAACGCCCAGTAAATGACCGAGTTGTTGCATCTAGAGCTCTTTTTCTGTAAAAACATGTTTATGAATTAATGAAAACGTCGTCGCAATTTGGTACTATAAACAATATAAAATGAGTAGTTCAATAAATGACCTTTTCGTGCAAATATTGACCGAGGTATAGCCCAGTGAATGACTGAATAATTGATTCACATACTAAAATCGAGTAATTCACATAATTTTCTAAAATTTATTTTAAATACTATGCTTAGATTTACCTTCGTATAGCTTTTTTAATTACTGTGTCTTTTGGTATTCTATAAATCTCAGGTTTTGTTGGTGCACAGAAGGTCAGGCCTAATATTGTATTGAAATCTTGCAAATTGCAATATAAATATAATTAATTTAGCTAACTACTTCATTATTACTTTTGTTTCTTCGCTTAAATAAAAGAAGGCATACAAGATTGCTTAAATAAATATATCATGAATATAAATTACTATTTTTCATTATTATAAACATTATTTCTCGTAACGGTCATTCACTGGTAGGGGATCACATACTGGGGGTTTACCCTATTTAACTTAGTTAAAGATGTGTTAGTGTAGTAACTATTATTATCATAAAATCTATGAATTCTTTTGAAATTATCTGATGGTCCTATTATTTCTTAGCAAAAACTTCTTTTTATTATTTTTTTAATAATTAATGAATAAATAATAATAAATAGTGCATCTAGTCTCTCTCCATTTATAATTATAACAGTTATTTAAGTTTTTGAATTTTATAATAAATTATTTACTTATTTATTCATTATTTTAGAAAAGAAAATTTTTACCAAAAAGCATGAGAAATAACCAATATAATTTTAAACAAGAATAAATGTTGTTTTATTAATTTTATTTTTTATAAACAAATTGATAATTATTATTAATTATTGAAAAGGTTTAACTATGTAATTTCATTAAGAAATAAGCACCATAGGCCAATTATAATCTATCAGAAAAGAAAATTGTATGTACTCAATTAATTAATAAAAAGAGTTTTTTAATTTTTTTCTTCCGAACTAAATATTATTTACAATATTTTTCGAAAAATTACATACTTCAAAAAGTTGTATTTTTTAAAAGCGATAGTTTTGTTTCTTTTTCTTTTCACTTTTCACTTTTCAACGTAAACAAGATAAAAATAAATTAACTTTGTTTTTTGATAAATAACCGACCGAGTCTCGAACAAATAAAACACCTAACTTTATTGTCCACACTTTGTTGAAAGAGGATATTTTTTGATGCCAAAAATATATAAAATTCCAGAACTATTTAGTGGAACTCAAGTATGTATTTGCCATCTACATTTTATTTATTAAATTATATCAATTAATCAATATTAGCATATAATTACCATATCAATTACATAAATAAAATTAATGATATAACTTTTAAAAAGTAAGTATTGCGTTTGAATGATAATTAAAATAGTTTTGCCCTTATTTATATATTGTTATTTTGCTATTATAACTTTCTCAAAAATTTAAAAAATGTAACACTGTGCTCCCATCTTTTAAACATTGTAAAATCTGTATCTTTTTACAGGGCTTTTATTTGCACCGTAATTTTTGGAACGTATCACCTTGCAAAAAAGACTGCTATGTATTTTAATTAAAAAATCGTTTCTTTACTATTTTAGGTATTGTCTTTCCCAATATTTTTACTTATGCAACTGACTTTTATTAAATTGTATGCTTCGATCTGCAAAGCTTAAATTTAGACAATTAAACATTTACAACCCTTTCAATTCCTCTTCGGTTCTTAACGCGTTCATCAATTCCATGAAAATAATTTAAGGCGTCATTTAGCGATCATGCAATATTCAATATTTTTAAATGTGCACTAAATATTAAACGCGTTTTATTCAGTAATTGTGTAACGCAAAATAACGCAGTGGAAATAAATGTAAAATTCAGCTCTACCTTTAATTGCTCATCAAACCGTTTGTATTATACAAGACGAAAAATTCGCAACACTTCTAACCCACTTGCAGTAAAACCTCAATTATCTGGACCTCAGTTATACGGATTCGCGATTATCCGGAATGTCAACCGCGTTCGGACTCGCTGCGAAAATTTAACCTCGGTATTTCTTACTAAATTTATTATCGCACTAAACAGTGTTTTTTTTTGCTCTGTTAATTTTAAGATAATGTGCGACTGTTTTATTTAGAGATTAATATTTGTTGCGTTTTTTTGTAAACGTATACCTAACAATTTGACCAAGTTTTTCCTGTTTAAACGGGACACTTCGTAATCGTGCTTAAAACCGAGTGTGCATTCGAGCTCAAAGTGGCACATTCCGATCTCAGGAAAATGAAGCGCGCCGCTCCGCGTCGCGCTTCATTTCTCCCTCGCTCGGAAATGTGCCACTTTTCGCTCGAATGCGCACATCCTCATGTTATCGGATTCGCCTCTATTATTATTTTATTCTTCAATTCAAAAAATTAAAAGTCGAATAAATTAGATCTATTTTTTGTTTGAAAAAGGTTAGATATTTTATTTCTTTTGTTAAGTTATCATTGTGCTCTTCTGCACGCCTAATTGTAACGAGCTTGATAAAAATATTTTTAGGTGTACTTTCGAATGTTTACTAATTCGCATTTTTGATTAATTAAAATTGTATTTGAATCAAATTTTCTGAAGTGAGCCACCAAAAATCAACTAGTTGATTTTTATATCATCTTTTGCAGATTGTTGAACGTTTATAGGTCAAAATTAATGTCTCCAAATATTTTTGGGCAATTTTCATTTATGGATTAATTTCCTTTGGAATATAAAAAAATATTTCTATGATACATTTTAGAATCACTTAGGTAGGGTATGTTAAAAAAAGTTTGGGAAATAAGAGTCAAAACTCAGAAAAAGTTAGTATTTTTTTTTCATGTACGATGAAGTTCTCCCATCTAGTCTAATTTAAAATTACTAAATTAGAAATGTGGTTTTTGGTAAAAAAATACCCTACTATAATTTTTCATTAAAAGAAAAGCGAGAAGTGGTACATTTAGTTCAGTTTGATTTAATTAATATTATTTGTAAGAGAGAAGAATAAGATAGGCAAATTCAATTATTAACACTAGATTTACAAACTGAGCCAATTTGACTCATTTAAGATTTTGTTGCTATGTATATATAAAACTGAAATATTATTTATTAAATACATATGTTGGTTTTTAGCTACTCAATGAAATATAGGTAAATATGGGTTACTCCCCTCTGCCGACCCCCTCATTGCGCGTATTCGAATGTGGTATACCTATTTTTACGGCTATGAGCCAAATTGACTCATAATGAAACTTATGGCTTACATAAAGAAAGTTCTTATCAGAATTCTAAAGAAAGCTGATACTTGAACATTTATAATCAACTTGTCAATTTATTAGTTAGCTGGTGTCAAAAGGTGTCTTATTTACCCAACTCTTTCATCATTCCGTTTTATACATCGTGTGAACAGAACGTTTTTGGTGAAATAATATAATTTGATAAAATCAATTTTTTGCAACAAAAATTTGGTCTACCAAGGTAATTTCAATATTTATTGGAAACAAGTATTTCAATTGATATATATTTTACATCTAATTGCGTAGGGTTGCTATTATGGGAAAAAATCAGAAAATTTTTCATTTGCTAAAAAAACTAAAGGAAGGCCAATCAGATAATGAATCGAATGCAACTGATATGGAACTATGTGATAACGAAAGTGAAATAGAGGAGGAAGTCAATAGCACTGAATTTTCGAGTAGTGAAGAACAGGATCTTCGTTATATAGCTCCTAGCAAAAAAAGCGAGTATTATTTCTGATTTTGAAACCGAAAGTGAAGATGAAGTTTTTCGCTGTAAAATTCTCAGCAAAAAAAACATGGATTATTTCTGTTTGCGGAAAATGTATTTCAAAAACAGAGTTTATATGTAAAATATGTTTTCAATGAAGTTTTTAATAATAGATCTTTTATTTCAATTTAGTTGGAACTGTTTTTTTTTGCAAAAAGCTTCAATTTTGTTGTATGAGTCAAATTGGCTCACTTCAGTAAAAATAGGTATATAATCAACATCCGTAAATCTAGTGTTAAGGAGTATGTGCACTTTCAAGCGAAAACTTTTTCCGACTAGAAAATCTGGATTTGAAAGATTTGTTATTAATATAGTCGAATCCAATTAACACGATGATGTGCGCATTCGAGCGAAAAGTGGCACATTTCCGAGCGAGGGAGGCAAATGAAGCGCGACGCGGGCGGCGCGCTTCATTCCAGATCGGAATGTGCCACTGAGCTCGAATGTGCACACTCGATAAGCAAGATTCACAATTATTAACTTATTTTCTTAGACGGCTGACTTCAACTGTCGTATTTTCGTTAGCTGTGCTAAAATACGCTATTTACAATTAATTTAAATTACCTTAATTAAATTTCATAAAAGTGTTTTTAGCGAAAAAATTAATATTAATATTTCTTTGCAAAGAAATTGTTGTTGTAATTATTTAAAAAGTGAATAAGTGGATATAAGCGTAGCAGGTGTTGAGTTTCAATTTACAAAATGTTCACTTAAATATTCGTAAACATAAATTAACTAAAAGGGGATAAACAAGGAACATACTGCTGACAAGCAATTTAAAATTAATAAAGTAAGAAGAGGTAGATAATCCAGCATCATTAGCTACTTGTGTTAGAGTAATAAAAAGGATATTAATTATCGGTAATTATGTTGTTGTTAGGTATATCAGGGTGTGTTGTAATTAATATCTCGGAGAAGGAGAGAGAGCGCGAGAGTAATGGTTACATATTTACCAAAGCCATTAAAAACTTTTTCACTATGCAGAAACAAAACAAAATTTGTGGAAAATTTTGAAATAAGTGAGACAAATTGCTCAATAGCGTGCCTTAATTTGATTACAGTAATTCCAGTAGAACGGTCAAAAGCAAGTCGAACTTCTTCGGCGGCAATCGATACGCGAAACCTCCCTTTTTCGTGAAATAATCGGGCCGAAATATTCATTCACATTTCGAAACACAGTAAACGCCATAATCCGACACAATTACGCATTTGTCTTTCAAGCTCAATTTGCTCATTCATGCCGCCATTAACCCAATTAAAAATGTAGAGAGTTTAAACAGTGTCCGGGGCGATACTTCCGCCCAAAGAAAAATAAAAGACATAACGTAAATCAACGTTTCGTTAACGAGCGGTTCGCTTTTTTTAAAGGGGTAATATTTTCTTTGTTTTTCAACAACCGCCGAAACTGTTTTTCCGAAGTTGGCTTTCCCGCATGTATCTTTCGGCAAAATGGGAATATCGCATGGAAAGTAGCGAAGGGGCGGGTTAAGCCGGTAAGTGGGCCTCGTTTTGGGGCACTTTTCATTCAGATTCCACATCCTAACAGCCCCATCGTTCGCTGTTACAAGCAGCTGCTACGTGATCCGAATCGCAATCACCTACAAATATTCTATTGACAGCGCTTAGATCGCTTCGGAATTTTAATACCCGTAATGTTCGTCGAAAAATATAAAATTAATAACAACGCGCGCGCGATTCCGCCCCGTTTTTGCGTTCCCTAATTAATTCTTTACGGGATACGCGCCGCTTGTTAACTGCGACCAAGATTTCTGCTTATTTTTATCTCCCTTTCGGCTCGTCCGAATCCGTCAAATATATTTTATTCATGAACTACAGGCTGATCGATTGCCGCATTAAAATTTAAGAATATAGTTTATAAATCCGGCCTAAGTCAATCCGAAGGCAAATATTTTGGGGTGTGTTTTATAACCCCCGCATTCACTTAACGTTTTCCGGAAAAGAAACCGCAAAAAAAGGCGCGTACAGATTTATTTTTATTTGCCGCAATCGTAAATTTAAATAATGTTATATCAAATAGATTATAAAAAAAGTATTATTTAATAAATTGATAATCGTTAGTTTTATGAGAGTCGTTTTAATAATTTGTATACAACTTTATTTTGATAATATAAATAATTGTAAAAAAACGTGAATTTTTAATAATATCGAATAAATGCCTATAGAGTTTGAGCATAAGAAATCTGTTCCAATTACTTTGCCTTGAATTTTATATAGGACCCAAATAAATCCCACCTTAAGTGTATAAAGGCATAATTAATAGGTTTTTGAAAAAAATGCATCAATACTTCGTAATCAAAATGTTTATTTATATTAAACTTCAAAATAAAAGTAAAAATCTTTTTCTTGTAACATATACAAACTTTGACAATGATTCGAAATCAGGAAGCGGGAAATTTGACAACTGGGCCTTATTGGGCACCGGGCTTTATTTGGATCAGTTACCTTACGTTTATTACTCATAGTTGTACTAATTACTAAAAAAAATAACTTTGTGACTTGTCTCAAAGCCTGATACAAATTTTAAATGCAAGACACTTTAGACATACTCGATTCTTCGTCACATTATGCTTTAAATTGCTGTAACTTTGTTATTTATTAAAATAAATTAAATCTAAAAACATTTCTTGAGGTCCTTTTTTCCGTTCTTTGAATGGTAAACTTAAATTTTCTACTAAGTTGTTAATTGCGTCGACTTTGGTACAAACTTCGTTAAATCAAGTAGGCGCTGCATTTGATTTTATGCTCATTAAAAAGTTTATCGCTTTACGATTCTAACGATACCAAACAGTCTAGGAAAATCTTTGAAAACAACGGAGATATTCAATAAAAATCATTTTTAAGTGTAAAAAGGTTTTCACCAAATCGGGGGTTTTTCACGGAAAACCCTTTTTGCTAACTTTCTTATTAGTCGAGATAAATTTATTCTGTAAAAACTTTATTAAGGCACTATTTTGCGTAGTTTATGACTATGACATCGAAAAAATATTGGGACCGTTATTTGTCCCCGTTTCGACATCAACTTTGTTATTTTAAATAGGGACCCTATTTTATTTTAGCAGAAATTAAAAGCCTATTTTTTTCCGATTTCAACGATGTATAATTGTTAGCAACTATTGTCAAAAATAACGGATCTATGTACAAAAGTACCATAATTATTAATTTTAGAACAATTCAATTATATTAACTTTCTTATTATTAAAGTTACATTAATTTTGAAAAAACTTTCTTAAGACATTTTTTGCGTACTTTACGTTGGTGAAGTGAAAAAAACAATTTGCGTCCTTATTTATCCCTATTTCGGCAGCAACTTTGTTATTTTAAGTAGGGACCATATTTTATTTTATCAGAAATTAAGTCTATTTTTTTCTGATTTCAACGTTATATACTTGTTACAAAGTATTTTCTAAATTAGCAGAGTTTTATACAAAAGTTCCAAAATTATTAATTATATTAAATTTCTTATTCTTCGAGATAAATTAATTCTGAAAAAACATTCTTAAGGCACCTTTTTTTGCTCCGTACAATAGTGAAATCAGAAAAAAAATTGATCCATTATTTGTCCTCGTTTTGGCACTAACTTTGTTATTTTTTACATGGCCCTTATTTAATTGTAGCAGCAATAAAAAGCCTATTTTATCCTATTTCAATAATATATATTTATTTAAAAACATTTTGAAAAATAACAGTTATCTACAAAAAAACAAAATTATTAAAGAATTTTAGTTAAATGGAATACATTTTTAAATGTAATTTGTAAATTTTGTCTCTAAGAAGAAGGAGCACTTTTTTTCTGTAATGACTTCACATAATTGTATGGTAAAATATTAAAAAATAAACATTTGCTTCAGAAAATTAGTTCCAAAGATGAATATTCATAGGATAGGGGCCCCTCTGCACAAAATTACCAAATTAAATATTTTGGTAATTTTTTTACTACTGTATTAAAAACATTTTTATTAATTTGCAATTTTTGTAACAATTAAATAAAGTTAATTTTGTATCTAATAAGTTTTTGTTAACAAAGTTCAATATATACAATTATTGAAATATATTTATTATTTTTTTCTCCGTACCCCCTTTTTTAAGTCTAAAAATATGATCAGCCTATGAACAAGTGACTTGTAAAATGTCTCAAAAAAAATTGTACTTAGAAAACAATTTTTTTTCTTAGAATTTTCACAGTACCTTTCAAACTAAATTGAAAAAAATTAATTAAGTCGTTGTGGATTGTTTTTTTTAAACGGTGCTTTACCGAGCCTTCTTTGTCCGCGTATATGTCTTAATGTTAGTCGAGGCTCTGTTTAATTTTTCGATAATCTAACTTCTAATGGCTTCCAAGTTGTTATCAGTACGTAAAAGCGGCAATTTCATAAAGCAAACAAGGTAAATGTAAACGTAGAAAGCACATTCATTCGGGGTGGCACATTTTAAACAGGAAATGACGGCATTATGACAGCAACATCTTGTTGTTATTAGACGCACTTCGGATAATAACTGTGTTTAAAGCTAAACAAAGGATAAGGCGTGACGACTCTTCCGTCACAGTCTATGCATATTTATCTAATTATTAAGCATTTCAAACACGAGTTTCCAAGAAAATTGCGCCAAATTTTATCGCGAAAGCAAACATTTTTAGGTGGAAGCCTCGGCTCGAACAATTCCTCAAACACAAATACACCAAACGGCTAATTCGTGACCGGAAAAGTAACAATTATGTTGCTTCGGAGACTGTGAAAAATCGTTCGAAAGTTTACGGTTAATATTCTGGCGCAATCGTGAAAAAATAAGATTTGCTCTCGTTAAGCCGATAAACGGGACGAAACTTCCGGCAATCAAAACGCGACACCGTTTTAAAACCGGAACGATTTTTTTTTAAATGGCTGTACTGTTATTTGTTTATTTTTTGTGACAAACTTGTAAGAGTACGGTAAAGACGTGTCAAAGATACGCTTAGAAATTTATGCTATATGATTACGAGTTTATTTATACAGTACTACCACTGCATGTTACGATTTCAAAATCGTATTTAAATTTTCTATTTTTATAATCTTCGCGCAACACGAAACGTAAAAAAAAAATTTCTGGCTAACTGAAGCCTTTTATTGTCGCCCAATTTTGTTGTGTGTGTAACTGCGTATCTATTTGAAATGCAACTTAAATAATTCAAAATAAGATTTCAAAAAAACGAATTAAAGTTAATAAAGAGGAACGGCCGAAATACAACGAAAGACACGATAAAGTGATTTTGCAGCATGACAATGCTCGACCCCATGTTGCGAAAGTGGTCAAGGCATACTTGGAAACGTTGAAATGGGAAGTCCTGCCCCACCCGCCTTACTTTCTAGAAGTTGCACCCTCTAAGATATCACTTGTTTCAATCAATGGCAAACTGCCTACGTGATTAGCATATACGGTCTTATGAAGAAGTAAGAAATTTAATCGATTTGGGGATGGCTTCAAAACATGACTAGGTTTTTAACAGCGAGATTTATTCACTGACCGATAGGTGGCAGAAAGAAGTGGCCAACGATGGACACTATTTTAAATCAGGGGTTCTCAAAGTGCGGCCCGCGGGCCAAATGCGGCCCGCGATATCGGTACGATATATTATATTTTATTAACCTTCCGTGTACTAGGTGGGGTATAACTAAGGTGAACAATTTTTTTTTGTTAAAACGGGACGATTGGTAATCGAGCTTAAAACCGAGTGTGCACATTCGAGCTCAAAGTGGCACATTCCGATCTCGGGAAAATGAAGCGCGCCGCTCCGCGTCGCGCTACATTTGCCTCCCTCGCTCGGAAATGTGCCACTTTTCGCTCGAATGCGCACATCCTCGTATTTATTAAATTAGTATAATTTACCGCGCGCTCTTTCAAATCGAAAATTTTAATTTAATGTAGTAAATAGCGATTTTATACTCGAAAAACGTATTTACCATTGCAATGAGTGGAAGGGAGCGAGAAGATACAGTAATCATGTCAATGCAAGTGAGAGGAACGACTAAAATTATGCAATTAATTTTTCGTCTAATTTATTGGCCTTAAATATTGTGAATCATGCTTAAAACCGAGTGTGCACATTCGAGCTCAAAGTGGCACATTCCCATCTCGGAAAATGAAGCGCGCCGCTCCGCGTCGCGCTTCATTTGCTTCCCTCGCTCGGAAATGTGCCACTTTTCGCTCGAATGCGCACATCCTCGTATTTATTACAGTTGTCTAATTTAACCTACTCTTCTTCAAATCAAAAAATTTTAATTTAATGTAGTAAATATCGATTTTATACTCGAAAAACGTATTTACCATTGCAATGAGTGAAGGAGCGAGAAGATACAATAATCATGTAAATGCAAGTGAGAGAGAACAATTAAAATTATTCAATTAATTTTTCGTCTAATTTATTGGCCTAAAATATTGTGAATCATGCTTAAAACGGAGTGTGCACATTCGATCTCAAAGTGGCACATTCCGATCTCGGGAAAATGAAGCGCGCCGCTCCGCGTCGCGCTTCATTTGCCTCCCTCGCTCGGAAATGTGCCACTTTTCGCTCGAATGCGCACATCCTCGTATTTATTACAGTTGTCTAACTTAACCTACTCTTCTTCAAATCAAAAAATTTTATTTAATTCAATAAATATCGATTTTATATTGGAAAAACGTATTTACCATAGCATTGAGTGGAAAGGAGCGAGAAGATACGATAATCTTGTCAGTGCAAGTGAGAGGGAACGAGTAAAATTATTCAATTAATTTTTCGTGTAATTTATTAGTCTAAATAACTGCGAATCATCAAAAAATTGCTGTGAAATTAATTTGTATTTCAATAAGGAGGCAAGAATAAAATTCTTGTTAGGTTTTTTTAATATTCGGTGTCGTACTTGACACGTGTCATTGGATTTTAGTACTCAAGAAAAGACTCAATAGTCTATAAGTTGAAGAAAAAGTTAAGTTTTCGAATTTTTATTAATAAAAATCTATTCTAAGCCATTAATAAATATGTGTTCTACTTAAACCTATTAATTATTGGTTATTAAAACATATTTCTTATCATTTAACTGTCATAAAGTGCAATTTTGTGGTTTTTATTACATTTTATTTTCGAGGTATGGCAAACCCCACTTAGTATGCGGAAGGTTAAAAAATAAATAAGTAAATAGTAAAATATTATAAATAATAAAAATTTATAGTTATTGTTTTGATTTTATTCCGTTTTTTTGGCCTGCCAAAAATTTCGGTGATATTAAATTGGCTCGCCCAAGAAAAACTTTGGGAACCCCTGCTTTAAATCATAAATGTATAACGAGTTTGTTACAATAAAGCCACGAATTTTGGAAAAATAAACCGCGAAAGCAAAGTTTTATACCTTTCATGTGTGTCAATTTTTTTCATGCAAAACATCCGCAAATACCTCTACATATAACTCAAAAAAAAATTGAAAAACATTTATTAAATTTGTGTCGGTATGGCATACGTCTCAATTCTCTTTGTGAAATGAAAATGTTAATAGAAAAAATGTTGTTTTTTTTTTAAAACTGGTCCTTAGCATTATAAAATTGAATTTTTGGCAAGAGTCGTCTAAGTTTGTTGTTGTCAAAGTTAAACTACAAAAAAAGTACCTAATACGGTTTGCTTTTTTAAAACTAGCATTTCAAAGTAAAAAGAGCGTTCTCCCTTATCTCGTTATTTTTAAAAGCATAGCAGTAATACACAATCAGTTCTTTACTTTGTGAGTGCAACGGCTTTTGTATTGTTTCCACTCTCTTAATCATGAAAAGCGAACGTAAGTTCTTAAAGAGCTGTTTTCAAAAACACCGCAACACAATTATAAAATACACTTATTCTGCACAAAGGAACTATAATATTAAATTTGTTGTCAAGCATTAAAGAGGAAGTGAATGTCTTTTCCTAGAAAGCCTTAAAATTTACTAATCCAATTTTGTAAGCTTGGGAATTTCCTGTGTTTCTATTTTTTTTTAATAATTTTGGTGTTTGCTGAATAACCACCCATCGTTAGGTAAAAGTGAAAAAAAACTAAGTTCTATTTTTTTGAACGGAGTTCTAATTTTCGCATAATTATAAAAGACATCGAAATAAAATAAGTGAAATTGAATTTAAACGTAATTTACATGATTTACTAACTACTACGATTAATACGTCAAGAACACGTTTTTTATGCACGTATTTTTCAGGAACGAATCGACCGTGTAAAAAAGAGCTCGAGTAAATTTAGATTTGTTTTATTTGAGACTCAATCCGAATGGTAAATTTTAAAATTTCAATCACCTCAAAACTTATGTAAACATCAAAGAGAAATAAAATTTACGGATGTGACTTGGATGCAGTTTGCATTTTGAAATTTGCTTTTTAAATAAGTGGAGATCGCACGTAACCACTTCAAAAGGCCGTGTTTTCGAATAATCTTCACGTTTGAATTAAATCCCTGTCAGTTAATGAGCTTTCGACATCAACGATTGTCAATAACAGGTGATTGTGTTTGAGCGTTTCATTCAAACGATGCTCCATCATCACAACGTAATTTTTAATTTAAATAGTTCAATTGAAAACCTAAATATTTTGTGAAATTTAATAATACTCCGAGTATGTAAACAGTTTTTAATAAGGTTTTACTGCAAAAAAATGGATGTAATCTGTTTCTGTACAAGTCGTGTTTAAATTTTGGACCCAATTTGGGATATACGTGGTACAAAATTTCAGCAAAGAGTAACTTAAAAATCGCGGCAAAAATTGAAAAGTCGATTTTCTCAAAAACGAACGAAACAAACGTGTTGAAAACATTGTTGGCAGAATTTAAAAAATACCACTTAGTTTTTTCCATAACTTTGGTGTTCTCTTAGCTTTGACAAAATTGTTTGGTTGTATCGATTTGTTTTCATTCTCTATAATATTGTGTTTTTGTTAAAATAATGTCGAAATGTATTAGTAGAAAAAATAAGGTTTTCAAAATATATGTATAGGTTGGGGTGTTTTTTTTGACTAGCCACTCGATTTTGCATTTGCCGAAAAATCTAATGATAAGACTATTAAAATTTTAGCCTAAAGCTGATACAGGCATTAAAAGGCAAGAAGAAGAAGAAAATTTTAGCCCTTAATAAATTAATTGCAAGTTTAGTTGCTGAAGGTTATAAATACATTTTTTCTGTAAGAAAATTGATCTTGATGAGCTGATATATTTTATTACAATTGCAAAGACCGCGGTTACCGGTCAATTAGACTTTTAATAAACAATTAAATATTTATTGCAACAGATTTAATTCTTTCGAACAATTTTTTAAAACAATAAATGGCATAACTTTCACCGAATATAAAATCAAAATTGATTCAAATTTTAATTGTTTGATTCATGTAAAAATCTAATAAAAACGAAGATGTGCGCATTCGAGCGAAAAGTGGCACATTTCCGAGCGAGGGAGGCAAATGAAGCGCGACGCGGAGCGGCGCGCTTCATTTTCCCGAGATCGGAATGTGCCACTTTGAGCTCGAATGTGCACACTCGATTTTAAGCACCATTCACAAAATTTAGGCTAATAAATTATTCAAAAAATTAAATAAATAATTTAATCGTTTTCTCTCACTTGCACCTACTAAATTCTCGTATCTTTTTGCTCACTTCCACTCATTACTATAGTAAATACGTTTCTTGATCATAAAATTCATATTTACTTTTAATTTTTTGATTTGAAAGTGATAAGATTAATTAAGGCAAATCAATAAATACGAGGATGTGCACGTTCGAGTGAAAAGTGGCACATTTCCGAGCGAGGGAGGCAAATGAAGCGCGACGCGGAGCGGCGCGCTTCATTTTCCCGAGATCGGAATGTGCCACTTTGAGCTCGAATGTGCACACTCGATTTTAAGCACCATTCACAAAATTTAGGCTAATAAATTACTCATAAAATTAAATAAATAATTTAATCGTTTTCTCTCACTTCCACCTACTAAATTCTCGTATCTTTTTGCTCACTTCCACTCATTACTATAGTAAATACGTTTTTTGATCATAAAATTCATATTTACTTTTAATTTTTTGATTTGAAAGTGATAAGATTAATTAAAGAAAATCAATGGAATACGAGGATGTGCACGTTCGAGTGAAAAGTGGCACATTTCCGAGCGAGGGAGGCAAATGAAGCGCGACGCGGAGCGGCGCGCTTCATTTTCCCGAGATCGGAATGTGCCACTTTGAGCTCGAATGTGCACACTCGATTTTAAGCATCATTCACAAAATTTAGGCTAATAAATTACTCAAAAAATTAAATAAATAATTTAATCGTTTTCTTTCACTTGCACCTACTAAATTCTCGTATCCTTTTGCTCACTTCCACTCATTACTATAGTAAATACGTTTCTCGATCATAAAATTCATATTTACTTTTAATTTTTTGATTTGAAAGTGATAAGATTAATTAAGGCAAATCAATGAATACGAGGATGTGCACGTTCGAGTGAAAAGTGGCACATTTCCGAGCGCGCTTCATTTTCCCGAGATGGGAATGTGCCACTTTGAGCTCGAATGTGCACACTCCACTTTAAGCACAATTCACAATAGTTAATTTATTTTCTAAAAAAAATTAATTATCCAAACTAATATTATAAAAGCGAAAGTAATTCTGTCTGTCTATCTGTCTGTCTGTTACCTTTTCACACCTAAACCACTAAACTAATTTTGATAAATTTTAATATAGAGATATTTTGGACCTTGAGCAAGGATATGGGATACTAGTTTCGAGCAAATATAATGAGTGATTCCTGTTATATTCAAAATGTTAAAAACAATCATCTTCAAGAAGCTGCCTTTAAATAATATTATTTGGCCATTTGATCAAAAAGGTCTACTTTTATTTAGTTTTTGTTATAATAAAACACTGTTTCCGGTCTTTTTTCTATGTAATAAAGCATTTCTCTGCTGCTATAAATAATTAACGATAGAACAGATCAAATGAATAAACGGAAAGAAAAAAGTATGTCTTCTATTAAAGGGAAAAAATACAATTTATAAAAAAACAATTATAGGACAGTAATTATCAACTAAAATTATGAAAAGTCGTGTAATATGGCAGAAATATATTCTACTAATAAAAAGTAACAAGACGATAAAATTGCGAAACGGTCAAAATGACCGATTCCGCGGTGCTAGTGTTAACAAGAAAAAAATTGGTCACGTTAGCCATACCCCACATCGTACACCTCACGCTTCAAAAAAAAAAATCTCAAAAAGGGGGCACGGCACGCGCGTATTAAATAAAATAGTCGCAAGCCCCAATCGGGATGTACCTTTGTGCCCTTAAATAAACATAGGAATATTAACTAAATGCTAATATTTAATAAATACAAACGAAAAGGAAGTAATTAATAGCTGTTTGAATATAAAGCGTGTCTTTTGTGTTCTGGCGATCCTTACAAATTTTACTTGAATACATTTTCGGTCCTCGTCTTAATAAAATAATTGCGTTTTGTAAATATTCGCAAACAGGACGCGCCTCTTAAAATTTCAAAGTGCAAAATTGATATCCCCCGCCGACGAAAGGCGGCGGCCCTTTAATTCGGCAGATTTATTTCGATCCGAAATTATACTTTGAAATGGGGGGCCGACATGAATATTCAAGTGGCGATTCGCGAAATTCGCGACCGTTTACTCTAAGAATTTAATCATCCGCATCTCCTTCGATAGCACAAAAACAGGAGACTTAATGTCCGATTATTAACGTATTCTGCCTGTAACCAAGCGAGCAAAGTTTCATTTCCAATCTGTTCCTTAATTATTTTCCGGTTGAAAGCGTGTGCAGCCGGCGAAGCGTTGAGATTATCTTATTTGTTTGACCACTTCCTCCGTGTCTAACGAGAAAAGATGCGGCTTCGAGTGCGACTTAGGATTTTACTATTGCGATTTACACAACACTTAACAATTATAATTGGCGCAATTATTTAGCGAAAAAATTGTTTTGGGCACCAACACACACCTACTGCAGACCAACAATGAAGTTTTTGGACTACGATCAACAATAACAATTAATTTTTTCCGATATACACACGTCAGGGTGTGTAAATTTTTTTTTAAAGTAGCCACTTGACGCTGCACTTGCAGAACGGGAAAATAATGAGCCTGTTGAAATTTCGGCCCATAAGGGGTATTCTAGTCCAGAAGCATGAATTTCGGCCGCTTTTTCAAACTCTGTATAAATAAAACAAAGAATATTTTTACTATCCATTTTTTTATCATTTGTTTACTCATACTTTAAGAATTCATAAAAAAATAAATGAAATAAAAAAATTCAAAATTAAAGAAGTTATGAACTGGCAAAGTGGAGGGTCCAAAAAAAAAACAGTGTCCTGGCGTACAAGGTTTAAACCCTTCTGGACGTCTAAAATAAAAAAAATCAAATGGATTCTTAATTAGTAAAGATATCGCTATGACCTCACACAAGGACAAGTTTTAAAAAAAAAATTTTACCAAAATGGCGGCCGTTTAAAAAATAAAAATTTTTTTGCACGTATTTTTAACAATTCCGAATTTTTTAAAAATAGTAGAATTCAAGATATCGACTTTTCGGTGGGCCACGCCATAGAGGAATGTATATAGAATGTTCATACTAAATTTCAAATAAATCGGTGCAGTAGAACTTGACATATCGTGTACGCCAACTAGAAAAAAATAGTTTTGAAAAAAACTTTTTAAATAATTGAAATTTTGAAAAAAATCTTTTAATAATCTATTCTTGAATGTCTGAACTTCAAAATTATAAAAAAAAATCGATTTTTTTAAATTTATAGACTAGAATACCTCCTTAATATTGATATTGAAAATTGCCTCATGAAATAACTCGAACACGAAACTGTTTCCCTAAGACTTGCCCTATTCCAACGTTAATATTTTTATATGGATAACTCAAATTTTTCGATAAGTCGAAGCGTGTTAAAATTCTCTAAATTCAAGTTTCTATTAGTAAATATTTCGATAACTCGAAGTTGAATTTTACAACTTTTTATAAAAGTGCAATACCTGGTAGGATTAAAGAACGGATTTGTTCGGTGTTATTGCTGGTCAAAATGGCTATTGTAAAATAGGATGAAAAGGTTGAAACCTACTACAAGACTTTGATGTTTTGACGTCGGCACTTCAATTGGATTCAAATACTAATTTATGTTTAAATGCTTTCTCAACAGTTATGAATTTTAAGATGGTTTTGCCGTTTCTTTTACAAGAAGAGGGCCTATTTTTGCGTTTTTGTTTTCGTTTTAGTCGTTATTCGTCGAGCAGGAGTACGTTCAAATGTATTTTTTGTTATTTATAGTTTATAACAGTGTGTAACAGAAAATCTAAAAGCATTAAATACTTTTTCAAAAATTATTTAGCGATGAAGAAAAAGTGTAAACAAAAATTAAAAAAAGGTTAAAGGAGTGTCCTTTTTCCAACATTGAGAAAGCTATGATTGATTGGTTTTGGTATACACGTAGTAAAAATATTCTGGTTTCGGAAGATCATTGGAAAAATTTGTAGAAAGCCAACATTTTGGATCAATGAAGCAAAAGACAATTTTAGATTACTTTCAAACCAACAATAAATAAGATGTAAATAACCATATTACCTAAATACTCAATAACAACAAATAATGTTAATAATTGTTTACAAATTTTGGTTATTTTGTATAAAGGATGCTAAATATAGATATGATAGATACACAGAAAAGTATTTAACTCAACTTTTTTTGATAACTCGAATTATTTTCATTTTCCCTTCGACTTCAACGTATCGTGGTTCGACTGTAATTCTCATTTTATTTTCGGGGTAAGACAAACCCCACCAAGTTCGGCATGTGACATTTAGTCACCTGGTATGCGGAAAGATAATAACAATAAATAAAATAAAATTACGTAAATTGGACAATTGTTACAGACTTCCTTCGTTAAAAATAGCCTTAGAACCGGTTGTGAACGTTGTGTTTCTTATCAAAAAACAGGAAATTGCGCCACGGCACAATGCTAAGGTTATATAATCAAAAGTCTATTAACGTCCCCTGCCAAAGTACCGTGTAAAATGCATCGCAATACGAATAAATTGTAAATTGCTTTATTATCGAAGCTATTAGCGCGTACGTAACGCAGCTTAACATTTCACGAAGCAGTTGTTATGTATATGAAGAGGGATTCGGAATGATTTTGATTTTGCTGCTTTGCGCGAATTTGCTTGCGAGATGGTACCGTAGACGGGCACCCAGACAGGAGTATTAGCAACCCTAATAAATTATGTAGCTATATTTTCGCATACACGAAACTTCGAATTAAATTGCTTGTTTATAACAACTTACTTAATAGTTGCTTAGCGTTGAATACTAATGTTTCTTGTCTATAATGCTTTGAAGTCGAATTACTTCGTTTCGCAAATTGGATTTCGTAAATAACTCCGGCCCACAAGAAATTTATTTCCGAGGACCGTTAGGCGAGCTCTAAATTTACGTTTTCAATCAAATTCTAATCTACTAATATATTATTTTTTTTAGTATTAGAAGACTTATTTTGTGTTGGATAGTATAGAATTTAAAATTTTTGAGCAGTCCCTTGATTTATTTTCTAGAATTAAAGCAAGCTTTTTTTAAGGTGAATTTAATTAAATATTGTTTTTTATAAAAGCTTTAAAAGCAATTATTGTTTCAAAATGTTAAAAGTGGTTTTGTTCTACGTGGAAAAAGAATAATTCAAAAATTATTAAATATTACCTTTGATTAGAATGAAATTAGCTACTGATGCTGACACAAAACCAATAAAAAATAGATCTGGAAAAGTTCTTTCAAAAAGCACTATTTTATGTTAGACAGTTTTGTTACCAATTAATAAAAACACGAGTTAATTATATAACACGTAGTTTTTATTAATTCGATTATTTAAAATAAAAACTAAAACAAGTCTGTTTCAATTAAAAATAAAGATATAATGCATTTCAACGTCGGCTAAAGAAAGCTTTAGATAATTTTGTACTATGCAAAAAATTTTCTTTTTTCTAATTTGTGCCGGAATCTTGTAACTTAACACTACAGTAAAACCTCTTAATAACGGCCACAAAAATTGATGACAAAATTGGCCGTTATAGTGAGGTGACCGCTATAAGAAGATCTTGAAGCAGTCTTGAATCAAATTATTATTGTTTTTTTTAATTAAAAGAAATCTAAATAAATTAACTAATATAAATTTTATAAATATCATTTTGAAAATATATATAGAATTTTACCTCTGATTAGGGATCGACTATTCCAGAAAAAGTGATGGAGAGAAATCTTTTATGTTAAATGTCCTACACCAAAAAAAAAGCTTTCAGTTATTGTGGCTCTAGCTTCATATAGGCACAAACAAATAGAAAACCAATCTGATAACTTTCACAAACAGTAAAAGTACGTTTGAAAATGCAGAAAAAAAAAGCATCAATTTAGCCGACGCTTTAGTTTGGATTTCGGCGGCCTGGCAAAAAGTTTCGTCGGCTACAATTTTAAAATGTTTTTATTCTTGGATAATGTTTGGTAAGGAAAGACGCAAGTCTATTGGGTCAGTTCTTTGCTATTATTATTATTATTATTATTATTGAAAACACGAAAAAATAAGACAAGTAATGGATGACTAAGAAAATGATTCACATTGTCACATTGGTTTTCTGTTTGTTTGTGGCTACGTGAAGCCATACAAAATTACTTCTAATGGACGTGGGTCAATTGCGCGCCGCGGTTAGAAAATTTTCATGTAGACATAAAGTATGGGTCAATTGTGTACAAGCAACTTTTTAGGTAAAGAACAGTTGCGCAAAAAATTAAATAATTATTATCACAATAAACAGCAACTTTATTCTGATGAAAGAAGAAATTTTAAATAAGACGAACTTTTTTCGCATTGCCAAATAATTTTCAGCTATAGGTACACATAACCTTTGCAATAAATCAATAAAATAATTTTTTTTTATATATACAAGCACTTTTTGGAAAATTAAATCTAGTGGTGGTACCATTTTTGTACAACATAATTAAATTAATTACGCTCAAATGACAATTTATAAAAGATCTGTATGCAATACGGTGTTCCAAAAAAAAATTTTGAAGTGAAAATAGAAAAAATAAAATAGACAGCTCTCAATACCAACATTACGAGCTCACATTTGATTGAAATGCTCTACCAAAATTTTGATGAGCATTACAAAAAAGAAATTCTTTTTTTTTTCGGAACACCCTGGTATGTAAATATGTAAGCACCTGCAAAAATTTTTTAGAGAAGTCAGCTAACACGATAAAAACATTAAATCAACCACAAGGCGCAATAGATCTATTGTTTTTTAAGACAAGGTACCATAAACGGAGAGCAAACTGTCCGCGGCGCGCAATAGACCAACGCCCCTCCAAATGTATTGAACTCTAAGCTTAGAATATTTAACATAAAAGATCTCTTGTTAGTCCTATCTCTGCAACACTCGACCAGAGATGAAATGTAAAGTAAATTTTCGAAATAATTTTCGTATCATTGGCCGCGGCCGTATTAGAGAGGTGGCCGTTATTAGGAAGTTTTTTTTTACAGGAATTCCTATTTATAAAATTCTTTTGTAAATTTGAAAACTAGACGTTTTGAGTGCGATTTATAAACACATTAAAATAAATTAAAATATCGCTCTTATTAAACGATTTTAAAAGACTTTGGCGTTGTTTATAAATGGTGCCTTAATTAACGAAACAAAGTACAAAAAGTAGCAAAATAATAATTTTGTTTTAATTGTTAATAAATTAATTAATATAATTTTAGTAAAGTTAACGATTTTGAAAATAAATCGATCCATACCTGTAAATTTCACAAAATTAATGAAAAATTAGAAAAAATGGCCACGAAACTTTTCATTTAAATTAAAAAAAAACTTGTTGCAGTTTCGAAAATGAGCTCGTTTACATTTTAGAAACAAAACAACTCCCAAAATCGTTACATATTCAACATTTGCAATTCTAAAACTGTTTACAAGGCCGAAAAAAATTAAATATAACCACATATCTTAAACGAGAAAAAATTCCGACAAAATTTCAACATGTTGCAAATACGAAAAAGTAGATAAATAAAGCCGAAGATCAAAGGGACGAGGACGATAAGCGCAGGCATTAATAACTCCGTAAAGCACCATTTATTGGACACATTCAAGCGATTTTTATCCTAACAAACATTTCCTTATGTGCTGATCCGATTCTTTTCTTATTAATTGGAAAATAATCGGTACTGTGTACTTTTCGAATCGCTTATTCTCGGAACGTATGTAATCTGTTCTATACGTTACGTTCGAGGGGCCGCGTCGTTAATTAAAACTCACGTAATCACTTCTTAGTGTAATGCTGAAAAATATAAAGCAAAGTTTGATTTTATAGGTAAAGAACAGTTGCGCAAAAATTAAATAATTATTATCACAATAAACAGCAACTTTATTCTGATGAAAGAAGAAATTTTAAATAAGACGAACTTTTTTCGCATTGCCAAATAATTTTCAGCTATAGGTACACATAACCTTTGCAATAAATCAATAAAATATATTTTTTTTATATATACAAGCACTTTTTGGAAAATTAAATCTAGTGGTGGTACCATTTTTGTACAACATAATTAAATTAATTACGCTCAAATGACAATTTATAAAAGATCTGTATGCAATACGGTGTTCCAAAAAAAAATTTTAAAGTGAAAATAGAAAAAATAAAACAGACAGCTCTCAATACCAACATTACGAGCTCACATTTGATTGAAATGCTCTACCAAAATTTTGATGAGCATTACAAAAAAGAAATTCTTTTTTTTTTCGGAACACCCTAGTATGTAAATATGTAAGCACCTGCAAAAATTTTTTAGAGAAGCCAGCTAACACGATAAAAACATTAAATCAACCACAAGGCGCAATAGATCTATTGTTTTTTAAGACAAGGTACCATAAACGGAGGGTAAACTGTCTGCGGCGCGCAATAGACCAACGCCCCTCCAAATGTATTAAACTCTAAGCTTAGAATATTTAACATAAAAGATCTTTCGTTAGTCCTATCTCTGCAACACCCGACCAGAGATGAAATGTAAAGTAAATTTTAGAAATAATTTTCGTATCAGTGGCCGCGGCCGTATTAGAGAGGTGGCCGTTATTAGGAAGTTTTTTTTTACAGGAATTCCTATTTATAAAATTCTTTTGTAAATTTGAAAACTAGACGTTTTGAGTGCGATTTATAAACACATTAAAATAAATTAAAATATCGCTCTTATTAAACGATTTTTAAAAGACTTTTGCGTTGTTTATAAATAGCGCCTTAATTAACGAAACAAAGTACAAAAAGTAGCAAAATAATAATTTTTGAGTTAATTGTTCCTCTCTTAGTTCGTATAATTTTAGTAAAGTTAACGAGGGGGCCTAATAAATCGATCCATACCTGTAAATTGACACAAAATTAATAAAAAATAGTACAAAAAACGGCCACGCCGTTTTGCGCAAAAAAAAATTAAAATAATGAACTTGTTGCATTTCGAAAATGAGCTCGTTTATACCATTTTGCGAAACGTGAGCAAACAACTCCCAAAATCGTTACATATTCAACGACTTGCATTTGCAATTCTAAAACTGTTTACAAGGCCAAAAAAGAAATTAAAATATAACCACATATCTAAACTAATAAATAGAAATTCCGACAAAAATTCCGAACACGTGCTACGCAAATACGAAAAAAGACAGATAAATAAAGCCGAAGATCAAAAGGGACGAGGACGATAAGCGCAGCGCAAAAATAGACTCCGTAAAGCACCATTTATTGGACACATTCGAAGCGATTTTTTTCCTAACAAACATTTCCTTATAGTTGCTGATCCGATTTCGTTTTTGCTTATTAATTGGAAAAAAAATCGGGACTGTGTACTTTTCGAATCGCTTATTATCCCGGAACGTATGTAATCTGTTCTCGTTACGTTACGTTCGAGGGGGCCGCGTCGTTAATTAAAACTCACGTAATCACTTCGTTAGTGTTAATGCTGAAATAATATAAAGCTAAAGTTTGATTTTTAACCGGATCGAACGCTCGATGGTAATAAATAAGCCGCTTAAATGCAATTTGAACGTACACAGAACGACCTTTGCGACTGCCCACCCGAACTAATTGACAAAATATGCTATTTAAAGGTACTTTAAAAAAAAATTGGTTAAATGGTAAATGTATGTGATAATTCGACATTTTGCACAGGAGCTCTTACGTTTTTGACCAAAAATTATGATTTTAAAGTGTTAAAATATTGATGATTATAAATAAGGTCTCACAGTATAACTTCGTCCATTGAGAAATCCGTTTTTCAAAAAAAAAACTATTAATAAACAATTAGAAAATATAATTAAGAAAATCTTCAAAAAATGGTACTATTGACAATTATAAATGGTTGTACCTAGGGTTACTGAACCGGGATTTCCCGGGACAAATTTCACGGGAATTTTGATAAAATATTTAGTTTTGATACCTGGATAAATTTCTAAATTATAAATGGAAATGCAAAACGAGATCAATATAAATTGCTAAACAAATAGTTTAATGTTTTTGAAGGGGCAGGAAAGATAACCAATAATTTAGATCTTGTATATAATTTATTCCTTGCCATAAATGTAAGAGGACATGTTTCTTAACATGAAAACTTGTTACATATTAAGAAATATGCTTTCAGACGAGTCCCTAAATGAACATCCGTATTGAAAAGAACATTTTGTAAAGAAAAATTAACAAATTCACAAAATAAATACATATAGGTAATATATTTTTATAGTTTTTATGTCTATGTAATAAATATTTTGTTTGCTATTTGTTTTATTGCTTTTTGTATTATTATTAAGCTATCCCAATTCTTTATTTAAAAAAAAATATAATAAACAATTAGAAAATATAATTAAGAAAATCTTCAAAATGGTATTATTGACAATTATAAATGGTTGTACTTAGGGTTACTGAACCAGGATTTCCAGGACAAATTTCACGAATTTTGATAAAATATTTAGTTTTGATACCTGGATAAATTTCTAAATTATAAATGGAAATGCAAAACGAGATCAATATAAATTGCTAAAAAATAGTTTAATTTTGAAGGTTCGGAAAGATTACCAATAATTGTCTTGTATAAATTTATTCTTGCCATAAATGTAAAGGTTTTCTTAACATGAAACTTGTTACATATTAAGAAATATGCTTCAGACGAGTCCCTAAATGAACATCCGTATTGAAAAGAACATTTGTAAAGAAAAATTAACAAATTCACAGAATAAATCATATAGGTAATATATTTAGAGTATTATGTCTATGTAATAAAATTTTGTTGCTATTTTTTTTATTCTTTTGTATTATTATAAGTATCCATTATTTTCATTAAACTAAATAAACAATTAGAACAAATAATTCAAGAAAATAAAAAGGATTATTTATAAATGATCTGTAATTTCTGAACCAGATTTCCAGGACAAATTTCACGAATTTTAAAAATATTTAGTTTTGAGTACCTAGGACAATTTCAAATTAGTGTGTTGTAATCGGCAAAACAGTCAATATAATTGTACACTAAATGTTAAGTTAATAACGTGCAGGATAAGATAACCAATATTTAGATTTGTAATATTCTATTCGCCATAATTAAAGAATTTCAAATGCAAAATTCGTTATATGAAAGTTACAGACTTAAATGACACATTGAAAAGAACATTTTTAAAGAAAAATTAACAAATTTTACAAAATTTTTAAATTACAATAAATAATTGACGTTCTATGATTATTAAGTAAATATTTTGTTTGCCTAATTTGTTATTTGTATTATTATTAGTTATCAAGCTTAGTTATCAAACTGGTTTAAAACCACAAAATACAAAATGCTTAAAATTTGTTCTTAAAATCGAATATTTCGTTTATTGTGATCAAAATTCAGTTTTATGGTTTTTGAGAACAAAGCACGACTGGAACTAACGATGCTGGTTCAAGGAATATACATTTTTCTCAAAAAATAAATTAATCCCCTAATTGTAGTAATAAAAAACGCAGTCAAGCTTACAATTAGTATGTTCTCGTCTTTTGAATCGTTGTGTACTCGTTTTGTCAAATTTTATGTAAGTTGTATTGTTTTAAAAAAGACTTAATGTATTAAAAAAACCCCAAATTTAACCAACAATAGAACATTTTTTTCAAAAAATAAGACTTTTTTGCATTGTGCGTTATATGGATATTTTTACAGTGATGCCGATACCTCTAACACATTATGTATGTTTTTAATACTTTATTTTGTTTTGTTCTAAAATAAGTTGTTTTTAACGTAAATTTGATAAAAAATTGCATTATACATTAAATAAAATTTATATTTCCTAATGTGTACATCAACGAATCTAATTAATACACACTATTTAGTTCATAAAGTTTTTGTTTAAGTTTTACTTGCTCGCTGGTATCTTTCGCTTATTGTTATCAGTCGTTAGTGTGATCACTTTATCTCGGTCCCAAAGTGATCACATTAAGGGGTCACTACTTAATTAACTGTCGTCAAGGTCATGCTTTGCAAGTAATTGATAATTGATAGTGTTAAGTTTGCATTGCTTTAAGATAAAATCAAAATTGTGAGAAATTATGTAAATTATATAACACTACAGTAGAAAGTGGCATGAAACACCAGTTTTAAAAAGATAAATAATATAGAAGGCATAAATAAATCAATTTTTTTTAAATCTGTAATTGTTCATGCATTATGTACGTAATGTCATAAAACATTTTTCAAAATTAACGATATTTTCGACTTCTAATCATTTATAAAAATAAAATTTGGCTTTTTCATAACCTATAGTATTGAAACAGCCAACGAATTTTGAAAAGCCATGTTCTTATTACAAGATTAAAACTGCAATTAACGAAGATATTATTTAATAATAATCTTAAGCTATAATTTTAGATCTTATATAATTATAAAACGTTTTAAATAACGCAAACTCTCGATAAAATATTTACTTACTAAATCTAAGAAACTGTCAAAAATTTGACGTTTGAGATCAATCATTGCAAAACTTAAAAACGTTTTTAGCAAAAATAATGCAATTTCCTTTTATGCCACAGGATTTATATGCCCAACCATTACAATTTTGCATCTACACTCTTGATTGCTGTTACTACAATTATTATTGCATTTTATGGAATTAAAAGGTGGCTGTTTCATTACACTGCAGTCCGGCTTTTCAAAACATATTCTCTCAAGAAACAAAATCTCGAAAATTACTATGAAATCAAAGATTAGTCTACAAAATATATACGTTATTAAAGGCCTAATATATCTATAAAATTATAGTGTAATCATATTATTATTAGTTTTGTACGTATAGGCGTTAGAAAACAAATAAACTGAACTCAAAACCTTACTTTTGACGACAAAATCTTCAATACGTCGTATCGGCGCCGTTTATTGACGGTGAACGTCAAATTTTTGGATATCTGGATAGTGTTGCTATCTTAAATAATATACATAAAATTGTATAAAACACGTTTGATAATGTTAAATTTATCCTTACTTATTTTACCAAAATTATTAGACTTTGGTCAAGAAAACTTCGTTATATCGAGGGGACCAAAACCCATTAAAATTTTCGTTATAAAGCGAGATTTTCAAAGGACCGGCGGTTTCTTTCTTCATATCGAGATTTTCGTTATATCGAGCTTCGTTATAACGGAGTTGACTGTACTTTTGTAATAAATTCTTATTTTTTTTAATTTTGCTTTAGATAATATGGCTCGCAAGTCTAACGAAAAGTTTAAATTTTTGAAAAGTTAATCATTAAGTATGTGAAATTTTAGTATACGAGAAAAGTTTTGTTAATTTTCGAAAAAATTTTAGTGCCATCTTAAAGAAGAATATTAGTAGTTCTTAAAATCCAAAAATAAATATATAGTTTTCATAGAACAATGGGTTTTATTTTGCTTAATGTGAATAGAGCCAAGGTACATCACCTCTGTTGTACCTAGGCCATAGATCCACTAATTTTTAAATCTTGTAACAATTTGAGTAAACGTCTGGTAATGCTTTCAAATATTTTATGATGAATACCTTATTAGTCCCCCACTACGATGCAATTAATTTTATCAACAAATTGTTACATATACAATTTAAATAAAATTACAAGTAAAAAAAGGGCCAAGATACAAAACGTTGCGCTACACCTATTCCCCGATTTACACGGTAGATAGGTTTAGGAAAAAACCGTGTAAATTGAAATCATAATTTTTTGTAAGGAAAATCGTGTAAATCAAAATCAAGGCAAATTATACATAAAATGGTCAATTAAATTTGGAAATTAAATAACCTATGATTCAAACTTGATTAACTTTGAACTTATAATTTAAAAGACAGGGGTTACATGTTCACTTTAAATACGAGGATGTGCGCATTCGAGCGAAAAGTGGCACATTTCCGAGCGAGGGAGGCAAATGAAGCGCGACGCGGAGCGGCGCGCTTCATTTTCCCGAGATCGGAATGTGCCACTTTGAGCTCGAATGTGCACACTCGGTTTTAAGCGTGATTCACAATAATTAATTTACTTCCTAAATAATTTTAATTAAAAACTATTCGACTATTTATACCAAAAACATCAAATCTTTAATTAAACACTTTTAGACAATTATCATCTCAAAGAAGAACATTAGTAGTTCTTATAATTCAAAAATAAATATATAGTTTGCATAGAACAATGGGTTTTATTTTGCTTAATATGAATAGAGCCAAGGTACATCACTTCTGTTGTACCTAGGCCATAGATCCACTAATTTTTAAATCTTATAGCAATTTGAGTAAACTTTCGGTAATGCTTTCAAATATTTTATGATGAATACCTTATTAGTGCCCCACTACGATGCAATTCATTTCATCAACAAATTGTTACATATACAATTTAAAAAAAATTACAAGAGAAAAAAGGGCCAAGGTACAACAGGTTCCCCTATACATATATAATTTATTGAAAATATAATTTTTAATGCATTGTCGGATTGAGCGACCTTATTTAGAATTATCAATACTTCAACCAATTAAAACCATTATTTTAGATTAAAAATTTAACAGCTCCTGTGTAAAAGGACGAACTATAGCACACATCGCCATTTGCCAAAACGTTTATCTTTTTTTAATCATCTTTTGTCTATTAAATCGAGAGTGCAGACCCCAACGCGTTTGTGTGCATTTAATGGGATCGATGTTGTGTATGCATTTCAGTTAGAAGTTAGAAGGATTATGTGATCTGGTTCAATTATTTCTGCAGTTCGAAGCTTAGCGAGTCATATAGTATGTGTATGCTGTGCTGGCGAATGTCTCCAATCTCATTTGGCAACAAACTCTGATTGGAGAGGTTGAACCTCGTCAGTGCATTTCAGTAGTGTTTCAGCAGATTTCAGCGCGGCGAATTTGCTCTGCAGACGATATGCGGAATTCACTGCGTTCGTATGACGCGATTAAAACGGATATTTCGGTCGAATTGAAACGTTTTTATTGTTGCTACCGAAACGTGACATCTTCCTCGTTTCGAACGTCATGATCCGAAGGGCGCCTCGTCCGTAATTATATTTTCTGAACTGTTGATTGGTTCGCATATTTCCACACATTTATTTCTCCTATTCCCGTTGTTATTATTATTATTCTTTGGCTGCCAACACCTTTTTTCGTTTATAATCGACCATGGCAGCGGTTCCCAAACTTTGTTCGACTGGAGACCGATATTTTTTGCTAAATTATTGCGTGGCCCACTTATCCATTGCTCATCGAAAAAACTTTTTGAATGGAAATTGTTTAATTACTCGTTAAAATACAAAATAAAAACTGGAACATTACTTATTAAAAAAAAAACACGAATAGATATTAATCTATTACTCATTATGACAAAAAATGAATAACGAAAAAGAACGCATTGCTCATTAAAATAATAGTGAGCACTAAAACTTCAATACATAAAAAAATAATGCGCATTTTGTAACTCTGAACGTGCCTCAAGCAATAATTTTTGCAGATGGGCAGCGTGCCGCGGACCACAGTTTGGGAAACGCCGGATAACATTATTGTTTTGTAGTTTTGCGCTATTAATATAAAAATTTACATTTTAATTAAACTACGTTCGAACGTGGATCGATAAAATAGAACGAAAGCATCGAGATTAATTAAAATACATTGTAAAATGCAAAAGGAGGGCCGGGAGCCCCCCCGTTTTAAAATGCGGGAACGATATTGAATAATGCAAACGAAATTAACGAATGTTTGTCCTAATTTTTGGTTATCGCATCTGCGAGAGCATCCTATAAATTCACGTAAGCCTCGCAAGAAGTAATTTAACATTGATACGTCTGGGAAATGAGAGAACCAACAAGTCTCGGAAATGTAAAATTAGATAATATGGAAACATTTCGTGTCTAAATTATTAGTCCTTTGGTTATTGTCGAATTAAGAACAGGGTATTCCACATTTAATGTGTCGTTTCCCCTAATTAATTTAATTTCTATTATAATTGATGAGCTTCTACGAAAGAATTTAATTATTTAAATAATTTATTGTAATAAATTCAAGCAAATAATACAAACTTAAAATTGTACGGAAAAAGCATAATATAATTGGGTGTGCTATTGTGATTTATATTTTCTACTATTTAAATAAGTCCATTATGTGAAACCAAATGTTATAAAATAAGTATTTTTATTATTTATAATTACAATAATAAAAAGAAAACGTATTGAAAAGTTTTGTTGATATTGTTCACATTAAATTATATATGGGGCATTCACTCCTTTTTTTGATAAAATTTTCCAAAAATCTTAGACAAATATAAAAATTTTTAAAATTAGTCTGATCGTCGTTAATATATTAATTTTTTTTTCTTACTTCGAAAATTAAAATATTTCTAAATCGTTTTTTCGGATTTAATTTTTCTTAAAAATTAAAAAAACAAACGTTTTGATTGGTGCATTTTTTGCAAGGTTATAAGCATTTAAACTTGAATAATTAAAAATTTTGAAAACGACGAATGGTAAAAAAAATTGAAAAAAATCGGAAGAGGTCACCTAAAAAAGTGGCCAATTTGGCGTGGAATGCCCCATATGTATGGCTAGTTACATGGTCAATAAAAGGTTAGACCAGTGTTTCGCAACCTTTTTTTTAACATGCCCCACCTATGTCATTCTAATATTTAAATGCCCCCTATGTAACATAAATATTTTTGAAGTTATACTTTTTTTTGGCGCTTTAAGAGTAAAATATTAGCACTGCTAACAAAAATTGGACAGTTGAAGTAAGAAAGTGAATTAATACTTGTGAATGAGGCTTAAAACCGAGTGTGCACGTTCGAGCTCAAAGTGGCACATTCCGATCTCGGGAAAATGAAGCGCGCCGCTCCGCGTCGCGCTTCATTTGCCTCCCTCGCTCGGAAAGTGCCACTTTTCGCTCGAACGCGCACATCCTCGTATTTATTACATTAATATAATTTACCATAAGCTCCTTCAAATCAAAAATTTTAATTCAAATTAGTAAATATCAATTTTATAAGCGAAAAACGTATTTACCATGGCAATGAGTGGAAGGGAGCGAGAAGATACAATAATCTTGTCAATACAAGTGAGAGGAAACGATTAAAATTATTCAATTAATTTTTTGTCTAATTTATTGGTCTAAAATATTGTGAATCATGCTTAAAACCGAGTGTGCACGTTCGAGCTCAAAGTGGCACATTCCGATCTCGGGAAAATGAAGCGCGCCGCTCCGCGTCGCGCTTTATTTGCTTCCCTCGCTCGGAAAGTGCCACTTTTCGCTCGAACGCGCACATCCTCGTATTTATTACATTAATATAATTTACCATAAGAGCCTTCAAATCAAAAATTTTAATTCAAATTAGTAAATATCGATTTTATAATCGAAAAACGTATTTACCATGGCAATGAGTGGAAGGGAGCGAAAAGATACAATAATCTTGTCAATACAAGTGAGAGGAAACAATTAAAATTATTCAATTAATTTTTCGTCTAATTTATTGGCCTAAAATATTGTGAATCATGCTTAAAACCGAGTGTGCACGTTCGAGCTCAAAGTGGCACATTCCGATCTCGGGAAAATGAAGCGCGCCGCTCGCGTCGCGCTTCATTTGCCTCCCTCGCTCGGAAATGTGCCACTTTTCGCTCGAACGCGCACATCTTCGTATTTATTAAACTTGTCTTTACACGTGGTTATATTTAATTTAGTTACACCAAAAAAGTATAACTTCTAATGCGCGTACATAAGTACACGCACCGAATTTTTTAATTTTGTATTTAAAAATTGAATTATTCTATATATGAAGCCCAATTACAACTTGTTCAAGACACAAGATTTAGATTTTAGAAAGAAATCACTGAAATTATTAATAAAAAAACAATAAATAAATTTTCAACACATATAATAGGTAGATAACAAAAATCAAGTACGTTTTCAAATTGAATAATGATATTGCACCCCTAAACCTTTAAATTGCCCCTATGTGGGGCGTGGAACCCACGTTGAAAACACTGGGTTAGACAATAAATTCTAAAAAGTTGGAACGTTTCATCCTTTGTATTTCGATTTCTTCAGGGAATTTTTAGGACTATGTCTCCATCAGCGATATGTAAGCCATTCGGTTACATCAGCTGTAAATAAATATAATCGCTATGACTCTTCGCACAATTAACCTTAAAACCTTAAAAATGGTCTGAAGAAGGCGACATTACAAACGACGAAACGTTGCAACTTTTTAGAATTTAATATCTAACTTTATACTATTCAAGTACCAAATAAAATTTAATTTTTAATTGTGTTTAGCCATATTTTATATTATTATTATTATTTTTTAAAAATTATAGACTGATTTATCAAAAATAAAACGCGATACATTTCACAATTAACTTTTTTTGCCAATAACTCTTGCACCCAACCTCATCCCTTATAAGTAATGTTTGCCTTTGTTGCAGAAAATTACAATTTTTCAGAATATCCACGGACAAATTAAACAATTAATTTTGTCAGTCTTGCACTGATAATTTTAAAAGTAAGTCGCCGACGAAGTACGCATTTAATCAAACACGCGTTTCTCCCATTTCGCAATAATAAACAATTCGTTACGATTATCGTACTTTAAGCTTTCCTATAATTTAGTAAGCAGTCAAGCTCTAATTAAATTTCGTTAAAAAGTCCGGGTCGGTGTTCTCTCATTTCCTTTTTGCAAATTATAATTCGGAAGATCGAATGGCTTTTTCCCGTTTTGTTAAAATTTCGAACTAACATTTTTTATTAACGTATCGGTTTATTTCTGGTCCATTCGAAATTGCTAAACAACTCGAAGACATCAATTTGCATGTTTCGTGTAACTCAAGATTGTAATTTAATGCTTTTATATAAGAGAATCCCTATAAAACGTTTTCGGAAAATTCAATTACACGTTCGCCTAATAGAAAATTTCTAAAACGCACAATAAAAAGGACAAGCATTAAACCGATAATTGGATCGCTTCCACTTTTCGAAAAATTTCCCCGAAAAACGCAATTTTCCATATAAATAAGTTAAGAATTAAGTTTGAATACGTCGAAAGCTCTGCGCGTCCCTACAACTTTTAAATTCGAGCGCTCGAGTCACGTTGCCGAACCCTTAAAAACTTGGACGTGGTCCTCGTTTACAAAATCTCAGAGAAATCCTACAGAACTCCCTCGAGTATCGGGGGAAATTGAATGTACGCCACTTTCTCGGCGGCTTATACATCGACCAAGGGATGTTTAAAATTTAACCTTAACTTGTAGCGAAGGGTGCGTTTGATATTTGATAATCGTCCTCCTGCGGTGAATAGTAATCGAAGGAACAAAGACGTCCCTTATCGCGCGCCATCGATTATTTATCGCAAAACGAATTCTGAGGAAGGTTGCACATGGGCGAGACCAGGTGACATGTGATGTTAAACTTCGCACAAGATGACGCAGATGCTTAGGGATTATTAGACCGTACTTCCTTGGGTCTGGTCCTGCCTTAAATACGTGAAGCGAGACAGAAAGACCCACCTAGAACCTTCGAACACAATGCAGCTAAATTATTGCCAGTTTACAACAAATCACGATTTTTTTCCTCTCCTTCCTGCAATTACATAGAGGGGCCGCCTAATTTCGTTTCGTCGTAATTATTAATAACATTTTGCATCCCCGTCGTATTAATCTTATTATTGCGGCATATGGTCCGCTGGCTCGCAATCCACTTTCTCAATGTTAGGGCACTTTAATTTAGAAAGAATTTAATAATAGTGAGAGGGTATTTTGATTTTACACGCTTCTTGGTTGCCTATTGAATTTCTAAGACTTCATAATTTGAATTTTTGCGCGTTGCTTAATTTTTTGCCGTTTTTGTTTTCGTTCTTGAAATTCGAAACTTAAAAATTGACGAATTCTCCCTATCAGTTTGCAACGGCTTCAGCTCGTTATAATAAATTTAATAGAAAATAGTTATTAGAAGTTTTTTTTTTTTAAACTAATTGAATTCATAAGGGACAAAATAAAAAGGGAAAATTTTTATGGATTTCGTTTTAATTTATTTTTTTAAATATTCCCAGTAACAGTCATTAAAAGGATTTTTCGAAACTAACTGATTTTAAGAGGTACCAAAGCAATGATCACTACACTGATTTTTTTCTATTAAAATAAGCTTTATTAATAACATATTAAATATTCAGGACCGTATCTAAACCCAAAAACCGTTGCCCAATTTTTATATATTGCCAGTAACAGTCATTAAAACGACCTCCCAAAATTTAATTATTTTAAGGCTTTCTAAGTTAAGGACACCTTTATCTATTTTTTTCTTGTTAAAGTACGGTCTGATAAATAACATATTAAAAATTCAAAATAATATGTAAACCAAAAACAATTACCAGACTTTTTAAATATTGCTAATAACAATGCTTAAAAAGATGTTTCGAATCGAATTAGTTCTGAGACTTTCCGGTTTTAATGACAATTATCCTGATTTTTTTCCTGTTAAAATAAAGCATTATAAGTACAATATTTGAGATTCGGAATCGTATTTCAACCAAAAGGCAGTTCTCTAACTTTTTAAATACACCCATACCTTGCTTTACGGCCTAGATACGTGCCGGAAAAGTTGGCCGTAAAGCGAAAAGCCGGATAACAAATCAATGAAACCGAACAAAGCCTCGCCAGCCGTACAGTAATTTTTTTGGGTGTATAACGAAACATTGTGGCTGTAAATCGAAAAAGTGCCATAATTAAAAAATGCCGTTAGAGTAAAATGCCGTATAAAGAGCGGTCATATAGCGAGGTACAGGTGTATTACTAATGACAGTACTTAAAAAAGATCACTCGAAACTAAATTATTTTAAAACGTTGTGAGTTAATGACAACTCTTCTAATTTTTTCACTGTTAAAATAAGACTCTATTAATAAAGTATCAAAAAGTCAGGACCGTATCACAATTCGTAGACAATTGCACAATTTTTTAAATATTGCTAATTATAGTCATTAAAACCAGCTCCCAAACTAAATTATTTTAAAGTGTTCTAAGCTCATGACAAATACACTGAATTTTTTTATTAAAATAAGATCTCGTTGAAAATCTGTTAAAAATTTAAAAACATATTTAAATCATAATAGAGTTGCCCGATTTTTTAAACATTGCTAATAGCAATCCTTAAAAAGATCTCTTTAAATTAACTGATTTTAAAACTTTATAAGTTAATGACAACTACCCTGATTTTTTTCCCGTTAAAATAGAGCCTTATTAATAAAATATTTAAAATTCAAGGGCACATCTAAACCCAAAAACAGTTCCCCAATTTTTCAAATACTACTCATAATAGTCCTTAACAGGATCTCCAGAAACTAAACGATTTTAACACGTTCTAAGTTAATGACAACTACCCTTTTTTTTGCTGTTAAAATAAAGCCTTATTAATAATACAGTTAAATTAAACCACAATATTATAAACATATTTGTAGTGTGCCGAACAAGTATCTATTTGCAATACAATTTAAATAATTCAAAAAAAAAATTAAATGCAATGAATTAAACTTAATAAAGACAAACGGTCGAAACACAACGAGAGACACGATAAACTGGTTTTGCAGCATAACAATGCTCGGCCCTATGTTGCAAAAGTGGTTAAGACAACATGGAAACTTAAAAATACCCCAGGCGGTATCGTAATTGACAACTCTTTGTAAACGGGACATTTTGGCGTCCCGAATGATTACTTGGGAACAACGGGACAGATGACCTAAAAACGAAACAGTCCCGTTCAAAACGGGACGCATAGCCACATTAGCTACAACATTTTCCATACTTAAACTCTAAAGTGGGCCAATTTAATACGTTTGGGTTTCGAAAGCGTTTAAAGGGTTTCTTTTGTGGAATTAGTTTTGTTTTACTTTTCGTAGGTGAAACGAGGCAGAATGCAAGAATGCAAGCAGGGAAATCCTATTAGTTGCAATAAGACGTCGAGGAAAAGAACGGTTCTCCGAAATATTTAATTAAAAATCGTGCACGAATGCAACCCCTCAAGTGCTCACATCTCTGTAACAAAGTAATACTTGTCAGATCTTGGGAGCGTGAGCAATTAGACAGATGTTGAAAATCTTAGCGGTATTTTTAGATTAATACAGCCGCCGTCGTCTAGACCCGCCGATATGACAAGTTCGGGGAGTTGAGAAGCTTTGTTTGCGAATAAAATTCTCGAATTTCTGCCGCATACGAAATAAGTTGAATATTTAAGAATTTAGTTAGAGCGAAATCATTTTATATTAAAATCTTCACTGTATGAATATGTAAATAGGCTTTGCATTAGTGCGGAATTATTTACGTTCCAAAAATTCGCTTAAATAACACAGACATGTTACATTTTAAATTTTAAACTTAAGTGAAGTGTTTGTTCCAATTTATCTTCGTCGTTTATTCATAACTAGTTTTTTATTTGCATAAGAATTGCCTCGTATTAAATTGTACGCTAAACGCTCCTTAAACAATTTGTGGCAAGCTCTTTGAATTTTAATTATTGCAAAATGTTTGATAAGTTATTATTAATGATTAAGCTCCCCGATTTATTTCTTGATGTGATGCGTAAATGTTTTATTTTAAAATACAGTAAAACCTCGCGTGGCGACTACCTCTAAATGCGGGCAGTACGCTTCGGAACAAATATATCATAACTCAGGTCAATCAATTAGACAAAAAAATTGTTGAACAATTTTAATCGTTCCCTCTCACTCCCATAGACATGATTGTCGTATCTTTTCGCTCCCTTGCACTCATTGTTATGGTAAATACGTTTTTTGAACATAAAATCGATATTTACTAAACTAAATTTAAATTTATGATTTGAAAGAACGAAAGATAAGATAGACAAATCCAGTAATACGAAGATGTGCGCATTCGAGCGAAAAGTGGCACATTTCCGAGCGAGGGAGCAAATGAAGCGCGACGCGGAGCGGCGCGCTTCATTTTCCCGAGATCGGAATGTGCCACTTTGAGCTCGAATGTGCACACTCGGTTTTAAGCACAATTCACAATAATTTAGAGCAATAAATTAGACGAAAAATTAGTTGAATAATTTTAATTGTTCCCTCTCACTCGCATTGACGACATTGCCGTATCTTTTCGCTCCCTTTCACTCATTGCTATGGTAAATACGTTTTTTGCACGTAAAATCGATATTTATTAACCTAAATTTAAATTTATGATTTGAAAGAACGAAAGATAAGATAGACAAATGCAGTAATACGAAGATGTGCGCATTCGAGCGAAAAGTGGCACATTTCCGAGCGAGGGAGGCAAATGAAGCGCGACGCGGAGCGGCGCGCTTTATTTTCCCGAGATCGGAATGTGCCACTTTGAGCTCGAATGTGCACACTCGGTTTTAAGCACAATTCACAATAATTTAGAGCAATAAATTAGACGAAAAACTAGTTGAATAATTTTAATTGTTCCCTCTCACTCGCATTGACGACATTGCCGTATCTTTTCGCTCCCTTTCACTCATTGCTATGGTAAATACGTTTTTTGCACATAAAATCGATATTTATTAACCTAAATTTAAATTTATGATTTGGAAGAGCGAAAGATAAGGTAGACAAATGCAGTAATACGAAGATGTGCGCATTCGAGCGAAAAGTGGCACATTTCCGAGCGAGGGAAGCAAATGAAGCGCGACGCGGAGCGGCGTGCTTTATTTTCCCGAGATCGGAATGTGCCACTTTGAGCTCGAATGTGCACACTCGGTTTTAAGCCCAATTCACAATAATTTAGAGCAATAAATTAGACGAAAAATTAGTTGAATAATTTTAATTGTTCCCTCTCACTCGCATTGACGACATTGCCGTATCTTTTCGCTCCCTTTCACTCATTGCTATGGTAAATACGTTTTTTGCACGTAAAATCGATATTTATTAACCTAAATTTAAATTTATGATTTGAAAGAACGAAAGATAAGATAGACAAATGCAGTAATACGAATATGGCGCATTCGAGCGAAAAGTGGCACATTTCCGAGCGAGGGAGGCAAATGAAGCGCGACGCGGAGCGGCGCGCTTCATTTTCCCGAGATCGGAATGTGCCACTTTGAGCTCGAATGTGCACACTCGATTTTAAACACCATTCACAATAATTAACTTACTTCTTAAATAATACTACTCCATTTATAATAATTTTGATTTAATAACAATACGATTTTGATAAATAATAACTGCATTTAATCTAATATCTGTCTTTCTCTCTAAGACGACCACCCTTACATAAGACCAATTTGAGCAAGAACCGATGCTGGTCGTGTTAGAGAGGTTTTACTGTACAAGACCCATTTAAGTTATTTTTTGTTGGTTTTCTAAAAATCAAAAGATTATTTTGGTTAATTAAATTTTAATGTAAGTCAAGCTGTTTTTTAATCTAATTATAAAACAATCTATTAGTTAAATACGTATGTCAATTTAAAATGGCCCTGTTGAAAGTGCTTTGACGTTGCCATACAGAAAATTTAATTTACTCCGCCTGAAAATATTTAATAAATTATTTGATGGCGAAAACTGGTTGCTTTTATTGATAAAAAAATCCTATTTGAAAAGTGAAACATTCAAATACCGATATTTAATTAAAGTTAAAAGCCTTTTATTTATTTTTTATAAATTAATTGATATCCGCTTTGTGGTTTATATTTGCCGAACGAAAGTTGATGTGCCTACTTCGAGTTTCAACGATGCAAACTTTTTGAAAATTTGATCGTTTTATAATTTTATAATTTATAAGTGGCTTAAGTACAACACCGATTTTAATAAATTATTTCTATTGCTTTAGTTTTTAATTATTTAAAAAACTACCTAAAAGGAAATGGTTAAAAAATTTTGCCCCAACCTCTCCATAAATTGTATTTTTAAAATTGATTATTTAAATCGAAATTTTGAAAAAAATTTTCAGGCTCCTCCTCCCCTACACCTGCCCTAAACCCAACCGTAAGATTGAATGTTTATTAAAGAGGATTTTGAAAAACATTTTTAAAGTAGCATTTATTTTAATTGTTATCTACAATTATTATTTCTTTATTTTGTTGTAGTTATTATAAATAACCTACAAAAAAATTGTTAGTAAAATAATGGTATCAGAGTAAATAAAAATTTTTCGAAACCGATTACTTCATCTTTTCAGATGCGTAAATTAATTATCGTGCGACGCAAACCCACCCCTTTTATAACCGAATTAAAACTCAAAAAACCGAGCTTTGGCCGGCAAAAGCTCCAGACTTTTTGAGTTGAAAGGCGCTTCAAATGTGGGAGAGTCAAAACGCACGAATTTTTGGTTTTATGGAAAGAAACGCATGAGTTTTATAAATGGCAAGGGATAAAAGCTCAACATTTATGAACTTAGATATGCGACCTTTTAATCAAAGTCAAAACGCCCTGAAAAAATAAACGCCCTGAAAAGTAAAAGTTAGTTGATTAAGTATTTCAAAAAAAGTAATAAAAGACCTGAAAAGGAAACACATCATTTAGTCAAGGTAGCTGAAACGGGCATATCGGAAACGAAAATTCACAAACACTAACCCGAACCCGAACCCGAACCCGAAAATTTGCAAAAGAACAAGTTGAATCTATAGTCAAGGAACCACGAACGACCGTGCCGAGCTCAAAAGGCTGCAAAGCAATTATTTCGAAAAACCGTAACTCTCCCAACACTTCTTTGTTAATAATTAGTCCGCATTTTTATTCCCCTTTATTTTATTTTAATTTTGAAATTTTAATAAATGTCCTAAAGGCTCATTTCATTAATGACTACCCTTTTGAGGGAGTCAAAAACTTAAACGCTTTTTGATAAGAAACAAAGCGGAAAGAAACTCGATGACTTCCAAAAGGACAGTCAAAACCCAGGGCCCTAACCACAAGAAGACAAAAGTCTCACGCCTGTGCTCTGACCTAAGAGCTTTCGCGCCTGAAATTTGGTGAAAAATCTATGCCCCCTCTTCCGCCACCTCTAAAAAGATCCAATTTGAATTAATAAAAAACTTGGAGCTCGCGCCCCTTGTTTTCGCAAAATCTTTCTAAAAGTGGCAGCTTTTGCAAAACGCGGTCTCTAAGGGTGCCCCATGCCCAGCTAGCGTGGCATGGGAGCAGTACAAGTTTTACAAAAAATACACAAATATATAACAATTTTGTTGTGCAATTGCATTCAGGCCAATTGAGTTTATTAAAGACGTTAAATATGCAGAATTTGAATATTTGATAAAATTGCAAAAATTGACCTTCAGCAAATTGCCCAAATGTTGAAACAATAATCGAAATTATTCTCCCCGTTTGAGTTTTGGTGCAAAATACAATAAATCCTTACAACTAGGCGAGGGGGCGCAAGGGTCCTTAAGAAAGATAATAAAAGGCACCAAAAACTCAAAAGTTCGAATGAATTTCGATTGCAAAAGGACTTCGTCCTTTTGCAGCTTATTGGATCAACGCGGGAGTTTTCAGCAGTTTGGAAATTAGTTCAAAAGCGACGCTTTTGAAAAAAAATCCGCCCTTGCTGAAAACCCCCATACACAAATATAAAACAATAATAAAAAAATTGCAGGGGTGAATTGGTTTTTTAAGCAAAGAACGAACATCCAACTCTGAAAGGCGTACTCTCCGAATTTTTATTTCGTCCTCTGCTTAATTTAACGCAAAAGCCATTTTTTATTAATCAAACAGATGATTAATAAATTTTTAAGTTAATTAATTATTTACATTTGCTGCAACAATAGAATTATTACTTTTTCATTTAGTTTACAACAATGTGTTAAAAAAAGAAAACGTTTGCAAAACACAGATCAGACTCCTAAGAAAAACTGTACCAAATTTTTATCAAATGAAAATTAAAACCCAGACTAACAAAAAAATAAAATTTGATAAAAGCATATAGCAAGTTGAAAAACGAAATTTTAAAATACTCATTATATATGTATTACATTATGTTCACAACGAAAATTTTAAATTATATTATTTCATTAATTACTTGAAACTTTCAAAAATGTGTTATTTTTTTAATGACAAAACATTATTTTTGATGAATTATTCAACAATTTTCAGCTAGGTACCTTTCTTAAGAATTGTTTATAAAACATGTGTATTTTAAAGTTTTTAATTGAATTTTGAAAAGAATGGTAATATTAAAAATTATAATATATCGAATGTATTTATTTTAAACAATGATATAAAATACTGATAAAAAATAATTTTGTTGTTCAGTTATTTAAATTAATTTAGTTGGTCTTTAAAGAAAACAATTTATATTTAAAGAATGATTAATACATAATCAAAAATATTAACACTTTTACTTCAAGGCATCTGATTGTGTATTTGCAAATTGATTATCGTTTTCATGAGAAAATAAAAGCTGTAAAGATATTATAAAAATTATTACGTTGAAAAACTTTGCTAATTTAAAAAAATTCATTGCTTATTAAATTAAAACAAGCAATAAATAATTACAAAAATTAAATAATTGGCTGTTAAAATACTGAACAAATCTTTCAGGTGGAGACTTGACCCTATATTAAAGTAAGACGCAAAAAAATTTTAAAAAAACTTATGACTGAATACTAAATAAATTACTTTAAAACATTTAACAAAAACTTTAATAAACAGCCATAAGGTTGGTGACTTTGAATTGTAGATAAAAAATTTTCCATGTGCCGGAAGGGCACTCCGACCGCAATATCTGTATTAAAGGCGACCCACCCAAACGCAATCCCAGGCGCAGCGCAAAATTTTCTAAGAAAAAAAAAACAAGTCTCCACCATCCATTTCACCGCCTGCAATTGGAAAATCTTAAAATTACTTACCCCAAAACGGCGCTTTCCTCCTTCTCCGACGTCCCAACGCTGGACGAGACCTACCTTTATCCAGTTAAAGATGCCTTGTGCACCTCGGCGTTCGGTTGTCCGAGGTGCTATCCTCCACGATCCACCCCCTCAGGAACGATCAGCCACCCCAGAACGCACGAAAACTTTTTTAAACCGATACGCGCGATTTTTTTGAATTAAAGGGACCACTACTTGTACTGGGAGGACAAACACTCGTTTATAAGACTGCGATTGCAAACGAAAACCGGGGAAGTTCTAGTTGTCATCATACCAAGCTGGAAAATTTCAAAAGAATTAGTTATGCTTGTGATGGGGTCGTTGCAACAAAAATTAATAAACACTAACTGATTAATATTTATTAATTAAAGTTGCAACTAGAATTCCAATCAAAATTAATTAAATTTTGACTGAAACTCTTTAAAATAATTTGGTCTAAAAACGATAGGCTATCAAAACACAAAAGCCGTAAGTAAAATGGATATCAGTTGACCTTAGTAAAAGCCAGCGCGATATCAGAAAACAGGCGAACGTTAAAATTGATTAACAAATTATTTGATAATCAATTATAGCATTGCTTAAACTAATTTATAACCATTTCAAGATTTAGGGGAGAGGAACTCAATAAATAAAAAATTATGCACCAATCGTAAACATTAAATTACCTAAAATAGAAAATATTATTAAAACATTAATACCTAAATAAAAAAAATTAATAACAGCATTTCTAATCCTGGAGAGCTGAAAATCAAACCTAAGAAAAATAGTTCGTTACAGGTATGCAGAAATGCCAAGTTCCGAGAGCCCAACTACAATGCCCCAGGATGGAAAACCTAGATACAAAAAATGATTTAAAAAAGAACTCACCTTAAAAATAAATGGTCATCTTCCATGAAACTACGATGTTCTGGAAGATATTCGAGAAGCTCGATTTCTTGTAACAAACCCCAAAAATTAGTCACAGTTTTTTCTTCAATGTGGTCTATTTACTTAAGATGTATTAATTACTATTTAAACACTTTTTAAACTTCTAATTGAATTATTCAAAAGAGCTCTTAGTGCAGGTGTGTTCGTTTCGAAATCAAAACCACAAATGCATAAAGTGTTATGCAAAACACATAAGCACTGCAAATGTAGATATCGGTTATCTACGCAAAAAGTTGATAAAATATTAGGCCAGGCGAACGCATAGACATTACTCAGCTGTTATATAAAACGATTTCAATCGTTAATGTTTTTAACAAAACAATTGCAACTGCAAAATTATTATTGAAATTAAGATTGTTATTAATAATTGAGATTTTCTAAAGATGCATTAATATTTTGGGCAATGTTTAGGCATATAAAATAGGATAAAAATTTTTTAAATTCTACAAAGTATTTTGTATTTGAATACTACACCAAAATAAAGCGATGTTATATTACATCTGGCAAGCACCAATTAAAGTTTTTATTTGCACTTGCAAAATAAATTTGGAAAGTCCTCGGCTTTAATTTGAATGTTTGATAGTTGTCAAGCATTCCATCTATTTGATTAAAGGTATTGCAATTATTGTAGAAAAATGCAATTCAAGTAAAAAGTACAAGTCATAAAAATTGACCATTTGAATACTTACAACTTCTATCCCATTTTCAAATAAACAAAATTTAAATAATGCCCGATGCCAATTTTAATAATTATTAATGTAGCAAACACCTTACACCTTAAGGTAGAAAGGTATCCGATTATCCATAGCATAACTGCTAATTCTTTTTGAACTTAGAGTTAAACTTAAAAACTTAATAAAGCCTATATTTGTTTAATTCTTGAAAGACGTATAAGCATTTATTTATATGGAATTAACCAACACGGCTTAAATATTTAAATATGACGTTAATTCAATACCCACATTTATACACCTAACAAAGTATTGTAAGAGTACATCTGATTTTGTAAGAGCACAATTAGAATCATCTCTAAAAAATTTGATTAACAAAAGCTTACTACAAATTAATACACACTACATATAATAATAACAAGTACCATAAAAATTTTCAAGTTATGAAAACCATAACTTTTACAACCATCCTTTTTTAGTCTGAATCAATGCCAAAAATTAAGAGAAGTGGAATGGGAAATATTTCTTTATTAAACAGAAGGATCAGAAAGGCATTGAAATTGTTGAAAGTATTTTAGAAGGATGGCTGACTAAATTGCATACAAAAAATTAATGAAATTTAAACCACGAACTTGGTTCCCAGATGCAAAATCAGATATACTCCTGTAGAAAAATAAAAATAAAAGGACTCACCGGAAGATCATTTTTGTCCTGGGGATGGATCAACCAATTTTGCACTCCTTAAGAAAATCTCAGGGAAGGGTCCCAGGGTCTAAAACTATAAGGCAAATGTCTGCATTTGACCAATGACTATCGATTCCATTGAATTTTTCATTGCTGATCCTATAGACACAAAAAAAAATTAATTGCCAGGTTTGAGTTTATCTCATCTCCAGAATAATTGTACCAATACAAATACATGAAGTGCCCAAGTTAGAGGATCATGTAAAAAATTATTAGAACAAAGGAACACAATAATTAATATGTTATTATTACAATATCCATTCCTTTCTGTACAGCTTCGCACTGATACGTCAATGTTGACTATAGCCAATTACTAGAAAAGCTGTAAAGAACGACTTACTGTTGCAAACAGTGAATATAAATAAATATAATTATTAAACAATATAAATCAATATAAATCTCATATTTGTTTAATTCCCGAAAGACGTATAAGCATTCATTTACTATATGGAATTAACCAGTACACGTCGGTATTTAAATATGAGGCTAATTCAAGACCAACATTTATAAACGTATCAAAGAATTATAAGAGTACATCTGATTTTGTTGAAGCACAATTAGAATCATCTGTGAAAAATTCGCTTCCTACAAGCTTTCTATAAAGTAGTACACAAAACATATAATAATAACAAGTACTTTAAAAACTCTCAAGGTATGAAAACCATAATTAGAACAACCATCCTTTCTTAGTTTGAATAAATGCCAAAGATCAAAAGAGGTAGAATAGGAAATATTTCTTTATTAAACAAAAGGATAAGAAAGGCATCGAAATTGTTGAAAGTATTGTAAAAGGATGACTGACTAAATTGCAAACACAAAATTGATGAAATTTAAACCTTTGGCTCGGTTCCTAGATGCAAAATCAGATATACTCCTGTAGAAAAATAAAAATAAGAGGACTCACCGGAAGATTATCTTTGTCTTGTTCCTCGGGATGGACCAACCAATCTTGCACTCCTTAAGAGAATCTTAGGGAGAGGTCCCAGGAACTAAAACTATAAGGCAAATGTCCGCATTTGACCAATTACTATCGATTCCATTGAATTTTTAATTGCTGATCCTATAGACACAAAAAAAATATTAATTGCCAGGTTTAAGTTTATCCCATCAGCGGAATAATTGCAACAATACAAATACATAAAATGCCCAAGTTAGAGGATCATGTAAAAAAATATTAGAACAAAGAGACACAATAATTAAAATTACAATATCTATTCGCTTCTGTGCAGTTTCACACTGATACATCAATGTTGATTATAGCCAATGACTAGAAAAGCTGTAAAGAGCAACTTATTGTTGCAAAACGGTGAATATGAATAAATAGAATTATTAAACAATATTGTTGTTACATTTAATTTTAGATAAAAAGGCTATTGGCACATTTCTTTTCCAAAAATCAAGTTCAATTGTAGTATTTTTCAAAAATTATTAGGTCGAAAAGGTCTTACCATTTAAATCTAATTCACAAAACACTTTTTAGAATTTTTTTCGGCCAAAAAGACCTAAAAATCGCTTAAGTAAAACTGCAGGTGTTTAATGCATTGTTACTGCGCGAAATGTTTGCGCCGACTCGTCGTAACCTAAACCAGTTGCGAAGGCACGTGACAGTCACAGTCGCCGCGAACGAATAGCTCTATCCCACTTTTTACCTATGTCTAACCTTGTCGCACTCTATACGGTTTTCTTTAAATTGACACCTTAAATAATGCATTCAATTCACTTGTATGCACATTCGATTATTTCGAAAAAAACCAACAAAATCAATTTGGAAAAATTATTTAACAAGTCAAAAATGATTCTCTATAATTCTAAATAATAATTTTGACAAAATTTCATATAAATTATTTGAATTTGTTTAATAAGTTTGATCGATGGGGTTCTGGATAAAATTGTACGCGGCATACTCACACACATTTGCCAATTTGGGATTCTGGATTTCGTTATTGCATTTCGCTGGGAATGAAGTGGTATTTTAAAGTTCGTTTTTTACGGGTAAACTATTTAAAATTTTTGATTCGAAATATGGTTTTTTGACACTTTAATAGAACCCATAACAAAAAATTATTTCTCATATTTTAATAACGGAATGCGTATATTTAAAAAGTATACACCATTACTTTGGCATGTTACAAAGATTTGGAGACTGTAAAATACTGAAGAGTAGTATGAAAATTAATTTAGATCGTGGCTTAGGTCAAAGTAGTGATGCGAGAATTTGAAGGTGTGAATGTAAAAGTACGAAAAACATATAAAACTGGCCCACTACAAGCTTGGGCAGGTAACCCGAAATAATTTATTTGGAGTTTAGGATTAACCAAGGATCATAAAAATAGAAATATTTCTAAGATTATGAGAACGTTAACATGCGTATAGGTGGTAGCATATTTTAAAGATAATGTTTAATATGTCACAGAAAACCTAATACATTTTTGAAAAAATCTTTAAGACAAGTATGAGCTGAACTTGACTGCCCTTTTGATTAGTCACAACCCCATTTTAATCTGAGTGATCATTTTTGAGCAATAAACAATTTACCAAATCAACACATAGAAAAATATTATTCAGTAAAGTTGTTGAAAAACTAAATTTAATTTCAAAAAAATTTAATAAATTAGAAATCCAGAGAAATATTAAAATGGGGGTTTTGAGCAAGTTATAATATAGCACATCCTGGATATTATAATCATTTCTGTAATGAGAATTAACTTGATGAATGCATCTTGATTTTTTTAAATGTGTACCTATATTAGTAAAACTACCCTCTAAGAAATTTAAAATTCCTTTGCAATAATTAGGAAATTTTTTAATCGTTAATTAATTATAAGGATTGGTTATGATTACGCTTGTATCCCATTTTCAAATAAATACAATTTGAATAATGCCCCCAACATTTATAAACATATCAAAGAATTATAAAGGTACATCTGATTTTGTTAGAGCACAATTATAATCATCTCTGAAAAATTCGCTTCCTACAAGCTTTCTATAAATTAATACACAAAACATATAATAATAACAAGTATCTTAAAAACTCTCAAGGTATGAAAACCAAAATTATAACAGCCATCCCTTTTTAGTCTGAATAAATGCCAAAGATTAAAAGAGGTGGAATAGAAAATATTTCTTTATTAAACAGAAGAATAAGAAAGGCATCGAAATTGTTGAAAATATTTTATAAGGATGGCTGACTAAATTGCATACAAAAAACTGATAAAATTTAAACCTTTAGCTCGGTTCCCAGATGCAAAATCAGATATACTTCTGTAGAAAAATAAAAATAAGAGGACTCACCGGAAGATCATCTTTGTTTGCTTCCTTGGGATGGACCAACCAATCTTGCACTCTTAAGAGAATCTCAGGGAACGGTCCCAGGGACCAAAACTATAAGGAAATGTCCGCATTTGACCAATAACTATCGATTCCATTGAATTTTCATTGCTGATGCTATAGACACAAAAAAAATATTAATTGCCAGGTTTGAGTTTATCCCATCAGCGAAATAATTGCAACAAAACAAATACATGAAGTGCCCAAGTTAGAGTATCATGTAAATAAATATAAGAACAAATAGATACAATAAATATGTTAATATTGCAATATCCATTTCCTTTTGTACAACTACGCATTGATACCTCAATGTTGACTATAGCCAATTACTAGAAAAGCTGTAAAGAATTACTTATTGTTGCAAACAGTGATTATGAATAAATAGAATTATTAAACACTATTGTTGTTACATATAATGTTAGGTAAAAAGGCTATTGGCACATTTTTTTTCCAAAAACCAATTTCAAATATGGTATTTTTGAAAAATTATTAGGTAGAAAGAGTCTTACCATTTAAATCTAATTCACAAAACACTTTTCAGATTTTTGCGGCCAAAAAGACTTAAAAATCGCTTAAGTAAAACTGCAGGTGTTTAATGCATTGTTAGTGGGCGAAATGTTTGCGCCGACTCGTCGTAACCTAAGGCGCTTGCTAAGGCACGTGACACTCACAGTCGCCGCGAACGAATAGCTCTATCCCACTCTTTACCTATGTCTAACCTTGTCGCACTCCATACGGTTTTCTTTAAATTGACACCTTAAATAATGCATTCAATTCACTTTCATGCAAATTCGATTATTTAAAAAAAAACCAACAAAATCAATTTGGAAAAATTATTGAACTGATCAAAAACGATTCTCTATAATTCTAATTATTAATTTTGTTAAAATTTCATATAAACAATGTAAAATTATTTAATTGGGATTCTGTGTACAATTTGTACTCGGCATACTCCCAAGATTGGGGCACTGGATTTCAATCGAATAACCAAATAAAATCCGTTTTTTCTTTAAAACCCATACTTAATATGGGTAAAATAAAAACTGATATTTGTAATTAATCCATGCCACTTAAATTTCGAAAAAAACAAAATTACATCCACGAATTAAATTTTAAAAGATTAAACAAAAAGAAATAAGTGTATCTAAAGAAGTTTTGGCCCTTAATAAAATATGAGCCGAACAAGTAAAATTGGGGACATTATCCCTGTTATTCGTACAAAACTACGTTCCATTGAATAATTTAAAAGACTCGCAAGATTTGCAAACATTCAAACAAATCCGACATCTTACAAAAAGTTCTATTTGTATACCATTAAATATGAAATTGCGATGTAAGATTAGAGCGTACCCACGTTGTTCTATCAAACGAGCAAAATTACAACCTTTAATAAGCAAAATGTGAATTTGAGGCAACATTACGGAGGAGGCCGTATCCGTCTCCGAGAGAGCTATTTTAAGTACTCAAAGGACTTTCATTAAACTGGATTATTATTAATAAAGGTGTAACGTAGCGCCGAAACAGGGAGCTACCCCCAAAGATAAACTTAATGCCTCAAAGTATTTACGGCCCAAAATGGTCACAATCTTGATTCCGCGTGTTAAAGTTTTTATTTCGACCTCGTTCGATGCTGTAAAAAGATTACGTTTTCATGGGGGAGAATGGCGAAAGTTAACAACAGACTGTTGAAGGCACCGACTAATGTGCTGGGGTTTCGTGCGGCAGCGAGACGTCGGCCATTTGGGCCTAACGAAGCGCGACTTTGCCGCAGATAGACGCCCCGGCAAATGTTGACCTCTTCCAATCTTAACCCACTATTATATTTGAATTTTAAATTTTACGTCCGAATCTATTTTTTTCGAGGCCGATTTAAAATGGCAAAGCGTAGAACTGTATTGCAATCTCCTTAAACCGCAACTAACGTTACGTTACTGTAATAATGCCTTTAGTCATTAAAACCTTTTCGTAATTTTGTCAGAGGGTGTTCTTAATTAAACTACTATCCCTTTAAAGCTAACTGTGGTAGGACGCTTGTAGTTTCGGAAGGTTATTTTACATTCTCCCGACAGGAAGAATAAAATTTGGACTTGATGTAAATTTCTATTAATTACACTGGCCTGCAATAAAATCCTCCCCCAAATCAAAATATTACAGATCTTAGAACCTTTACGTGCCCAATCTAAAGCTGCATTGTTTTTTTTTGCTCAGATGGATTGATAGAATTTTTAGTGATATGCAAAAATTCGTCCTTTCATTCCCAAAAAACAATTTTTTTAGTATATTTAGATACAGCGTCATTAACCTTTCGCATACTATGTGAGGTTTGCCATACCCCAAAAATAAAAATAAATAAAATCCACAAAATTGGACTCTATGGCAGTTCAATGATAAGAAATATATTTTAATAATAATTAATAATGAATAGGTTTAAGTAAAACACATTGTATCTTCTCTCTCCCTTTCACTCATTGCTATGGTAAATACGTTTTTCGAATATTAAATCGATATTTACTAAATTAAATTAAAATTTTTGATTTGAAGGAGGTTAGGTAAATTATATGAATGTAATAAATACGAGAATGTGCGCATTCGAGCGAAAAGTGGCACATTTCCGAGCGAGGGAGGCAAATGAAGCGCGACGCGAAGCGGCGCGCTTTATTTTCCCGAGATCGGAATGTGCCACTTTGAGCTCGAATGTGCACACTCGGTTTTAAGCATGATTTACAATATTTTAGCCCAATAAATTGTACGAAAAATTAATTCAATAATTTTGATCATTTTCTCTCACTTGTATTGATAAGATTATTGTATCGTCTCGCTCCCTTCCACTCATTGCTATGGTAAATACGTTTTTAGAATATAAAATTGATATTTACTAAATTAAATTAAAATTTTTGATTTGAAGGAGCTTATGATAAATTATATTAATGTAATAAACACGAGGATGTGCGCATCCGAGCGAAAAGTGGCACATTTCTGAGCGAGGGAGGCAAATGAAGCGCGACGCGGAGCGGCGCGCTTCATTTTCCCGAGATCGGAATGTGCCACTTCGAGCTCGAATGTGCACACTCGGTTTTAAGCATGATTCACAATATTTTAGCCCAATAAATTATACGAAAAATTAATCGAATAATTTTGATCATTTTCTCTCACTTGTATTGATAAGATTATTGTATCTTTTCGCTCCCTTCCACTCATTGCTATGGTAAATACGTTTTTCGAATATTAAATCGATATTTACTAAATTAAATTAAAATTTTTGATTTGAAGGAGGTTATGGTAAACTATATGAATGTAATAAATACGAGAATGTGCGCATTCGAGCGAAAAGTGGCACATTTCCGAGCGAGGGAAGCAAATGAAGCGCGACGCGAAGCGGCGCGCTTTATTTTCCCGAGATCGGAATGTGCCACTTTGAGCTCGAATGTGCACACTCGGTTTTAAGCATGATTCACAATATTTTAGCCCAATAAATTATACGAAAAATTAATCGAATAATTTTGATCATTTTCTCTCACTTGTATTGATAAGATTATTGTATCTTCTCGCTGCCTTCCACTCTTTCGTATGGTAAATACGTTTTTCGAATATAAAATCGATATTTACTAAATTAAATTAAAATTTTTGATTTGAAGTAGTTTTGGTAAATTATATTAATGTAATAAATACGAAGAAAAAATTTGATCGCCAGCTAGCTAATTAAAATTTGGGCTTACACATTAAAAAAATCCCCGCTTAAAATGATCAAATTTATTAAATACAATTAAAAACCATTCTTAAAGTTAATGAGGCTCAATGAATAGTTTCGCTGAAAAAACAACTAATTTTTTTCTAAGCTCCATCAAAATTCATATGAATTTCTAGCTTAAAAAATAACTGTCCAAGTTAGATAAAAATTTAGAAAAGAATCCAAAGGAAGGAGGTTGTAAAACTTTCATTGATGGGTATAAAAAGCTTTTGTAGTGTCGTTTGTCTAATTGCAAAAGTTTTTTGAAGTCCTTCGAAAGTTTTTAAACTGAAATTCTTAATCGTGCGCCAACTCTGGAGCTTTCTTCAAACCTTTTCTAATTTAAGCTATACATGCCGATTTTCAGCACGACATTCGTTCGGTGTTAATTGAAATAATCGCTTGTATCAAATCGCTAATTCGATCAACTTTGTAAAAAATTATCGAAAAACAATAAAAATGAGCAACAGGTAAGCAGAGGAGCAATAAATAAAAAAAAAGCGGCCAATGTAAAATGAAATGGATTAAATTTTTTTGTTGGAAGTAAGGACGATATGAAAGCGATCCAACTTTTGCTCACAGAGACTCTATGACCCATAATTCTCATCCAATTTATCGCAATCGCTCATGATGATCATTTAGGGTCTTACATTTTTCCTTTTTGGGTCAGTATGAGAGGTCCACTGCCTCTACCACGTGCGTCTAGGTGTTCTTCCTGCCAATCTCTCCAAATTCATCTAAGGGTAGCTCGAGGAGTGTTAAATCAGCTTCCTGCATTCTCACAATTCTTTCAAAAGGTGTTACCAGTTGAAAAGCCATATATCTTCGCATTCTACAAAGCAATTTCAAGTTAGCACTTCAAATTAAAATCTAAACTGGCAGGAAAATGCTACAAACTGATTGTAAGAGAGCACACTTTCAGGTTATGCCAAAAGATAACCTTTTTCAGAACTGATGAAATACCTTCAAAATTATTCTTCTTTTTCTCCATATGCTAATAGCTTGTTTTACCCCAGAAAGTTTTTCCACTTCTTTTGTTGGTCTACCTGGTGATTTTTTACAACTGGGTCATCGGTCTCCAACTAACTTCACTATTCCGGTATTGTCCATCATTGATATATCACTATTTCATTCTGACCTTCTATTTTCTGAATTTTCCATCAAAGTTTGATTGCCCCATTTCGTATGTGGTGTCTTTTATATTGCAAGGGGATGTTCCTACGTACCCCTACCAATTATAGCCAGTGTTATTTCCTGGCGCTCTTGCTCTAAAATAAAAATTTTTGATAAAACTAAATAAATCAAAAAAAATATACCCTGATTCACAAAAACAATAGTGGCGCTCTCATTTTCGATGCAATCATTACAAGCGAGACAGATTGGGAATTCTGGGACTTTTCTACATAAGATACATGTAAAATAAATATAGGGCGCAACGTAAATTTTTCGAAAATTAAAAATTGCAATTTTAGGTCCCCTTTTTTGCCAAATTTTAAACTTTAAAAAAATTCTAGCGCCGTTATTTGTAGACGGATCTTTAAAAACTCTTCAGATTCGGATTTGGCAGCCTTTTTGGCTTCGGATAGCTCTAAGAAACCACAGGCGTGCTATATCAAAGCTTTGAAAAAAACGTTTTTCTTTTTGAAAAAACATGGGTTTTAACCCATGTTTTTGGCAAAAAATGAAAAAAATAGAATTGCTTTATATTGCAAGGGATGTTCCTACGTACCCCTAGCAACTATAGCCGGTGTCATTTCCTAGCGCTCTCGGTCTAAAATAAAAATTTTCGATTAAACTAAATAAATAAAAAAATCCTACTTTGACTCACAAAAACAATAGTAGCGCTCTCATTTCTTTGTTGTGAACGTTGTAGTGTTTTAAAGATTCAAGGGACCTACAGTTTTACGTGGGTTCCAAACCACGGAAATTTCTAGGAAAACTTTTTCGACCAGTTTTTACTCTTTCCAGGTGCCCAACCTTGGGAGGAGAAGAGGACCGTGAAATTTTCCATGGTTAGCGCGGGGATTCGAACCCACGTCGCTAGTGCAGCAGCCCAAACACTTGTTGTTCTATATGCCCTATCTATTCACACGTAATTTACAAGTATTACGTCCGCTCCTTCACGGTAGTTCATTTTTTTCGAAACGCATTGTATATTGCAACTACTTAATCTAGTTAATCCCGATTTTATTTTCAAAACGAAGCCGTATCATGATTAATCCACATCGCATAAAAAATAAACAATTTTTTTTATAAAAATCAAATTTTCTCAATCGCTCTAAATAAGATTGCTCGAACCTCTCAAATGTACGACCCAAAAATTGATGTCTAAACTCCGCGAATATTGTAAAAGCGAAAAGCCGTATTGAAATTTGCTCGAAAATGAGATTGTGGATGCCGTTTCATTTAACGTATCTTGTATACAATTTTATTTATTTAAAGGGAGAGTATCAATAAGGAACAACACGTTGTGCGTCATGAATAACGTATAAACTTTGGACAATCCCTCCGAAGCTCGTCGACTTTTAGCTCGAGTTCGGGGGCGGCCTGCCCACTTTTAGCAAACTCGGGGAGTTTAATGCGGAGGGATTAGAGTGCAGAAGATCCGTTTCCTTAAATAGTTCAAGATTTGTATAGATTATCGAATCGAAGTGGGGCTATAAGGATTACGGTAATCGGAGTCGTACGAAACGCGATTACCAAGTTTTCTCGAGTTCGCCGCCCCCGCTTCTTGTAATCACTTAGCGATTCAATTCGAGTCGAAATAACCACGAGACATGTCGGCTTGTCTCTCCACATACATTTATATTTACATTCCGGGAACGGCGAACGTATTCGTACGGCCGGATTTGCAGCGTGCACCTGGAGAAGCATAATGGGCTTTGCGGCACAGGAAATCGTTACTTCTTGTTTCTTATTCTCAGACAAGACGCACCCAACGTGCAATAATAAAATCCGGTAATTACTTTGGCGTTGTGCGTTTGATCGCCGGTTCTGCGTATGATTTATGATGTTAAAGTAATTGAAATTTCAATCTAAATAAGGATAAGGGGTTAGGGCATTTCGGTGATTTTTCAATGTCCATCAATTATTCCACGTGCATGGGGGTAACGAATTCGGAAGAGACGCCGCCGCACCCACCAATTAAACGGAGAAAAAGAACGAGATTGAGATCGAAGAATTCGCCTTTATTTTGTAGGGGCGTCAGGTCCCATAATTGCCGCATTATTACCTGCCCCCTTGTCGGGAGAGGACGACGGGATGCTGGACGTAAATCAACGCGCTTTAATTAATGGGAGCCGCGTTGACACGTTTTAAACTTATCGAAAATAAATAAAAATAGACTTTGATCGCGGTAAAGGTATTTACGTTGTCGCTTTTCGCCCCTAAGAATAATAGACGGATCACTTTAGACCAGCGTTTCCCAACCGTTTTTGTGTGCCATGCCCCACCTAAACTTTTAAAAATTTATTATGTCCCCCATGTAACACATGCATAATTTTTAATATTTGAAATTTTTAATTATTTACTAAGTTATTAAAAAAACTAAGAGGCTAAGAGTCACCATATGGTTAAATATACATTCTGGAAAAGTCGATTTTTTAATTCTGCCTTCGTGGGGCGTGGGTTCCACGTTGGGACACACTGTTTTAGACTTTGGGTTGTTTATTTTCTTATTTGTTACTATTTTAAAAATTTATCGGTTTACAGCGATGTATAGCGAAAAAGTGTTTTTTGCGAATATCTTGTTTTCAGTTAGTTGGAGTTGAACTGTAGTTTGTATTGCAAATACCACTTAGGAAAAAAGTTAAATCTGTGGCTATTATTGCAAGTGTTTATTTAAATGTTTGTGATTCAAATAATGTATTTGTTGATACCTATTATGTTTATTAAATAAGTTTAATTACTTTTTGCGAAGTTGAGATGATTTTGTTTATTATTTAGTAAATATATAGTTCGCTAATGATACAAATATTCCTAAGTCTTGGTACAAAGGCATATTTTTGTTCTTTTGGCTTATACAACCCGGCAGACAAATAAGTACTGATACTTAACTCATTTATAAATCACACTAAAGTAAAAAAAAAAATACCCTAAGTGAATTGGCCTTTTGTGTAATATTTATGAGTTATAGTATGACAAACTTCAAATTAAAAATGTGTAATATATACCTTATTATTTGGAGTATTTTAAAAATGTTTGTTGTAGTCATATGTAGAGATTTTTTAATTAAAAAAAAAACCCATTGGAATCGTTTATCAAATATGTACTGAAATAGGAGAAATAAAAAAATGAATTTTTCAAAATTCCGTCATCTTTCCAAATTTCACAAAATCCTTTTATTTCTAAATGTAAGAATTTGGCCCTAATTCGTAACCCCCAAAAGTTGGCAAAATCGAGAAAGAAAGGTAACACCTTTCCTTTTTTTGGGGGAAAAAAATTTTAGGTCGTCCATTTGCTTCAAATTTTTTGCGACACGTTTCTGTAAGGCCCAAATGTCTCTAACTAAAGCCATTCGTCTCTGCTATTCTTTCAACCCTAAAAATTTTTATTAAAATTATAAATTCTTTAAAGGATACACCTTGATTACGAAATAAAGGTGTAGCTCCCTTATTTTTTATCTAATCGTCAAAATGACTCAGATTTGGAATGGTGCGACTTTTCCTCATAAGATAAGTGCAAAATTAGCATAGTGCATAACGTTAATTTTTTGAGCAATTAAATTGAACATAAAAAGAATCTTAGCTCCGTTATTTTTCGACGGATTTTTAAAAAAACTTTGCAGATTTAAATTGCCCCTAACTTTTTGGCTTTGGACATGCTCGAAAATAAAAATATTCGAGCTTGTCAAAGTTGAAAAGTTTCAGTAATATTTTTTTTGGAAAAATTTTAACTTTAAAAACAATATTTAAAAAGCCTTATTAAAGAAAAGTTTTTAAAATATAAGAATTGTCTTTTTTTCTGTAAACTTTATTTTTGCAAGGCAAGTGCAACTACAAATTTGAAGCTTCAGACTTGTCCCCTTTATTATGTATAGGTATTAATCTGAAAGGCTACATTTTTAGAAAATCTGATTTATATCAAACCTCCTTTTACCAAAAGTCACCCCTCAGTAATAAACAAACGAGATACTCGCAAAAAGAACTATTTTGAATCAAAATGTCTCCGTAAATCGATAAGGGCTTTTCAAGTAGTTTAAAAAAAAACAACACAGGGTTGGTAAAAGGATAATAACTTTTTCCGAGCTCTGGTTTATTTTTATCTAAACTGACTGGTGTAATAAAGTTGTTCTCCTATACATCACCTCGGTTCCGATTAATTATCTCATCGATAAAAATACGATTATGTCTTCCTTTTATTCGAAAACCAAAGACGGTCTGACATGGCAACGCATAAATTCCACGACCGGCAATTAAAATGCGAATCGCTCGGTTTTGTTTGAAAAACGATTTATTATGTTTATTTATGCGAATATAACGATAAACTTGTAAAAACTTTCAAGGATGATACTAATAATACACTTTTAAAAGTATTTATCAGAGCAGAAAGTCTCACTTATTGCTCTTTGCAAATGATTTAATTAGAAAAGTTGTTGCTGCATTAATGGCGTAGCTTTTGATGCGATGTCTTATGTGAAAGGGTTCACCTAATCCTTTCTGAAGAGAATTAAGCTTAATGTCTATAGAAAATGCACTCAAGGGTAACTGATTTTGGCTCATCTTATGGCCATGTGATTAAGTGTATTAGAAAATTAAATAGTTTTGCTTTCTGCCGAGATTGCCAAATCGATGGTGGTGCCCCCACGTACCCCAAATTATATTTAATTTCGGTGAAAATTAAGAAAGTCTAGTACAGCGATCGCCAAACCAAGAAGTTTAACAAAAATTTTGTTTTCTGTATTAACACATTTTTTTAATTTATAAATGTGCTGTATTATTTTATAAAATATACCTATTCCTCTATTTACACGCTATTTTTATCACTGCATGAGTGATATAAAATAGGGTGTGGAATTAGCGCGGTTGCCTATTGCCCACTCGAGAAGATGAGCGCCCTCACTTCATTCGTGCGCAATCGACAACTTTCCGCACTTGTTGCACAAAATAATATTAACAATTTCCCCCTCATTTCCTTTATAATTAAACTGAATTTGTATAACGAAGAAGTACATTATTTTTATAATATGATATTTTTCTAATTGACCAGATTTATATAGGGGAGACCGGGTATGGTTGTCTCACGGGTAGGTTGTCACATTAACCACAACAGAAAATCTAATGAATTAATAAATTTGTGTCAAAGAAGCCCGAGCACAATACCTCCTTACTTCCCAACTTCAGTTGGCTCTGAAATACCGTATAAGAAATATATGCGTTTGTTATTTTTGTACAGTGAAAGTAATTTTTTGTGCATCTCTGTTGAGTCTCATAAGTATAATTAAATTTTGCATAGTGATATACCTATTCGTGTATTTATGATGTTTAAGATATGTTTCATGATATCATTATATGGTTTTTTAAATGACAATTGATTTAAATTTATTTTGGGAGTTAAGTGTCTAAAATTGTTTTGGGGAAGGTTGTCTCAAGTTAGCGGGAAGCTAGTAGTCACAAGTGCAAAGCAACCATGAATATGTGCGGCCTTTTTTATTGGTTTCTAGGGGTTTTACTACATAAACGATTGGCTGTAATTATACATTTGTCATTTTTGTTACCATAACCTAAGTTCGTTAGATAGAATAGGTTAGAATAGAATAGGTATTTCGTTTTCTCGTTTTGTATTTTACCTTTTATTTAACGTCTGACAACCATCCCTGGCACGGGGTTAAAAGTCACACTTTTCTTTTTTCATAAACATTATAATATGTTCTCTTTAGATAATGGTAGAGAAAAAGTCTTTATTTTTTCTTAAACTAGAATAAATACACTATCTATTGATATAAAAATGTCATTGATAAATTAAGATCATGGGCTCTATAAATGCAAAAGAAAAAAATTGTGACTTCCAACCCTGGTCTCCTCTACTTTATTATTATTGTTGTTATCAAAATATTTTATAAAATTTTCCAAAACAAAGCACTGTAAAGTAATTTCTTCAAATCCTTGTCCAAGTTTTTGTGTCATACAACAACGAAAGTTTTAATAGGGTTAATTTAATGTCATTTTTAATATCTGTTCCGAATTTGATCCAAATAGAGGAGTTCTTCGCGACAAACTTTCTTCGTTAAAACGTTTTATTTTTAAGCAAACTTTGCAAGAACTTCAAGCACCAAGAATCCTCAAATTGTCGCATTCTAACACGTTAGAAATAGCAACACTACACCTATCCCCGATTTACACGCTAACGTGTAAATCGGAGACAAATAGATGAACAGTGGAGAGGCCCCAAAAATATTTTTTTAAGGTAGGCTCAGTAACATAATATAGTTTGGAAACCCCTGGTTTTGCTATACTCAAGCGGCATATCACGTGATATTTAATTTAATTGCGCCAAAGAAGTATAACTTCTATTGCACCGGTTTTTTTTAAAGTAAACATTTTTACTAACCTGCCCATCCGTCGAAATGGGCGCAGTCGAACGCTTCTCGATGAAAAATAGACAAAAACAGGCACCTGCAACGAAGAAAAATAATTAAATAGTAACGAAAGCATTTAATTGGTGCGATTTGTTGTAACAATTCTGAAGCTCCTATAAACGTGGAACAATTCAGGATCATTAAAGTCTAAGCAATAAGTACTCCGAAATTTAAACTATTAACAATAATTGTTTCAACTATTTCTGCGAGAACTGCACGTCTAATTATTATTAATGATGGCAAAACAATACGCTGAAGTATGTAACATTTCAGTGGAAACTATCGAACAATTTACTGCCTTAAAATATAAATTAAGTAAGTAAATACTCGTAATGCCAAAGCTTGAACAAACCTTATAATTTATTTAAGATCAATTATTAAAGCAAACTTTAATAATGTGTTGTAGAATTGTATTGTAAAACTAAAATATTATTAGGGTAAATAGCGAAGTGACTGTATCTGAAGGGGTATTTTCTCGAAAATTCAACTTTACCGATTTTGAAACAATGAAAGCATTGTTTCCATAAACAGACAAATACACAAAGAACTGGGAGTCTGCACAATGGGGAAGTACTTATACACTACATACAATTAAATCTTTCCACAAAAACTTTTGTGTCTGTAAAAGGCGCACACATCATCGTTTTAGATTATAATCTCTTTTGACGTCGTTCTACAATGTTAAAACTTTCTTATAAATGGCGCGACGAGCAGTACTCAAAATGTATACATATTTATGTGAGAAAATCGTACAGTATGGAGTTCTGTATTATAATCCTTTCGACGCTTTTGTGGAAAGATTTATGTATTATTGCGGGTGTGTTCAATACTAAGTATGACAACTTCAAAGATTTTTGGGAATGGCTGTGAGGCAAAGCTGTTCTTATAAATTAGTAAAAATTACCATCAGAAGTATATAATGGGGTGGCAAATAAATCGATCATCACCGGTGATGAAAAATGGGTTATCTACAAAAACGTTCATGGTCCAAGCACAATGAACCAGTACAAATCATATCAAAATTTAAAAAAACTCATGATTTCAGTTTGGTGGGATTATAAATGTGGGGTGTACTTTGAGTTGCTTCCAAGGAACCAAACAATCAATTCAGATGTCATCAACTCATAAGAATCGAGGAAGCAATCAAATATAAACGACCAGGAACGGCTAATCGTAAAGGCACCATGACAAAGTTCGACCTCATACATCTTTAGTAACTTGTCAAAAAGTGTTGGAGTTAGTTTGGGAACTCATGACACATCTGGTGTCCACCATATAGCCTTGACCATGCACCGTCAGATTATCATTTATTTTGATCTCTTTCAATGGTAAGAATTTCACTAATAATTATGACCTAAAATCGTACCCGGTTCAGTTTTTTGCTGATAAGGATCCAAAGTTCAACGAACGAAGAATTTCGAAATTATCAGAACGTGGGAAAAAAGTTATTGAACACAATGGCACATTCATAGTTGATTGGAATCCATTCCTTAGAGAAAAGATTAAGTTTTATTGCAAAATAAAAAATGTCAACCCAATAAATACAACACCCTCTAGTTTGCCCCCGATCCCAGATCGGTCCCATTTAAACGGTCATATACAGTCAAATCTCTATAAGTCGAACCTTGATAAGCTGAATTTTTGATAACTTGAATTACTTTTAGCTTTCCTTCAACTTCGACTTATTGAGGTTCGAGTGTAATTGAAGGTGACTAACGCGGGCAACACTTTCCGAGCTCGCAATCGCATTTTTGATGTGATAAACTCGCAAAAACTGAAGCTTAAAGCTATTGCGAACGATAAATAAATATAAAAATAAATTATGCATGTAACTATTAATTATTTTTACAGTAACAAAATGTAAATTTGTTAAAAGTCAAAGGTACAAAAACAAAGTATTATATATTAAAAAAATGAATATATAATTTTTAAAAAAAAACTTACAATTTTGTTTTATGCACTACAAAAAGTGGTTTTTGAGATTCCAGGCTCTTCTATAAAAATCGTCATTCGATGCACTAAATTAATTAACAATTAAAAATCAAATACCTATAAAGACCGACGTTTACTGTTAAGCAAAACTTTCACAACTGACGAGCACGAACGTTTTGCTAAACATTTACGATAAGCCAAATCGAATTTTTGATAACATTTTATTTGGCTTTAAACATCTGCATATTCCCACCAAACATTTAAAACGATTGTATGTACAATTCATCGGTGCACAAAATTTCAAAATAAGCAGCTATTTAACGTAAAATTAATTTGTAAATTTTTTAGGATCTGATCACATGCGAACACAGCAAAGCGGTATAATCGAAAAAAAAAAGGTGGAAAATATAAGTCAGCCTGGGGCTATTAATATAATAGTCATTAATATAATAAATACATGGGTGGGGTGGATTTAACCGATAATGTTATAACCAATTACCGTACTTGGATCTTGAGAAAGAAATGGTGATGGCCATTGTTCTCAAATGCTATTGATAAATGTTTATAAAAGCTTGCAACATTGTTCACGAAAGAAAGGTGTCCCAAATTACATTCAAGTCATACATTGCTTATCGGTTTTTGAAAATTCAGAATCAAGAAGACGAAAAATCTTTATCTAATACACCAACAGAAGTACGTACAGACAAAGTTGGTCATGTAATAATTCAGGAAGATACAAAAACTCGAAGATAATGTACACGCAGAAAAAAACATAGGGATTTTTTCTATTTTTGCATAGGAAAAATTTCTATGTTGACATAGGAATTTTTCTAATGTTATCATAGGGATTTTTCCAATATTAACATTGGCATTTTTCCCATGTTAACATAGTAAAAATTGTTGGTAGTAAGATCCTTTTTATAACTTTCTTCTATTCTCATGGGACAAAATTCTTCATTATTTATAAGATTTAAATTATTTCTATGAGAGTAGCAAAATCTGCAGGGAAAATTTGCTTTAAAAGACTCTACAAATCTATTTATCCTGTGTACGCCTAAATTGTCACCCAAAACCGCAACAGTAAAATATTTTTTTTTTTAATTTTCGTTAAAATTGACCCATACCCCCTCACTTCGTAAATCTCTCAATTCATCAATTACATCTTTTAAAATGGTTTCAAATCCTAACGACTTAACATCTAGACAATTAAATAAAGCTAACATATATGTATTTTCCAATTTAGATTGCATAAACTCAGGTAAACATGAAATTCTGGCATAAACCGCGCCAATCTTTGTTATCCCGCGATGGCTACCTAAAGGATTATTTGGCTCATATTCATCGAATGAAATTTCTAACGGCAAAACGAACTTATTTTCAAATTTTGCAGATATTTCCCTCCACAGAGATCCTTGTACCAAATTCATCAAAATGCCATGGCTCTCTGAAATTACTTTTTGAAAATCCCTTATGTGCTCTAATGAATTGAATTTGTCCATCGTTTTTGTCAAAACTAATGCCAAAGGAATCATTTCAATGGTAACAGAAATATTTTTTAATGCTTGACGATTACCTTTGAATTTGAAATCTTCCCGCTGCCCAACCTCTAATGTTTTGGGTGGAATATAAGTCCCCATACGTGCAAAAGCTTCAATTTGCGTATATTCCGTCGGAAAAAGGTCAAATGTTAACATAGCAAAAATTCCTATGTTAACATTGGAAAAATTCCTATGTGACATAGGAATTTTTCCTATGCAAAAATGGAAAAATCCCTATGTTTTTTTCTCCGTGTAGGGTTTGTCATAGTGCAACAATATATATCTGAAAAAAATGTAATGTGCAAATCCATGTTAATTATTTTGAAGTCTTTCACAAAAAATAAAAAATAATGTATTAATATTGAATGTTTACATATTCGGCCAATGATGCATATACGCATCTTAAGATGTAAAGAATTTTTTTAAAATTAATTTTATGTTCAATACGTTGCCTTTGTTCCATTAATATAGATAATATATACAGTCAACTCGCGTTATAACGAATTTCAAGGGACCCACGAAAAAGTTCGTTATATCGAAAGTTCGTTATATCGAAATTCCTTATTATAAAAGCATAAATTAACAAATTTTTACTTTGTTTAGAGATATAGAATTAATCAATCCAAAACACCACAAATTCGTTGTCGTTTATTAAAATAACCAATATAACGCAGAAATGTAAAAAAAAAAAAATAAAACAATAGAAAACAACAATAAAAAAAAACAATAGAAATAATACAAATAGAAACACGTATAATCTAAAAAAACTCCGTAATTTTAGTTTGTATGCAGGTGACTGTACGTGTCCGTTCAATTGCGTTCTCCAGATTTAAGATACTTGAGAATGCACTGTCGTCAAGGTCATGGCTTTGCAAGTAATTGATAATTGATAGTGTTAAGTTTGCATTTCTTTAAGATAAAAAAATCAAAAATTGTGTAGAAATACATTATGTAAATTATATAACATACCTACAGTACTTACTTTTTTAACAAAAATTACTAGACTTTGGTCAAGAAAACTTCGTTATATCGAGGGGACCAAAACCCATTAAAATTTTCGTTATAAAGCGAGATTTTCAAGGGACCGGCGGTTTCTTTCTTTATATCGAGATTTTCGTTATATCGAACTTCGTTATAACGCGAGTTGACTGTATTTCTAATAGTGTTTTAATGTCTCGGCGCTAAATGGGTTAAAACGAAGATGTGCACATTCGAGCGAAAAGTGGCACATTTCCGAGCGAGGGAGGCTAATGAAGCGCGACGCGGAGCGGCGCGCTTCATTTTCCCGAGATCGGAATGTGCCACTTTGAGCTCGAATGTGCGCACTCGGTTTTAAGCACAATTTTTTCCATACAACCAATTAACCCAATTTTCGATTATCCGAATGAGCTGCAACAATACTTAGTCCGGATAACAGAGTTTCCACTGTATTACAATTGAAACAAACCCCCTCAACTTCTTCCCAAACGAGATAAAACACATTCCCGAAAAGAATCTTGAGATTGACATCATCGTGACTCGTTACAAATTCAAAACGGGCCACTAAACGTAATAATTCATTAAAAATGCAAATCTTCAAAGCAAATAAAAGATAAAGAAACTTTGTACGTGCCCAAAGGAAGGGGCGGCATTGGGCGAAAGAAGGACAGGTGCAGGTCTAATCAAGAAGGGTTGTTTTTAAATATCTCCCGTGGGGCCGAAAAAGCAAAATCATTGCCTCACGAATGTAACCGCGATAAAATGGAGGTCAAAGTACGTTTTTCAAGGAGCACTGAAAGGGGTGCACAGATTTATGAAACGATCGTTTACTGTCGTAATACAAGAAGTCGACACGCATTTCGCCTATGTAACGCACATTTGATCGTTACGCACGTGTCGTCACATGTGGTTCATAAGGAACGTGTTCAAAAAGTGAATATAACAACTGCTTAGAAAACTTGGAGAACGTATGTGACAGCTTACTTCACTGTTGAGTTCCTCAATGGGGCTGCTGGAAACGGGTATGTGTTTTATGGAGTGCTAAATAACACGGCAGGGCGTGAGCCGATGCTATTCTCCAGTGCCCGACCTGAAATTCTTTTAGCTTCAGGTTCATACGTTCTCCCGAAGTTATTTATCGATTTCCCATGTCGGTTTAAATCTGACATATAACCCCTTTGCACAAGAAACGGCCACCTTTTTATGTCCTGCAGGAATCGCATACATATTAATTACTGGGCCGCCTTTTGAACGGCGGTTCGTCCAAAATTCCGATCAAATTTATGGAAATCGAGCGGGGCGAATTCACGCGATTGTACGCCAAAGTGACACCCCCGACCGAAACTGAATATGCATTAAAAGATTCGAAAATTGGATATCGATTTGTCGACGACGTGTCCTTCTTTGGCCGCTTTCCGATCGGGCCAAAAAAGGTACAATTGTGGTTTTCGAGCCGATAAAAATCTGTGTAATTATTGCTCGCGGGCGAGGAATGCAAAGAGGAATTTTAAAGAGGCGGATATTTGAATAAATAAAAGTCGGTAATTGTATGTTATTAGGGCCGGCCGCTTATCATTGGAGATCATTTGTGAGATTGCTTTGCTTTCAGATGTATCGGCTTTAAAATTGTAAATTATAACAATTTTGACAAATTGGGTTCGATTATCGGGCTTCTGGTAAAACGCATTTGTTAAGAAGTGATAATGTTTACGAAATGTTTTGGACGAATTCTTTGACAAAGTGGGAACTTCCAAAAAGGTTACTTCCAATGCTTTTTTGATTTTCAAAGAACTTATTTTTTCTTAAATTATTAAAATCTAGCGCAAAAGTTGTTTAATTGAATTATTAGGCAACACTGTATTGAAATAAATGTTAGTTGTACATAGACAAAATTGTATGGCCTTTATTACCAAAGTGGTGCCAGGGAGTCCCGTAATTATGGCGTCATTTACTAAACAGTAGAGGAACCTGTTGTACTTTGACCCTTTTTTCACTTTTCACTTTTTTCACAGCTAACGAAATGAAGTTAGACGTCTAATAAAGTAAATTAATTATTGTGAATCGTGCTTAAAACCGAGTGTGCACATTCGAGCTCAAAGTGGCACATTCCGATCTCGGGAAAATGAAGCGCGCCGCTCCGCGTCGCGCTTCATTTGCCTCCCTCGCTCGGAAATGTGCCACTTTTCGCTCGAATGCGCACATCCTCGCATTTATTGAATTTGTTTATATTCATTTTGAGAAAACCTGTTGTACCTTGACTGTTTTTTCACTTGTAATTTTTTTTTAATTGTATATGGGTATTAGGGTGGTTCTTATTCATAAGAAAAATTTTAATTTTGTAATTTTACGGTCCACCACATTATTTGATTATATACCATAAGAAACTATTACAGTAATTTTTTTAAAATTTTTAATTGACATTTACGAGTCGCTACCAAGGGTTAAATTTTAAATAAAAACTCAAAATCTCTACATTTGTTAGATTCTTTTATTCATAAGTCTTCTTCTTCTTCTTTTTTCAGACATTTATCCATTGCTGAATGTAGTCCTCCCCTTTAATTTTCCAGGCAACCCTATCTCTGGCTATTTGGCGCCATCTTTTTCCAGCTGTTTTCACCATGTCGTCGCTCCATCTAGCCGGTGGTGGTCCTACACACCACCTGCTTGTTCTTGGTCGCCAGTCGAGTAGTTTTCCAGACCATTTTTCAGTTCCGTGCCTTACGATGTGCCCCGTCCAGCTCCATATTAATTTTGCGGCGCGTTCCGCCACATCTACTAGTCCTGTTCTTTTCCTTATCTTTGTGTTTCTTATTTTGTCCTTCAGTGTAATGCCCAGCATTCCCCGCTCCATACTTCTCTGTGCTACCTTTAATTTTCTAATATTTTTCTGTGTGAAAGTTATGGTTTCAACTCCATATGTAAGTCAGGATATAAGAAATACAAAATTATTGTTATTAGGGCAAAAGTCCGGTTTTAGATGCGTTAGCCCCAGTTTTAGACACTTAAGTAATTTTGATAAAATAACTTGAAAAATACGAAAAAAACATAATTGATGTTTCTATCGTAGTTAAAGATACATTAATTACACTTATAGCAGTATCAATAATTCTTATAATTTACATTTGTCAAAATAAAGTGGAAAATGTCCCTAACTGGTACAGTGTCCAAAACCGTTGCTTCTACCCTATTATAAATTAAGACATATATAAACATTTGAATCATTTACTTTTAAGAAACAAGGATTAATTTATTAGTATTAAGGTACTTTTTCCTATACTCTTTCATCAACAAAAGCAAATATTGCTTTTGTTCTTCATTGGTTGTAATCAATTTATTATAGTTTTTCCTCCATTAAGGCAACACCACGCTCAGCTATGTCGTTCACTACTCGCATAGAATGAACGATATTTTTGGCAGCTACATAATCAGCGTTTTTGTTCCAAGTTTCCACGTCTTTATTCAAAAAATTTGATGAGATACCCATAATCTGGAAGAATCGTAAGGAGTTGCTACTCACAAAGTTTTCTATATTTTCTTCGTGGATATGTTCGACATCAATGTTTATTTTTTTTAGAAATTTTCTGTCTTGAATTTTTAATGCTTCCACCATTTTCTTCTTCTCTTAAACTGAAATTTCGTTATCGAAAAATGCAATCGCAACCATCTCTTCCGACAAATATCACAAATGGCATAGCATTTTTTCTAGCACAACAGTAGCCATTTTTGTCAAAGCTTTCAAAGGCTTTAAGGTCTTTCAATAATTGTAGGTCGTTTCTTGGTGTTGACCATCCGGTAGAGATATGAAACCAATATTTAACATATATTATCACTGTGAAAATGTATACTTCTCTTATAGATTTCTCGTCCTTTTTCGTTAGTTTAAATAGGTAAATTTTCAAGCAATAAATGGCTCCTGCCATTCCGGGGGGAGGTTGCCTATGCGAATCTGCATGTTCACTTGCAGTTAAAATGCTAAATAAAATCTTAAATGAACAATTACTAAGACTCTTATTTAAGCGGTCATACATTGCTTTCTGTTAAAGTTTGACGACTGGTAGCGACCTCTAAATCGTATACAAAAATTTAAAAAATCTGTTTCATATTTCGATGTATATAATTAACGAAAATTAACGAAAATTGAAATTGTTCTGTGATTGAGGAATAAATAATGTTTTTTGATTTATTTAAATTTAATACAAGAGCTGTTTAATACGATTCTTAACAAACATTTTATTTAAACAAATTTTTGTTGTATCCGCCTTCGTGCGCCCGAAAAAAAATTAATGAAGATCTCAACCCATCTTGCCTCTCCATCCTCATTCAATTTTCGTCTTACTCAAATTTATTAGCGGAGTTCTTAGCGCAATGCACGTGTTCTTAGTAATGGATGATCTCCGTTAAAACACTCTCTCTTGTCTAGTCACACTAGTGTGGCGACAGGTGACACTAGAGATTCTTAACACTCCCCCTTCGACGCACTAGGGGTAACACCAAAAGGAACAGCTGATATTCCCAACAATTCCAGACATCTTCGGATCTTGTTTACACCCAAAGACTTGGTAAGAAAATCGGCAGCCATGTCTTCTGTACCCGTGTGATGAATCGTCAGCTTTCTATCGTTGATAACTTCCCTCACGAAGTGATGACGAATATCTATATGTTTACTCCTGGCATGAAATACGGGGTTTTCTGCAAGTTTTATCGCACTCGTGTTGTCGCTGATGAGATTGATTTTGGTTAATTCTTGCAGTCCCAATTCTTCCATAAATTTTTGCCAGTAAATAGCTTCCCTAGCAGCATCGGATAAACCCATATACTCGGCTTCAGTAGATGATAACGCGACTGTCTTTTGCTTCTTTGATTCCCATGAGATGCATCCATTAGCCATCATGAACGCATATCCGGTATACGATCTTCGATCGATCTTGCAATTTCCCCAATCAGCATCCACGTAGCCTCTGATACCTGAATCGTCATTGGTGTACTTGATTCCAAATTCCATCGTTCCTTTTAGATATCTTAGGATCCTCTTAGCGGCTAACCAATGTACTTTTCTATAACAGCTGTTGAATTGAGCAAGGTAACTCACTGCGAAACTAATGTCAGGTCTCGTCGCAATTGACAGGTAAGTTAACGCTCCTATAAGTTCACGGTAGGGTAGCTTACTCTCTTCTTCAACAGCTTCGTTAGTTGGCTTCGACAAAGATAAATTTAATTCCATAGGAGTAGACAAACTTTTACAATCTAACATTCCAAATCGTTCCAAAATATTTGTTATATACCCACGTTGATTCAAGGCAACATATGATTCGGTATGTGAGAATTCTATTCCTAAACAATAATTGACTTTCCCAAGATCCTTAATTTCCAATCTTTCAGCTAATTTATTCTTTGTAGTTTGTATCATCCTCGTATTTCGCGAGGCTATCAATATGTCGTCCACGTATGTTAATATAAATGTAACATCGTTTCCTTTTCCCAATTTGTATAAACATGGGTCGGAACTCGTAGACTTAGCTCCAACTTCGGTTAATATTTCGTTTAGTTTTCTAAACCAACTTCTTCCGGCTTGACGTAAACCATACAATGATTTTCTGAGCAAACATACGTAATTCCCTTTCTTAAGCTTCTGTAACATATCACTTGCCTTCTTTCTGATTTCGCATTTTTCCTTTTCAGCAATTGTCTCAAGTACTTCTGATAACTGTGGAGGTGGTTCCATGTATATTGTTTCATCTAATTCTCCATTTAGATAAGCACAAGTGACGTCAAGTTGGTGCATCTTCATTCCGTATTTAGCGGCAAGTGCAGCAACCAACCTTATACTGCTTAAACGAGCAACCGGTGCAAATGTTTCGTTAAAATGAATTCCGGGTTGTTGATTAAAGCCTTGGGCAACCAATCTTGCTTTTCTTCTTTCCAGATTACCTTCACTATCAAACTTATTCCTTAAGACAATTCTACTTCCAATAACAACGGAGTTAGTGGGCTTATTCACCAATTTCCAAGTATTATTCTTAAGAATAGACTTAATTTCTTCTACCATTGCATTGTGCCACTCTGCAGCATGCTCACTTTCTAAGGCTCTTTTCATAGAAATTTCGGCTAAGTTACTGTTTTCTTGAGGTTCGTTGGTTTTAGGTGTACATGTATGATAAATCTTCTTTGGTCTCCCCCTGAATCCAGTTCTGACAAACTTGGGTCTTCCGGGTCCACGCTTAGTCGTAGAATCCTCTGAATCTAAGCTGGGGTCGTCTTCGATTTCATTTTCCATGTCGCCTGAGTCACTCGTCTCTTCCAATTCTTCGATTATCGAATTATCGTTATAGAACTCTTCATTGTAAGTTTTTACTTCAATATTTTTCGTGAATTTAACGTCACGAGATACTTCCATTTTATTTTCTTCGGGTATCCAAACTCTGTAACCTTTGGTGCAGTCATCGTATCCTAGGAAGATACCTTCTCTGCTCCTCTTGTCGAGTTTTCCTTTGTTAGGATTCCTATTCAAACAAAATACTTTAGTTCCAAATTCCTCAAGATTACTTACGTTTGGGGTATTTCCAGTCCATAATTCGTAAGGCGTTTTTCCATGCAGACTTTTCGTAGGACATCTGTTTCGTACATAATTCGCTGTATTCACAGCTTCGGCCCAGAATGTACTCGAAATACCAGCTTGAATTAACAAACATCGAGCGGTGCTGACCAAAGTACGGTTTTTGCGTTCAGCGATTCCATTCTGTTCCGGATTGTACGGAGCGGACAATCTTCTGATGATCCCACGTTCTTTGAGATAAGAATTGATACCTTCGTTTAAAAATTCTCGCCCATTGTCTGATTGTATACACTTCACTTTAATTCCTTTCTGTTTTTCTACATAGTTGATATATTCTTTTAGAACTTTTTCTACTTCGTCTTTAGACTTTATGAACCTTACTTCACACCATTTTGAATAATCGTCTATAAATTCAATATAATATTTAGATTTTCCTTTAGATTCAGTCCTCATTGGACCACATAAATCAGTGTGTATAATTTCTAACAATTTTGATTTACGTTTCGACTTTTTGGGAAATGGGGTTCGCGTCATCTTTCCGAGGTAACATATATCACATTCCGGTTGTGCGTTTTTGTCAAATTTAATGTTTATTCCTTCGACATTACCGTTTCTCACACAATCTTTTAAGTCTCTGAAATTCAGGTGAGCCATTTTCCGGTGCCACGTTTCAATTATTTCCGTTCCCGTTTTGAGTTTCGCGGTAACGTTACGTGCCGTATGTTCCATTTCTTCCTGTGTACGTACGTAGTACAAGTCTCCAATACGATCAGCTTTAATACGAACTTCGTTTTGCGAATTAATCACATGCGCTTCATTCTTATTAAAACAACTTTAAAACCTTTTTCGGTAATCTTTGCAACCGATAATAAGTTCTTTCTCAAATTTGGCACATGTAGCGTGTTTTCCAAATCAAAACCGTTTGTTTCTCCGTTTAACTGAGTATATATACTGACCGTGCCTTTTCCTAATATTTTGGTACACATATTAGTTGCGAGATTTAACTTATCACTTGAAATCTTAAATTTCGTAAAGTTATTTTTATCATTACATAAGTGCGATGTTGCGCCACTGTCTAAACACCAATTAACGTTGACACAATCATTTTCCGCGTTTAATGTTTCCAAAGTTAAACAATCATGATTAGTAAGATTTGCCGAATTATTAAAATTTTTCTTAAAACAGTCGGCGGCCTTATGTCCGATTTTATGACATCTGTGACATCTAAACTTGAATGTTTTATTCACTTCCACATTTGTTGACGGTTTCTTAGATTGTAGTCGGTACGGTGCGTTCTTTTTCACGTAAAAGGCATCTGATGTGGTGTTGTCGGCTCTATCGCTTCTTCTTGCATCACTTTCTTCCGCAATTTTAATCTTAAGAATTTCAGGTTGAGGCAAAACGTCTCGCGATTCAATAGCACATCTAAAGTTTTCGTATGTATCTGGTAAACTGTACAACAATATTATTGCCAACAAATCAGAGTTAATTTCCACTTCAATTTCACTTAATTTATCAACAGTATCGAAGAAATTATTTAAGTGCGATCGAACGTTCTCTTGATCTTTCATGCGACATAATATTAATTGTTTCAACAATGCTGCTTTACGGGCAGGTCCCTTCGATTGATGAATTTGTTCCAGTTTATTCCACAGATCTTCTGATGTTCTACAATTTTTCACTTGTTTTAGTTGAGATGGACATATCGTTAAAATTATTTCCGATCTTGCTCTCTGGTCTTTTCGGGTCCATTCCTTAAGTTCTTTTTTCGTTTTCGCTGCCATCTTCGGGCTTCCTTCGTATGCCGTTTGTGTAGTCCCACAATTCCAATTTTGTTAGCAAAGCTTCTGTATGAATTTTCCAAGTGTCATAATTGTCACTTTGTAAACCTTCATAACATAACTGACTATTACCAGTCTTCGCCATTTCCAAAATTATAACAGCACAATTTTATTTTTATATAATAATTCACTTTTACAAGCACCTGGGCCCATAACCTATTAGCGGAGTTCTTAGCGCAATGCACGTGTTCTTAGTAATGGATGATCTCCGTTAAAACACTCTCTCTTGTCTAGTCACACTAGTGTGGCGACAGGTGACACTAGAGATTCTTAACAAAATTAATTCGCATAAAAAGCAAGAAAATTGTTTATTAAAATTCTAAACTTTAAACAAACTTATTTATGATGACAGTTTTTCCTCCTTTCACAAAAACTGATACTTTGCAAACGTGACCTTTTCGCATGGATTCTCTCGTTTATTTATTTTTTTAATATTCATGCCGAGACGAAAACTAATAATAATAATTAAAATAACGTAAAGCCCGTCCTGTAGATTCGTAGCAAAACAGAATTTTAATTGGATATTAAGAAAGGTATTTTTGGGGTCGAAAAATTTGCGAAAGGTGGTGCGAAATGGCTTTCCAACAGAAGAAATGATAACGAACCATAAAACGGGACGGTTTTCGGTGCGGTGTCTTGTCATGTTCGAAGTTAAAGGGTTTAATTGCAATTCTGAGTGTCGGAATTTCAAGTAATAATAGCGTCGCAATTCTAAATCAAATGTTCACCTCCATTGTTCAGGAGTTGGCTGGAGAAGTAGACAATTTCAATGAATGCGTAACTTTATATCTCTGACAAACTTTAACGAATGTCTGCAGGAATTGTTCAGGTTATTGGTGGGACTTTCGAAAGCAATTGGGGTTATAATACGAATTAAACTGCCGATATTATTTGAAGGGAGTAAATTTATTTATTAATGTGGGAAAGCAGCATTTCGACCGATTAAAGTTAATGTCGGCGTAATAGACTCGAGAAGGAAAACGCGGAAGGGCTTCGTGGAAATCGAAACGTTCGATATCCCTTTTTCCGGATAATTTAATGAAAGCAGGTGCTAACGAAGGAAAGTTTTTGACTAAAAAGCCAATAACTTTAAATCAATAACCGTTTCCGTCGAATAAATTGATTACAAATGCCGCACTTATCTAATTTTCTCGCGCTTGAATAAATTCCAAGCTAATCAAGTTTCTTTCAATATTTAACTTTCGTTAAAACTTTGCCATTTTCCGAGCGGACTTAGAAAATTCTGCAGACTAAGAAATTTTATTTATAGCTTCCGAATAAATTTCTTCGACGCGAAGAGACAAGAAAAATAGTTTTTAACTGGACAAGCCGTTATTTATTAAACTTCCCGAATATAATTTATAACATTTTTGTAACGACGACGGTTTAGTACCTACAAATGGCCGTGTAAAAAGAGACGTAAAAACGAAAACTCGTTTTATTGATAGTAATAATATAGCCATTAAATTTTGATGTAAAAACTTAAGAGCTCGCCACTAAATTACACGTTGCTTTACTTACATAAAGATTTCGTATAAAAATCTAATAATAATACAATTATATTTCGAGATTTTAGTGAACAAATCTAAGCTACTATTTCTAAAACAGACCCTCATTTTGATTGTCCAAAAAGTAGGCATCTATACATAGAGCCTGTCGCACAAATAAGTACTGAAACTGAATCCACTTATAAATGACCCTAAACTGAATAAAAACATAACCCAAATCACTTGACTTTATTTGTAACATTTTTGAGTTATTAATTAAGTTAAAAAGGTGTAAACACACTTTATTATTTATAGTGCAGTAGACGCCGCTTAATGTGATCACTTTAATTTCTAGATAAAGTGATTACATTAACCGACTGATAACAATAAGCGCAAGACACCAGCAAAAAAGGTAAAACATACGTTTTGAAAGTTTGCACCGCGTTTTTCTCCGAGAAAGAAATTATAGCGCCGTTATTTACGGACCAATATTTAAAAATTAAACAGATTGGGATTTGGCATTATATTACAAGGGGATGTTCCTACGTACCCCTAGCAACATAGCCGGTGTAATTTCCTGGCGCTCTCGCTTTATAATAAATATTTTCGATAAAACTAAATAAATCAAAAAAAATACGCCTTGATTCACAAAAAAAATCGTAGCGCCCTTATTTTCGATGCAATCATTACAAGCGAGACGGATTCGGAATTTTGGGACTTTTGTACATAAGATACATATAAAATAAGTATAGGGCGCAACGTAAATTTTTCGAGTAATTCACAATTGCAATTTTAGGACCTCTTTTTTGCACAAAATTAGACTTTAAAAAAATTCTAGCGCCGTTATTTGTGGACGGATCTTTAAACACTCTTCAGATTCGGATGCGGCAGCCCTTTTGGCTTCGGATCGGTTTAAGAAACCACAGGCGTGCTATTTCAAAGCTTTGAAAAAAAACGTTTTTCTTTTTGGCAAAAAATGAAAAAAATAGAAATGCTTTATATTGCAAGGGGATGTTCTTACGTACCCGTAGCAGCTATAGCCGGTGTCATTTCCCGGCGCTCTCCCTCTAAAATAAAAATTTTTGTCTTTTTGAAAAATTTAATTTGGCTTTAAAATGAAACTTTTAAAACGCAATAACTTTTTTATTTTTAAAAAGTACGGGATAAGCGTTCATTTTCGAACGTCTTAGGTCATTAGGGCATTAGTACGTTCAAAACCGGTGCTAACTCAAAACCCTCAAAAGCGGCCAAAATCGAGAATTTTCGGGGTTTTGAGTTAGCACCAAATTCCGATGTGTTAAGGTTGGAAACGTTCAGAAATGAAGGGATTTGACAAAATTCGCAGACAGCGAACTTCCAGCATTTTGAAAATTAAAAATTTTAGCAAAATTTACATTTTGAAAGCTTCGAACGCGTTTTTCTCCCAAACTTAACATTGGGCCCTGTTGATTTTTTGGGCTGATCTTAGGCTCCGATAAAGGGGCTTTCATAATATAAAAAGTTTTTAAAGATACATTCAGAAATAAATGAGCTACAATTTTTCAAAATAAAAATTTAGGAAGCATTAATTACAAATCGAACTTTTCTTTTGTTTAGACTAATTGCCCAAACGTCAAAAAGGATATGAGTAATTTAATTGTCTTTCCAATATTTGTTTTTATAATTCTTTAAAAGTTAATTTAGTCAATAATAACGTCGATGTGAACTTGCACTTTGAGGCACTAATTAATTTTTTCCTCTCCTCTAACATCGCCCAACAAAGTTAAGCAATAGTTCTTACAACATCCATTCAATGAAAAACTTCGAAATTAATTATTTTTGATTTATCTCCATCCTGTTATCTCAGCAGCGCGTTTTCAATAGCGCATTTTAGTTTTAATTAACAGGAAACGAATTAAGAAATAAAAATGTAATAAGAGTGCACGTCATAAATTAAAAACGGGTCTTCGAGACATTTCAAAAGCGTCAGCGAAGGGATTACGAGCCAAACAAAGCAAAGAAAAGTATTTCTACCTGTGCATCCGGTGAGGTGCAACAGTGAACAGACGGCAGCCAAGAATGTTTGCTTTTATCTCTTTCCATCTAATTATTATGTCACCTGTACGTCTCTTTCTGGGCAGGGTCTGCTATAAATAGTGGTCGCCGTCCATTCATCCAGCGATCAGAACCATTTACCGATTTCGCTTTCTTTTTTTTTGTATTTTTTTTTCGGCAGTCTCTCTTTTATGCACAAAGCAACGCAGGCTCGTCGGTCCGAAAATTGTTAATAGCCGGATGCCGAAATAATTTATTTGAAAATATTTAATCGGGCATTTAAATCGTTTGGCGAAGTCGCTTTTCTGGCGCTCGAAACGAAAAGACCACTTTATGCAAATCGAGCGATGCATTTTAGAACTTATAAAATTAAATCGGAGAGATCTGCAGCCACGAGTTGCATCAAGAAAATTCCACCTTCTATTATTTTTTTTAATCTACCCATTTTAATTGGTTATGGTCGATTAGTCGTTGTAAATTGTTGGTCGTCATTAGAAAGACAATTCCATTACAGTAAAACCTCAATTATCCGGACCTCAGTTATACGGATTCGCGATTATCCGCATTGTCAACCGCGTTCGGACTCGTTGCGAAAATTAAACCTCGGTATTTGTTATAAAAAATGTTATTATTTTGTTTTGTATTTCGCACTGAACAGTGTTTTTTTGATTTGATGATTTTAAGATAATGTGCGACTGTTTTATTTAGTGATTAATATTTGTTGTGTTTTTTGTAAACATATACCTAACAATTTGACCAACTTTTTTCCTGTTAAAACGGGACGCTTTGTAATCGTGCTTAAAACCGAGTGTGCACATTCGAGCTCAAAGTGGCACATTCCGATCTCGGGAAAATGAAGCGCGCCGCTTCGCGTCGCGCTTCATTTGCCTCCCTCGCTCGGAAATGTGCCACTTTTCGCTCGAATGCGCACATCTTCGTATTTATTGGATTTGCCCATATTATTATTTTATTCTTCAATTCAAAAAATTAAAAGTCGAATAAATTAGATCTATTTTTTGTTTGAAAAAGGTTAGATATTTTATTTCTTTTAATAAGTTATTGTGATGCTCTTCTGCACGTCTAATTGTAGCCAGCTTGATAAACATATTTTCAGGTGTACTTTCGAATGTTTACTAATTCGCATTTTTGATTAATTAGAATTGTATATAATTCAAATTTTCTAAAGTGGGCCACTAAAAATCGACTAGTTCATTTTTATATCATCTTTTGCAGAATGTTAAGGCTTATATGTCAAAATTAATGTCTCCAATTATTGTTGGATAATTTTTATTTTTCTGAAAATTATAAACAAATTAGTTTTAAGGCACATTTTGTATACACTTTGTAATTAGACTTCATTTATGGATTAATTCAATTTTTAAATATAAAAATATTTATATGTTACATAGGGGTGCATCAAAATTTCAGAATGACTTGGATGGGGTATGTTAAAAAAAGGTTGGGAAATAAAAGACAAAATTCGGAAAAAGTTAAAGAATTTTTTTTTCATGTACGATAAAGTTTTCCATATAGTCTAGTTTAAAAGTACTGAATTAGAAATGTGATTTTTGGTAAAAATTCCCTACTGTAATTTTTAATTTAAATAAAAGCGAGAAATGGTACATTTAATTTAGATTGATTTAATTACAGTCGAACTTCCATAAGTCGAACGCCGATAAGCCGAATTTTTGATAGCTCAAACTAGAACCAGTTTCCCTAGGAGTTGCCTATCTCAATGTTAATATTTTTATGTCAATAACACGAAATTTAATAAATCGAATTATTTAATTAGTCGAAGCGTTTTACAATTCATTAAATTCAAGTTTCCATTAGTAAATAGGTTGATGACTCGAAGTTAAATTTTACAACTTTTCTAAAAATTTCGTTACCTGAGGGAGGATTAACGACGGCTTGGTTTGGTGTTATTGATGTTTTAAAAGCTCTATTGTTAACTTTGAATAAAAGGTTTATACTACAAGAATATTTTGACGGCGGTACTTCAATTGGATTTAAAAACTAATTTATGTCTAAATGCCATATGAACAGTTATAAATTTTTGAGATGGTTTTACCGTTTATTTTACAAAAAAAAAACTATTTTTGCATTTTAGTTTTCAATTTGCTAGTTATTTGTCGACTACGAAGACTAACATATGTGTTTTACGTTCTTTATAGTTTGTAACAAAGTATAACAGAAAATCTAAAAAACTTTAATAATTTTTCTAAAATTATTTACGTATTAACATAGTGTGTAAACGAAAATTAAAAAGTTTAACCATAAGGAAAAAAATTAATCTTATAAAAGAAGTGAAACGTGGGCTCAAAAGAAAAAAGGATATAGCTAATGATTTTGGTATTCCCGCAAACACTGTATCAACCATTTTAAAAAAACAGAGACTTAATTGTAGCTGCTGAAGATACAAATGACAAATGTCAACGTTGATAAAGATTTGCAAGTTGCTGAAATTCCTAGCGATGAAAGCATTATAAGTAAAGTGCTAGAAGAAAATAAGAAAAACTGTGAAAGTGAAAGTGAATATGAAAGTGATACAGATGTTACAGTAAACATCTCTTTAACAACTCAAATTTACAATGCAATAGATACTATTTCTCTATTCCTATGTGCTCAAGAAGATGTTCCTACAGATATAGTATTATCGGTAAGATCATTGGAAAAATTTGTAGAAACGTAACATTTTGGAGCAATGAAGCAAAAGACAATTTTAGATTACTTTTAATTTAACAGTGAATAATATGTAAATAACTATATTTTTTAGGGTTTTAATAAAAATAAATAATGTTAATGATTGTAGATCAATTTTGGTTATTTTCTAAATATAAAAAATGAATGATATATATATACGGAAGTACTTAACTAAACTTCTTTTGATAACTGGAGTTTTTGATATAACGATTTATTTTTGCTGTGTCTTCGACTTCGACATATCGAGGTGCGACTGTAATATTGTTTGTAAGAAAAAAATTAGATAAGCCAATTCAATTATTAAGGAGTATGTGCACTTTCAAGCAAAAACTTTTTCCGAATAGAAAATTTGGATTTGAAGGATTTGTTATTAATAAAGTCGAATCCAATTAAAACGAAGATGTGCGCATTTGAGCGAAAAGTGACACATTTCCGAGCGAGGGAGGCAAATAAAGCGCGACGCGGAGCGGCGCGCTTTATTTTCCCGAGATCGGAATGTGCCACTTTGAGCTCGAATGTGCACACTCCGCTTTTCGCTACGATTAACAATGATCAATTTACTTTAAAAAAATTCAAGTAATTCTAAAACCGCACTTGCGCTCTCAAAATGTCGCCTTTGGGCTTCGCTTATTTTTCATAATTTTTTTACTTTTTCATTGCGAAATTGCTGTGAAATTAATTTGTATTTAAATAAGGCGGCAAAAATTAAATTCTTGTTAGGATGTCTTAATATTCGGTATCGTAATTGACAATTTTTTGAAAACGGAACATTTTGGCGTCCCGAATGATTGCTTAGTTACAACGGGACAAATGATCTGAAAACGGAACAATTCCATTCAAAACAGGAAGTATGGTCACATTATATATAGCCAAAATTCTTTTTATTCCATACATTCGATTATCCGAAGTTTCGATTATCCGAATCAGCTGCAACAATAATTAGTCCGGATAACCGAGTTTCCACTGTATTTGAACTTCGCGTTACGTTGATTTCTTACGTTAAAAGTAGTTAAAACGCACATAGTAATTTATCAGCATTAAATGGGCAAACACAATTACCCTTACATAAAGCTATAAACCCATTACTTGTTTGTATAAAGTAATTTTCAACGTTTACTTTATTTGTTGTTGAGGATTTACTAAGCCAATAGATATATATTTTTGGTACAAGAGAAATGGTTAATTAAAAAAAAAATACTTCGTCAGATTCAATTATGCTTAAATCCATATGTAATTTTATTTAAAATTAAAAGATAATCTGTTTTTTTTATTATAGCGTTTCTTGTCTTTAAAAACGAAACTAATTGTAAGATATGTATTAAAAAGCTCGTTAAAGATGACTAGAACGAAAACTAACGTGTCTTTAATTATTTAGAAAATGTAGAACTAATGCTCGATATTGTACATATTTTGTTGAAGGTATAAAAGCACAAAGGATGCTTCATATTTCAACTTAGCAGACATCACTTTGATGTTTTGCGGATTAATTAATACTAAAAACACAAATTTTACTCTAATTGAAGTTATTCGAACAGCTTTGGTTTGTAATACCGGTTCGAAAAATAATAACCCCTCCGAATAAATACGGACGATATAATATTCAACGCGAAACGGATAGAAATATATTTTTTTTATCAAATAAAGTTCCGAAAATGTTACTGCCAAAAAGCTCAATGTTTTGTTTGTACGCTTTTTTTTAATAGTACTATTCCATTTACAAATCTGCGTTACGAGCATTATTTAGTAAATAAACATCATACGTTTTTGTGTGGGTAATCCAAATTTAACAATAATTTCGTGTAGTATTTACAATGCCTATGAAGACAAAAAAAATGTAATATTAAACCGTGCTCGGTAAACCATCCCCCTGTGTGTCGGTTGTGTTTACTTTCGTGGGTTTCTTTAAGAATTACCTACAATTTACAAAACTCTAGCAAAAAACCTGGTTGACAAAATATTTGTTCGGCTTTGCCGGAAGGAAAGAAATGGAAGGGTGTACGCTAACAAAATTACGGGGGTGCACTCTAATCAAAATTACTTTTTTTTCGTATCGGTGGAGTTATTGTAAAGAACTATGCAGAAATGAATTGTATAGTGTTTTACTTAAAGATTTTGTTAAAACATTATTGATTACGAATAATGTATCAGCCACCCCAAAAAAAATAAATAAAAGGGGTATATTCTAATCAAAATTACATATTTTTGTAGTGGTTAAAATATTGTAAGGAACTCTTCAGAAATAACTTGTATTTTTGCTTCAATAAATGACATTTCGTTAAAACAGCATTAATTAGACACAATTTAATAGCCACCCTAAAGAACGAAAGAAATAGAAAGGGTGTATCCTAATAAAATTCACGGAGTGTACTCCCATCAAATATGTTTGTCTTTCTTATTAATTAAAACATTGTAAGGAACTTTTCAGAAATAAAGAATAAGTTAGTGATACCATTAGGTCACATTGTTATAAATAGTGGGCGAAAAATTTTTGCAATTAAATCTTTGAAAAAGAAAAAATATAAAGAGACTTACCTTCAAAATTTTCTAAATCAAGGATTTGGGGGGTGGTTTCTTGTAATCCCTCGCATTTTTCGAAAAGACCGACCAAAATGTAGGCGACTGCTGCAAAAAAAAATTATTACATACCTAATTAAAAATTAATTATTCATAAACACATAATTTTTTATCGTAAAAATCAAACCATGATTCTACATATTATTATTTTAAGTTCATTCACAAATGGTGCACCAAATTTATTAAAAACAATGATATTTTTGATTATTCTAATATTAAAAACTATAACATGTATACAAAACCATACCTATGCTATAGAACAGTGTTTCCCAACCTTTTTTTTAACATGCCCCACCAAGTCATTTTGATGCGCCCCCCTATGGAACATATAAATATTTTTTTATATTTAAAAATTGTATTATTCCATAAATGAAGCATAATTACAACTATTTCAAGACACAAAATTTATGTTTTAGCAAGAAATCATTAGGAAATAATTTAAAAAAAACAATAAGCAAATTTTTAAAACGTATAATAGCTAGATAAGTACGTTTTCACATTGTCCCCTTGAATAATGGTATTGCCAGCCTAAATATTTAAATTGGCCCCATGTGGGGCGTGGGGCCCACGTTGGGAAACACTGCTCTAGAAGCTCATTTAAAGATACAGAAATAAAAACTGAAATTGTACGAAACACATAAAATAAAAATTTCTTCTCATTTCATTTATTTGATTCCGTATAAATATTTTATCTATAATTTAAAAACACAAATAGATTTATTTATTTTTTAGTTAATTTAAGATAAATTGAAAGTCACCTCCATAAACTGTAACCATTGTTATTACTTTTGGTTAAAATTTCACTTTTTTATTTACAAATAAACAATTAATTGAAAAAAAATTAAACCAGTCTTTAATGCTCTTATTAAAGTGTAGATCCCTGTAAAATTAATAAATTATATATTATATCTAAAAAAAATAATTTGATAAACCTAAATTTTGTCTAAATGCCTAAATTGCAATTTGATGAGGTCAACTTTTGGCTCCAAACACCTTCAACTTAAATTGTAAGCAAAACCCAATAGCAATAAATGTTATTAAAAAAAAAGCAGAAGGTACACATATCCCTTTTTATTATCCGAACAGGTAACATCGACGAAATCCTCGTAACTCGAAGGATAATGCGAGCGAAAGTTAGGAACAGGTTTACATTTAAGTCGAAAGAAGCTTTTAAATTTTTAAAGAGGCTTAGCCTTCCACACTTTTCTAAGTTTCTGTATAATTAAACAAATCTCTTCTCGTAAATCGGGATAGTGGCAATAGTGCGGCGCCTTTACAACGATCGGCCATTAGAAGAAAAAAGGATAAGAAGATTGATTTATGTATATTTTCGAAACGGTCCGCGCTTTATATTAAAATCGGATAGGAAATCTGAAAGGTGAGAAAGGAAAATCCGACATGGAGAAACAAATTGGAAAAAATAACCATGGACGCAGAAGAACGCCATGTGTGGAGGGGCCACCTTACATACTAAGCGCCTTGTCTGCGTTTATTGAAACTTGCTGTGCTGCCGGCACATCCGGTGCCGTCAGAATTGATTTATTTAAAAGGCAACTTTTATGTGTTGGATTTTTCTTGGGCGCTAAAAATACTAAATAATTCCTCGCCCTTTTCTTACAAAATAAACAGCGGAACACTCGAGCTCCCCTCCGCCACGGCTAATTTATAATTATTCTTGACGGTATTGTTCTTTCTAATTTGCGCAATTTGACGGCGAAGAGCAAAATCGAAGTGCGCTTCTTCGTAAAACGCTCTTAAATATTTAAAAAGTCAACAACTGATCGCCGCTCAATAACGTGAGTAATTTCTAATGCACTATTTTCTACCTGAAAGCATTTCCGCCTGAAATTATACTGAAGTTGTACTTCTTTTAGCACGTGACGAAGTTGCGCGCGCACTGCTAACGAAAATTCGACAGTAGAAGTTAGCCGCCTAAGAAAGTAAGTTAAATGTTGTGAATCGTGCTTAAAACCGAGTGTGCGCATTCGAGCTCAAAGTGGCACATTCCGATCTCGGGAAAATGAAGCGCGCCGCTCCGCGTCGCGCTTCATTTGCCTCCCTCGCTCGGAAATGTGCCACTTTTCGCTCGAACGCGCACATCCTCGTACTTATTAGGTTTGCCTACATTATCGTTAGCTCTTTCAATTGAAAAAATTAAATTTAGTGCGGTAAATACCGATTATATGTGCGAAAAATATATTAACTATAGCCATGAGTGGAAGGGAGCGAAAAGATACGACAATCTCGTCAGTGCGAGTGAGAGAAAACGATTAAAATTATACAACTCCTTTTTCGTCTAACTTATCGGTCTAAATTGTTGTTAATCGTGCTTAAAACCGAGTGTGCGCATTCGAGCTCAAAGTGGCACATTCCGATCTCGGGAAAATAAAGCGCGCCGCTCCGCGTCGCGCTTCATTTGCCTCCCTCGCTCGGAAATGTGCCACTTTTCGCTCGAATGTGCACATCCTCGTACTTATTGGGTTTGTCTACTTTATCGTTAGCTCTTTCAAATCAAAAAATTAAATTTAGTCTGGTAAATATCGATTCTATGTTCGAAAAAAATATTAACTATAGCCATGAGTGGAAGGGAGCGAAAAGATACGACAATCTCGTCAGTGCGAGTGAGAGAAAACGATTAAAATTATACAACTGCTTTTTCGTCTAACTTATCGGTCTAAATTGTTGTTAATCGTGCTTAAAACCGAGTGTGCGCATTCGAGCTCAAAGTGGCACATTCCGATCTCGGGAAAATGAAGCGCGCCGCTCCGCGTCGCGCTTCATTTGCCTCCCTCGCTCGGAAATGTGCCACTTTTCGCTCGAACGCGCACGTCCTCGTATTTATTTATATTACTTTCTGCACGTTATATTTAATTTAGTCGCGCCAAAGAAGTATAACTTCTAACGCGCGCGCAAAAGTACAGACACCTGTTTAACTACAATTGAATCGTTGATTTCTGAAACAACCCAAGTTACTTTTTGATCAATTTAAGTTCAATACTGCATTATCCATTTTTGCATGTGCCACCTTGTTTACTGCCAAAATCACTTGAACTATAGCACCATAGCTACTTTTATTCGGCTTTATAATTTGCTTATAGCGCTGCAACAACCCAAATTCTTCACTTTGGTTGTTTCGATTGGCAGAGGAAATAGCTTCCTGCATTAAAACAATACATATTTTAATTATATATAAATACATATAATGTAAATATTTGTAAATATATAAATTTATGTATTCTTAAATATAATGTTGATATAAATTGTAAAGTGTAATATAAACCAGTGATCGGGGGGTGCTCCAGCGATCCAGGGGGGCGGTGATGGCAACTATATTTTATGAAAAAGGCAGAAACATTAATACATATATCTTTCCAGGATGCGCTAAGTAATATTTTTTCTGGAAAGGGGCCGGTTGACCAAATGAGTTTGGGAACCACTGATACAAACTATAAAAATAAATATATATTTTATTATTAAGACTTTATATAGTTTAAAATATAATTTGTTGCATATGAATTTCATAATAGAATAAAATATAATCGATATATATACCTACCGTATATATTAAAGCTAAAGTGCGAAAGCACGATTCGAGATGTGAAAACCGAAAAAAATTCTAATTTTTTTTATTTGGATTATAATAATTAGACATTTGTCACGCGATTCTAACATTTTTACAAGAGAAGTGCCGAACTAATTTACAAATATCATTACTTTTTATTTAAAAAAAACATATACCTATATACATATATCTAAATCTCGATGGATTATTTTTCATCTGATGGTACATTGTGCCCAATCACTAAAGTACTTAAAAACATGTTTTATTTTAAGTACATTTCAGGTATAAAAATGTAGAAATTACGTACTGCGTAACCATTCAAAGCGGCTAGTTATTTACTGCAAGAAGTTTAAAAAAAAATGTTATTGACTATATTATTACTTATCTACTTTGTTTCTTTTATAAATGGGGTAAGTAATAAATTAAATAATTAATACAAATAACAATAATTTGAATTATTTAAGTTCGACTTTTATCATCAAAGTGACTACGATGCCCAACTGGATAGAGTAAAAGTAGTTAAATATAATCCAAAACTGCTAAAAAATGTTTACTTGGATTTACAATTTCACAATCGTACAACTAAAGCAATATTTTTTAACGCCACTTTTTTGACCAACGTGTCTAAAAATCTAATGGTAATTTCTATACCATATTACTGATAAAGTTTTTAGTAATTATCATTAACTCACAGATTAATATGATATTTGGCAAATTTATGAGTAACGAATATCGCTATTTTCCGATGACTATAAATATAAACCTCTGCGAAGAAATCAATAAAAATAATTTTAATTTAAAAGGTATACTAAAGGGTATTTCAAACGTTCAAGGATGTCCTGCACCTGCTGTGAGTATCACATTTAATCAATAGATAATTTTATTTGTTAAACTTTTTAACTTGAGAGAAAATTATTTTCAGGGTTTTTACTACGCGTATAATTTTCTTATAGATAGTTCTGTTTATCCCCCTTTCATTCCACGTGGTTCTTACAAATGTACAACTAGCTGTTACCTTAATAACGAGTTTCTCATGGAAGCGTATTCGTTATTTTTAGTTAAAGATAAACCTTTGAAATGGGAGGAATAATTGTGTCAATTAATTATATATTGTTTAACAAAAAATAAATTAAAATCGCGCTGTAGAAATAGGTAATAAAAAAGAGTATAGCTAAAATATGTAAATTACATATATTTTATTATTAAGCCTTTATATAGTTTCATAATATTATTTGTTGCATATCAATTTCATAATAGATTGAAATATAATCGATAGATATATAATATAATATATAGTTTATAATATATAAATAAGTTATATTGTTAAATATATTTTTTTCTATTATTCATTATATACGGGATATAGTAAATAGTGATTTTAATATATATAATTTTCTATATCGCCAATAATTATTATATTATAATATAAATTTTACTATATTATCTAATTAATTTTTAGAATATAAGTTTTTTTCGTGGCGGTTATAAAAATAGTATACCTATTTTGTAAAAATAAGTAAAAAAAAAATGGCAAGTCTGAGCAACTCTAGTTGGAAACATTTTATTAAAAAAAAAATCGACTGCTTCAATTTTTTGATAAAACACAATTATTTTAACACAATGTAAAAATGTCTTGTTATATCTTTATGTCTATTAGGCACTATACCCAGATCATATTTAAACATCGAAGTAAATGCAATCTGTACATGTAAATATTTTCAACCTATTTCTTGTTTCCTTTAAGGTATCAAAATGCGAATTACGTCGGTTTAGAAATAAACGATTCAAATTTAAAATTTATTATAAATGTATGGGTAAATATATTGCAAGAGAAAGATTTGATTTAGGTGTGTGTGCGAGTGTGTGTGCTTCTGTGCGCCTTTTAAAGTTGACATCTGAAGAGAAGGCATGCGGTGTATTACGTATTATAAATTAAATATTTACCCAGCGAATGTTAAACAAACATAATACAGTAAAGGGAAGTTTCTGTAATTACTGAAGTATCTCTCTTTAGATTTGAAGATCGAAGTAAATGTAGCAATCTGCTATTCCGACGTGTAAGCAGCAGCAATTTCAGTTGTAGTGATTTGGTAAATGTACTGTAATCGTTTTCGACGACGTCAAATGTAATCCGAATGTAAACGTATTTGATGAAACGTTATCAAAAACATGTATTGCTTTTTTTTGAAAACGACGAGTTCCGCGGAAGAGACATATTATTTCCCTTTATTTTGTTCATTTACTATCGTTCTCTTTATTAACTATTATTTTAATATTCCTCTAAGTATAAATACCTCTATGCCCATGGAAATCCGGCACGTTTAAATTTCAATAGATCTACAGCAAGCCCGTAGCAGAGAAGCACACTAAAATTTATTCAAAAATGGGCGCCCTACACGAAAGTATAAACTATGGGTATTTTAAATTTATGAAATCAAAACCTTTTTGGTTTGGCAATCTAACTGTAAACATTCATAAGCCCACAGCGTACTCTAAATTTTTGGTCATTCACTGGACTATACCCCGGTCATTATTAAGTCAAAAAGACCATTTACTGAATTCGTCCTTTTATGCATTTTATAGTTAATTTTACAATGTTTATGACCAAATTGCGATGTTTTCATTCATTCACAAATACAAATAATATCTGGTTTCAACGGTAACCGTTGTTAAAGTTAAAGTAAAACCTAAAGTGCGAAAGCACGATTCAAGATGTGAAAACCCAAAAAAATTCTAATTTGCTAACTTTGTTTTTTATTTTTTTTTTATTTGGATTATAATAATTAGAAATTTGTCACGCGATTGTAACATTTTTACAAGAGAAGTGCCGAACTAATTTACAAATGTCATTCTTTTTATTTAAAAAAAAACATATATATATATCTAAATCTTGATGGATTATTTTTTATCTAATGGTACATTGTGCCCAATCATTAATGTACTTGAAAACATGGTTTATTTTAATTACATTTCAGGTATAAAAATGTAGTAATTAAGTACTGTGTAACCATTCAAAGCGGCTGGTTATTTACTGCAAGAAGTTTAAAAAAAATGTTATTGACTATATTATTACTTATGTACTTGGTTTCTTTTATAAATGGGGTAAGTAATAAATTAAAAAAATTAATACAAATAACAATAATTTGAATTATTTAAGTTCGGCTTTTATCATCAAACTGACTACGATGCCCAAGTGGAGAGATTAGAAGTAGTTAAATATAACCCAAAACAGCTAAAAAATGTTTACTTAAATTTACATTTTCACAATCGTACAACTAAAGCAATATTTTTTAACGCCACTGTTTTGACCAACGTGTCAAAAAATCTCATGGTAATTTCTATACCATATTACTGGTAAAGTTTTTTGTAATTATTATTAACTCACAGATTAATATGAAATTTGGCAAATTTATGAGTAACGAATATCGCCATTTTCCGATGATTATAAATATAAACATCTGCGAAGAACTCCATAAAAATAATTTTAATTTAAAAGGTATACTAAAGGGTATTTCAAACGTTCAAGGATGTCCTGCACCTGCTGTGAGTATCACATTTAATCAATAGATAATTTTATTTGTTAAACTTTTTAACTTGAGAGAAAATTATTTTCAGGGTTTTTACTACGCGTATAATTTTCTTATAGATAGTTCTGGTTATCCCCCTTTTATTCCACGTGGTTCTTACAAATGCACAGCTAGCTGTTACCATAATAACGAGTTTTTCATGGAAGCGTCTTCGTTATTTTCAGTTAAAGATAAACCTTTAAAATGGGAGGAATAACTGTGTCAATTAATTATATATTGTTTAACAAAAAATTAATTAAAATCGCTTTGTAGAAATAGGTAACAAAGAAAGGTATAGCTAAAATAAGTAAATTAATTGTGCTGTTAATTTGTTTTATACTTTCTTCTTAATAAGTAAAGTGAATAGAAAAATAAAATGCACAATTTAAAAATGTATTTTTTTTGTCCTATGCTTTTTCCAAATCTTAAAATTTTATTTTTTTTTATACAGCGTGTTGTTTTGACACAACAATTCAGTCTATTTGTTTGTTTGTATCTGTATTTTAATTTCGTTAAATTGAGAAATCGCTTGAATTTATTGAATAAAACATACCTTCATACCAAAAACTTTTTTATATCTGATACTTCAAAATTTATGGTCCAACAAAGAAATGGGCAAAATCAATATAACACCTTCTATCTTAGTAATTAAGAAAGACTAATCCACTAAATATCGATAATATAAAATCAGTAATTTATAAGCTATTTTATTTGTATTATAACAATGTATGTTTTTAATTTGTTACGCGATTATAACATTTTTTAAAAAGAGTGTCGAACTAATTTACAAATATCATGCCTTTTTATTAAAAAAACAAATTATAATTTAAATCTAGACCGATTATTTTTATCTGATGATGCATTGTGGACAACCATTTATGTACTTGAAACAATGTTTTATTCTATGTGCATTACAGGTATAAATATGAAAAAAATACATACTGTGCAACCATTCAGAGCAACTAGTTATTTACAGCAAGAAGTTTTAGAAATATGATATTGACTATTTTATTATTCATGCATTTGATTTTTTTTATAAATGGGGTACTTAATAAATTTAACAAAAATTAATACAAATGAAAATTATTTAAGTTTGAGTTATCAAACATTCGAGTTACCAAAAAAAGTTCAGTTAAATACTTCCATATATACCTATATATCATTCGTTTTAAGTTTCTACCATCAAAGTCACTCTTTCCTTGCTGCGTTTTCCACCGTAACACTTTTCATTTAAAAAAGTCAAAGTTTCATCCGGTAAGCATTTAAAAAACAAACCACTTTCATCGGTGGTAAAAATATTGCTATGTCCATACTCTTGCAGTAATGGTGTTAAGACTTTATGCCTTCAAAGTTCGCGATCGTTTTCAGACACTTCTGCACTTTCATCACATATAACTTTTTGAATAATGAGGTTACTTGTAGTAGGTATAAAACCTTTTCATCGTAATTTACAATAGACATTTTAACCAGCAATAACACCGAACCGACCCGTTATTTAATCCTACCAGGTAGTATAATTTTATACAAAGTTGTAAAATTTATCTTCGCGTTTTGGAAATATTTACTAATGGAAACTCGAATTTAGGAACTGTAAAACGCTTTGACTTATTAAAAAATTTGAGTTATTGAAATTCGAATTATCGATATAAAAGTATTAACGTTGATATCGGCAAATCTTACGAAAACAGGTTGGAGTTCGAGCTATCAGAAATTTAATTTATCGGTGTTCGACTTATGGAGCTTTGACTGTAAATATAGCAATCTGCTATTCCAACGTGTAAGCAGTAGCAATTTCAGTTGTACTGTAATCGTTTTCGACGACGTCAAATGTAATCCGAAAGTAAACGTATTTGATGAAACGTTTTCAAAAACATGTATTGCTTTTTTTTTTAAACGATGAGTTTCGTGAGAAGAGACAAATTATTTCCTTTATTTTATTCATTTACTATCGTTCTCTTTATTAACTACTGTTTTAATATTCTTCTAAGTATAAATACCTCTAAGCCCATGGCAATCAGGCACGTTTAAATTTCGATAGATTTACAACAAGCTCATAGCAGGCAAGGTCACTGAAATTTTTCAAAAATGGGCGCCCTACACAAAAGTATAAATTTTGAGTGTTTTAAAGTATGAAATTAGAACCTTTTTGGCTTTTGGTAATCTAACTGTAAACATTATAAGCCCCCGTCGCGCCCTAAAGTTTTGGTCATTCGCTGGGCTATATCCCGGTCATTATTAAGTAAAAAAAATCTTTAACTGAACTCGTCTTTATATACATTTTATAGTTAATTTTACAATGTTTATAACCAAATTAAAATGTTTATATTAATTCATAAATAAAAATAATATCTCGTGTCAACGGTCACCCTTATTAAATTTAAAGTAAGGTCTAAAGTGCGATGCTAAATGTAAAAACGGAAAAAAATAGTAATTTGCTAACTTTGTTTTTTTTTTTTTATTTGGATTATAATAATTAGAAATTTGTCACGCGATTCTAACATTTTTACAAGAGAAGTGCAGAACTAATTTACAAATGTCATTACTTTTTATTAAAAAAAAATATATATACAGGCAGTCCTCGTACTTACGGCATGTTAGGTTCTCAAAATACGCGACCTAAATCGAAACGACGTAAGTCGAGACATCTTTTTTCATATGTTTACATGTAAAACTCAAGGGTTAGGATCCACACGGACTCAAAATTAAAAATAAACTGCATTTATAACAAAGGATATACATACTTTATTATCAAAAGTAAGTTCTTAAAATAATTATATATGTACTTATGAAATCGCTAGTTATTTTTGGTATTTGTGTGTTATTAATTTTAATAATAATGATAAAACTTTAATAATCAAAATATGTAATGAGAAATAATAAATTAAACTTTTGGCTTAAAGAAACTATCAATTCTAGATTGCTTCGCTTCTTTCTTCTTGCTATCATACAGGTCTTGGTAACACTGATAGGCCGCACAAATTTTGTTATTAACATTAAAACTTCTCTCAAATTTAGGATCATTTTCTTCAAAAATTTTCATGGCATTCTCCAAATTTGCAAGGGCTACGGAAAGTTTTTTTAGTGTTGGCAACGCTGCTCCTATGCCGTAAATCGAAACAATTGACGTATGTTTGAGGAATAGTGTAAAACATTGTTCGACGTTAATCGAAACAACGTAAGTCGAGGACTGCCGGTATCTGCCGGTATCTGCCGGTATATCTAAATCTCGATGGATTATTTTTCATCTGATGGTGCATGTACTTGAAAACATGTATTATTTTAAGTACATTTCAGGTATAAAATGTAAAAATTACGTACTGTGTAACCATTCAAAGCGGCTAGTTATTTACTGCAAGAAGTTTTAAAAAAAATGTTATTAACTATATTATTATTTATGTACTTGGTTTCCTTAATAAATGGAGTAAGTAATAAATTAAAAAATGAATACAAATAACAATAATTTGAATTATTTAAGTTCGGCTTTTATCATCAAACTGACTACGATGCCCAACTGGATAGAATTAAAGTAGTTAAATATAATCCAAAACTGTTAAAAAATGCTTACTTCGGTTTACAGTTTCACAATCGTACAACTAAAGCAATATTTTTTAACGCCACTATTTTGACCAACGTGTCCAAAAATCTAATGGTAATTTCTATACCATATTACTGCTTAAGATCTTACTAATTATCATTAACTCACAGGTTTATATGAAATTTGACAAATTTATGAGTAACGAATATCGTCATTTTCCGATGACAATAAATATAAACCTCTGCGAAGAAATCAATAAAAATAATTTTAATTTAAAAGGTGTACTAAAGGATATATCAAACGTTCAGGGATGTCCTTTGCCTGCCGTGAGTATCACATTTAATCAATAGATTGTTTTATTTGTTAAGCTTCTTAATTTAAGAGAAAATGATTTTCAGGGCTTTTACTACGCGTATAATTTTCTTATAGATAATTCTGTTTTTCCCCCTTTCATTCCACGTGGTGCTTACAAATGTACAGCTAGCTGTTACCTTAATAACGAGTTTTTCATGGAAGTTTATTCGTTATTTTCAGTTAAAGATAAACCTTTAAAATGGGAAGAATAATTGTCTCAATTAATTATATATTGTTTAACAAAAAATAAATTAAATCGCGCTGTAGAAATTGATAATAAAAAAGGGTATAGCTAAAATAAGTAAATTAATTGTGCAGTTAATTTGTTGTAAACTTTCCTTTTAATAAACAAAGTGAATAGAAAAATGAAATGTCCAATTTAAAAATGAATTTTATTTGCCTGGTTCTATATTTAATCAAGTATTGAAGTATTAAAGACTTTGGTGCCCAAAATATTGTGAGAAATATGTTATTTCGTTTGGCCCTTTTCAATTTAGCAAACAGACATATTAATCTTTTAAAAGTTTAATTATTTTTACTTCTACACATATTCTTTTATTTTTCGTATAACAAAGAAAACATACATATAACATTAACCGAAGTGATATAAAAAAACTGAAACGTCTCGATTTGCAAAAACCGAACTTACTTTCTTGCCAACCTAATATTAGAACAATTTTTTTATAGCTAACGGCTTCTGAGAACCCCCTGCCCCCAAGCTTGTAATAAAAAAATCATTGTTTTTTTATAATCCCTGAAAATTTAATGCTTTTAAAAAAGGTAAATAAGATCAAAAATCTGAAAGTACGCTTCCAGATGTAAAAACCGAAAAAAATCAATAATTTATAAACTTTGATTTTAATCATATTATAATAATTGTATGTTTTTAATTTGTCACGCAATTATAAAATTAATAAAAAAGATGTACCGAACTAATTTACAAATAGCATCCATTTTATAAAAAAAAAATTATAATCTAAATCTTGACCGATTATTTTTATCTGATGCATCGTGGACAATCGCTGATGTACTTGAAAAAATGATTTATTTTATGTGCATTAGAAATATGAAAAAAATTGTATACCGTGTAGTCATTCAAAGCAACTATTTATTTACAGCAAGAAGTTTTAGAAAAATGTTATTGACTACTTTATTACTTATGCATTACGTTTATTTAATAAATGGGGTACGTAATAAATTTAAAAAAACATAATACAAATAAAAATTATTTAAATTATTTACGCTCGACTTTTATCATCAAACTGACTACGATGCCGAAGTGAATAGAATGAGAGTAGTTAAATATAGCCCAAAATTGGTCAAAAATGTTTACTTGAACTTACATTTTCACAATCGTACAACCAAAGCGATATTTTTTAATATTACCATTCTGACCAACGTGTCCAAAATCCTAATGGTAATTTCTATATCACATTATTGGCAAAGTTCTTCGATATAATCATTAACTCACAGATCAATATGACATTTCATAAATTTATGAGTAACGAATATCGCAATTTTCCAATGACTGTAAATGTAAACTTCTGCGAAGAACTGAATAAAAATAAGTTTAATCTATAAACTATCTTAAAGGATATATCAAACATTCAAGGATGCCCCACGCCTACTGTAAGTATTACATTTGATAAATATATTGTTTTATTTGTTAAATTTTTTAATGTGATAGTAAATGATTTTCAGGGCTTTTACTACGTGTATAATTTGCTTATAGATTATTCTGTATTTCCACCGTACATTCCACGTGGTTCTTACAGATCGACAGCTAGCTGTTACCATAATAATGACTTTGTGATGGGAGTGTACGCGTTATTTTCAATCAATGATAAACCTTTAAAATGGGGGGAATAATTGGGTCATTTAATTATATATTGTTGGAAAAAAATTAAATAAAATGTTTTTTTAGAAAAAACAAGGTTCTCCTAGAATTCCATAATTCCCAAAAATAATTTATTTCTTAGTCGTCCATTATTATACTGTCATAGTGTTAGGTTACGTATGTATTAACGTCTATTAATATATTGTTACAATATTAGGTTATGTATGTTTTTGTCATTAAGTAATATTAAGTTCTATATTTATTATGTTGTCATGTAAACCCACAAATCTGTCATTTATTAATTGAATAAGTCATAAATAAATATCTGACTCTCATGGTATAAAAGGGTGCATGTTTGCGAGGGTAATATAGGTTAAGTTTATCCTGAAATGCCCATATCATGCATATTTTCGTAAGAACCAAAATTAAACTAATTTTATTTTGAATTTAGTGCCTTACTTGTGTATTCTGTGTGGTTATTACCTTCATTTATTATTATCAATTCATTCTTATAATTGTTTCTTGTGTTGTTTATTTGTTTGATTATTGATTTAATATAAATCCGTTTATTTCTTTTGTAACTTTATTATTAACCAATAATTTGTTACACTAGTTAATTAATTAAAAATTAATTTTTTTTGTTAATTTACAAATGTTCCTTTAGTTTTGTTTTCTGATTTCCAGTAAAAAAAGAGCTCCGAAAAGGAAGTAGCGATCTAATCTATAAATGTGCTCTATATTTACCAAAAAAATTAAATCTATGCTTAATGTATACAATCTGATGATGTACTTGAAAAAATGTTGAATTTTATGTGCACGACATGTATAAATATGAAAAAAAAATAAATAGTGTGCAACCATTTAGAGCAACTAGTTATTTACACCAAGAAGTTTTAGAAAAATGTTATTGACTATTTTGTTATTCATGCATTAGATTTTTTTTTACTTACAGGTTAATATGAAATTTTTTAAATTTATCAGCAACGAATATCTTCATTTTTCAATAGCTGTAAATCTAAACCTTTGCGAAGAACTCAATAAAAATAATTTTAGCATGAAAAGTGACCATAACAGCAGCTCTCATTAAAACTAACGTAAATCCTTTTTAGTGTTGATTTTTTATGCCCACCCAGCTCTAACCTTTGCAGTTTTTAGTAGTACTTTTCAAAAATGTATTTTCTGTAAAGGAAGTACTGATCGAATCTATAAAATTCGCCTATTTATCTAACAAAATTAATTTGGTAAAGATAAGCAATGTACTTTTAACCTAATTTTAATTTAGGTACAATATTATATAAACGAAAAACATCCATATTCAACCATTCAAAAGAGCTAGTTATTTGAAGTTCATAAAAAAACTTTAACATGATGTTTCTTACGTTATTGTGTATTTTATTAATTGTGTATTGCATTAATGGGGTACGCAATAAATCATAAAAATGTTGAACAATTTGAAATAATTTATAAATTTTTCAGCTTGGTACGTATCATCAAAATGACTACGATGTTATAGTAAAAAGATTTGAAATAGTTACATATAACCCAAAACACTTAAGTAATATTAATTACAATTTTGGTTTTTATAATCGTACAAGTAGGTGGTTGCATTTCAATGGTACGGCTCTTGCGAACGTGTCTTCCAATGTAAAGGTTATTTATATCAAACTGTTTGATACGTTTTTAATTATTACTTTGCAGGGTAATATACAGTTTTTTAAGTTTTTGAGTAATGAATATCGTTATTTTCCTATGGGATTAGATATGAACTTGTGCGAAATCTACAAGAACAATAATTTTAACGTACAAAATATATTCAAAGACAAATCAAACATTCGAGGATGCCCGACGCCTGCCGTTAGTACCACTTTTAGGAAAAACAATCAATTTATTTCAAAATGTTTATAATTTTCTAATTTAAAGTAGAGATACCTTTTAGGGATTTTACTACGGCAACAATATCAAACTGGATGTTTCCGCGTTACCACCTTTTATTCCACGTGGGTCATACAAAGCGATAAGTAAACTTTACCACAATAATGAGTTTGCCTTAGAATTACAAGTATTTGTAACAATTAAAGATAAACCTTTAAAATGGATAGAATAGTCAAGCAACGTGGCAATCAATTCAATATAATTTAGGATTTTATTTAAAAAGAAAGCTGTTAAGGCTTCGCTATAAAAAAAAGCAATATCTTTAGAGAAACTAAATTAACCTCTAAGTTTTCCGATCGCCAAAGACAATTTCAAAAATATTCTACTTTTCCCACTATTTGCTATTATGCAAAGAGACATTTTAATTTGATTCGCAAATAAAAGAAGTACCGATCTAATCCATAAATGTATTTTATTGTTAAATCTTTGTATAATATTTATAATCTGATGTTGCTTTCTGTAAAATTACCGAAGTACCTACTTGACAATAATTTTTAATGTAGTTGTACATGTTATATGCAAATATAAAAAATGTATAATAATTCAAAACAGGAATTTATTTAGTGTTGGAAATTAAGAAATTGGTTAATACGTTATTTGCCATTTTAGTGTTAAAATATTTTAATTTAATCTATCAGTGGTGTACGTAATTTAAAAAAAAAATTGTTTGTATCATAAAAGTGACTACGGTGCACAACTGGAAAGAGTGGACATAATTAGATAGAACCCTTAATTCTTAAAAAATGTGCTTTATTAAAATGATACGATACTTGTCAACATGTCTAAATATTTGGTGGTGAATTTTTTTTTAAATCATATTATCCCAAAAGTATTGAATTATTAATCTATAGTATCATTTTCAATTTTTTAAAGTTGTGGGTAACGAACTTTGCTAGTGTCTTACGGTTTCTGATAAAAAAAAGCATGGAAGAATACCAAAAAAATAATTTCAATATACAAACTAAATTAAAAGACGAATCAAACATTCGGCGATGCCCCCCACGCCCGCTATCAATACCACATTTAGAAAATGAATTATTTTGTATTTCAAAGGTCTAATGTACAATTACAGTTGATTTTGGTTATAACGACAACAAAGGTATCGTACAATTTCCTCACTATATCCGGAAGTCGTTACAAACGACTAAGTAATTCAACATTTCAACGAATGTACACACATAATACTTATTATTTGCTGTACCTTACGTATTCATTTCAGTTTTTTTAACTATATATTTTTTTTAAATTGCTTGTATATTACTATACAGGGTGATTCATTAATAAGTGTACATACTTTACCTGTATATGTAGGTTATTTGTGCGGTTTTATATCACCTATGATTAAAGGGTCAACAATCCTTAATAACCAAGATACAGAATGTTTTATTAATTTTGCCTATTCCTTTCTTGAACCATAACTATAGAACCACTAAGTATAAAAACGTTAAATTTGATCTGTGTTTTATTCGATCAACCGTACCAATTTTTCAATTTAGCAAAATTAAAATACAATTCCAGGCAAAAAAAAGAGACTGAATTTTTAAATGTCAAAAACGACACTCTGTATTAAATAATTTAAATAAATTGTTTTAATATTTGGAAAAAAAGATAAAATATAAGACAAATAAATTAAATTTTTAAATTTTCGTTCCCCTTGTAAGAAATGTTTTATTTTTTTGCCACCGTTTGTTTTAACAGACGTATTCATTTTTCCAAAAACCTAAACTATTTTAATTTTTACAAGTATTGTTTTTTTCTTGTGCAACTTTACCCAGTTGTTCAGAAATTAAACATTATTTTCCGAATTGGAACTTTATTTTTTATTTAGGTTAAAATTCGATGAAAGTATAGGCGACCGTAAAAATAGCTCACATTAAAAGAAAAACTAAAATACATAGGTACCTTACGAGGTTGATTTTTTATCTCTACTAAGCCTTTGTTTGAATTTTTTACTAGTGCGTTTCACAACAAAAAAAAATATATTCTGTAAAGGAAGTACTGATCTAATCTGCAAAAATAATATATTTGCGTAAAATAACTTCGATAAAAATAAGCACTATACTTAAAAACAAATTTTAATTTAGGATGATTGTTATATTAAAAAAAACACACAGATAATCAACCATTTCAAATAGTTACTTACTTGCGGTTTACAAAAAAAAATAATTAAAAAAATGTTTCGTTCTTTATTGGGCATTTTATTACTTGAATATTTCATCTTGTTCATTAATGGGGTAGTCAATAAATCACAAAAATTTTAAACAATTCCAATTAATTTAAACATTTTCAAGCTTGGTACGTACTATCAAAATGACTACGATTTTAACCTACACAGGGTCGAGATAATTGCACACAACCCGAAACAGTTAAAAGATATTAACTGCAATTTAGGTTTTTACAATCGTACAAGGAAGTGGCTGAATTTCAACGGTACGGCCCTTGTGAACATTTCTTCCAATTTAATGGTAACTTTTTTATATTGAATTGCTCGATAAGTTTTAGATTGATCACTTTCCAGGGCCGTGTAGAGTTTTTTAAATTTTTAAGTAACGAATATCGCTTTTTTCCTATGACCGTAGAGCTGAACATGTGCGAAGCATACAAACAAAATAATTTTGACATACAGAATATATTTAAAAATGTATCGAACATTAGAGGATGTCCCACGCCTGCGGTGAGTACCATTTTTAGCAACAAAACGTTCATAAATTCTTAATTTTAATTAGATATTTTTAGGGATTTTACTACGCCTCTAAAATGACAATTGATACTTCTACGTTGCCACCTTTTATTCCACGTGGCTCGTACAAAGCGGCAGCTAAATATTACCACAATAAGGAGTTTTTTTTAGAACTCTACGTGTTTTTTATAGTTAAGGATAAACCTTTAAAATGGGAGGAATAGTTGGGTCACGTGACAGTTAATTAAGTATATTTTAGCGGGATTAAAAAAAATTAAAACTTTGCGAAAGAAAAATGTACTATTTTTAGAAAAATTGAATTAGTCTCAGAGTTTTTCAATAAACAAAAACACTCTCAATAATATTTTATTTTTCCGGGTTAGCGCTATTCAACAGATATTTTAATTTTTTTCGAAAATATAGGCAATATAAAAACACAACCGTTTATTGTTTTAATCGCCCTAATTTTAATTATTACTTAACATCTAATTATTGACAAGTTCATTTGAATAAATCATTTTGAAAAAACTATTATATTTTTTTATTCTTGCCCTTTTTGTACATGTAGTCAGGTTTAGGGGACTTACCCGCACAAATCTTTGTTGTGAATGTCGTAGTGTTTAAAAGATACAAGGAACCTACAGTTTGACGTGGGTTTCGAACCACGGCAATTTCTAGGGAAACTTTTTTAAGCAGTTTTTACTTATTAAAAAATACTTTTATGGGTTGACTTTTTATGATTACCCAGCCATAGCCTATGTTTAACTTTTTTTTATTGGCTCTTCAAATTAAAAAAACCGTATATTCTGTAAAGGAAGTACCGATCTAATCTACAAAAGCCGTCTATTTTTTTAACAAAAATAAATTCGGTAAAGATAAGCGGTGTACTTGAAAACTAATTTTAATTAATATGAAATATTATATAAACAAAAAAAACCTACACATTAAGCCATTGAAAACAGCTAGTTGTGGTTCGTATAAAAATATAAAAAACATGTTTTATGCATTATTGTGTATTTTATTTCTTAAATATTTTACGTTGTTTATTAATGGGGTACTCAAAACTCATAAAAATTTAAACAATATAAAATAATTAAAACATTTTTCAGCTTGATTTGTATTATCAAAATGACTACGATTTCACAATAGAAAGACTCGATCTAGTTACATATAATCCAAAACAGTTGAAAAATGTTAATTATAACGTAGGTTTTTGCAATCGTACATTAAAGTGTCTAAATTTCAACGGTACTCTACGTGTGAACGTGTCTTCCAATGTAGTGGTAACTATTTACGTCAAATTGTTTGATACATTTTCAATTATTACTTTACAGAGTCGTGTGGTATTTTATAAATTTATGAGTAATGAATATCGCTATTTTCCTATGGATGTAGAGTTAAACTTGTGCGATGCATACAACAAAAATAATTTCAATGTACAAAACATATTAAAAAATAATTCAAACATTCGAGAATGTCCCATGCCTGCCGTAAGTGCCCTTTTAAGAAATTAATATTTTTTTTAATAGAATAATGTTTATAAGTTTCTAATTTAAATCAAACACCTTTTAGCGATTTTACTACGGCTATAATATCAAACTTGACGTTTCTGCTTTACCACCTTTTATTCCGCATGGGTCATACAAAGCGATAGCTAAATGTTACAATAATAATGAGTTTACTTTTGAATTGCACTCGTTTTTTGTAATCAAGGGTAAACCTTTAAAATGGGTGGAATAATGAAGTTGCGTGCCAATCAATTAATTACAATTTTATTTTCAAAATAGTATTTTAAAAAATAGCTCTATGTTCCTAACCTTCAAAAAATCATTTTGTTAAAACATTTCCTTCATTTTCCTACTTGTCCCATTATTCGATAGACCTTCTGATTCTTTTGAAAATTAAACTGCTCTTTAAATGGTAAAAATTTCACTAATGATGATAACTTGCAATTGAATTTGGTTCCGTTTTTTGCCGATACGGGTCAGAAGTGGTACAAACGTGAAATTATGAAGTTGCTCAAAATATGGTAAAAGATTATTGCGCAATATGGTACATTTATGGTTGACCAAAATCCATTCTTTTAAAAACGATCTACTATAGAACAAGGGAAAAGCAGAATAAACGAGACACAATCTCCAGAAATCACCTTCACTGCAAAACGCATTGTATGTCCCCCAGTAACCTTAGACAATACCCAGCTCCCCTAGAAAATCAAGTAAATTACTTAGAACCAAAAATTCACTTTACCAAAACACGCCAAAATGAAACGCCGCAAATCAACTTCCAATTCGGAGAAACGTCATCGTCAATGTGGGGCAGGTCCAAATCATAAATAGATAGTAAACTACTGCTGTCCAAATGTATGCTTAAACCCATCTGGACCAACGGGATTCAACTGTGGGGGTGTACTCAACCGTCAAACCAAAAAAGAGTTCAAAGAATACATCACCGTTGTACCATGGTACGTATTGACCCTATAACCTTCACAACGTTTACCACGGAAAAATTCAAAATATTTTTGACAGTTTACTTCGTTTAAAAATTCTTATATTTTTTAATTTAGAAATATAATCAATTTTAGAGCACTGTTGTCACAAAAATAAATTTACTATACAATTGAAGGGTCCGATGGATAAAGTAGTTAACTACCAAATTTAGGAAAAATTGTGATTTTTGTATAAATAAATGTTATATGTGATAGTGTTTCTAGAACTCATTAATGTCTAACCAAAAATAAAGCTTTTAAATTGATTTTTCCAAAATCAGATTTTTGTTAGTTACCTCTTTCATCCTTCCGAGCCTTCAATGGCACATGTATTTGATAATTATGGGCAAAACTTGAAATAGGGAAAGTAATCAAGTCATACAACAATTAATTACACTTTAAGAAAATTAGTTAAAAATAGAATACCAAGTCTCATCGATTTTGACTAAATTTTGCACTGATTTTAAGGTCCCATAATTACATCTTTAAGCTGCATTTGTATAACTGTTTTCGCGAAAGCAAACATCAATTTTCTTCTCTCACATAACGCACTAAAAGATTTTTTTACTACCACACGAAAATATTCAGAAAAAATTTTATGGATTCGTATTGAAAGGCCGTAGAATCTCTAAAATACACAAATATAGATTTCGTTTTGGTCGTTTTACAACGTTTTATCTACTTCTTTTTTTTTTTAGAAGACCGAACCCGATGCCCGCGTTAAGTAATATTAATTACAATTTTGGTTTTTATAATCGTACAAGTAGGTGGTTGCATTTCAATGGTACGGCTCTTGGAAACGTGTCTTCCAATGTAAATGTTATTTATATCACACTGTTTGATACGTTTTTAATTATTACTTTGCAAGGTCATATACAATTTTTTAAGTTTCGAAGTAATGAATATCGTTATTTTCCTATGGGATTAGGTATGAACTTGTGCAAGTATACAAGAACAATAATTTTAACGTACAAAATATATTAAAAGACAAATCAAACATTCGAGGATGCCCTACGCCTGCCGTTAGTACCACTTGTAGGAAAAAAATCAAATTATTTTAAAATGTTTATAATTTTCTATGAGGTTGCTTTCTGTAAAATTACCGAAGTACTTGATCATAGTTTTGAATGTAATTGTACATGCCATATGCAAATCTAAAAAATGTATAAGTATGTATAATAAATTTAAACCAGGGATTTATTTAGTGTTAGAGGTTAAGAAATTGGTTAATACGTTGTTTACTATTTTAGTGTTGATATATTTTATTTAATCTATCGGTGGTGTACGTAATTAGAAAAAAAATTATAAAATTTGTTTGTATCATAAAAGTGCACAACTGGAAAGAGTGGACAAAATTAGATAGAGCCCTTAATTCTTAAAAAATATGCTGTATTTGAATGATACGATACCTGTCAACATGTCTAAAAATTTGGTGGTGATTTTTTTTTAAGCATATTATCGCAAAAGTATTGAGTTATTAATCTACAGTATCATTTTCAGATTTTTAAAGTTGTGGATAACGAACTTTGCTAGTATCTTACGGTTTTTGATAAAAAAACCATGAGAAGAATACAAAAAAAAAATAATTTTAATATACAAACTAAATTAAAAGACGAATCGAACATTTGAGAATTAAAATTAAAAAACTGTTTATTCTGTAGAGGAAGTACTGATCCAATCTACAAAAGCCATCTATTTTTCTAACAAAAATAAAATCGGTAAAGATAAGCAGCGCACTTAAAAACTATTTTAATTAATATGAAATAGTATATAAACAAAAATCTACACATTAAGCCATTCAAAACAGCTAGTTGTGGTTCGTATAAAAATTTAAAAAACATGTTTTATGCATTATTGTGTATTTTATTTTTTAAATATTTTACGTTGTTTATTGATGGGGTACGCAAAACTTATAAAAATTTAAACAATTTAAAATAATTAAAACATTTTTCAGCTTGATTTGTATTATCAAAATGATTACGATTTCACAATAGAAAGACTCGATCTAGTTAAATATAACCCAAAACACTTCGAAAATGTTAATTATAACGTAGGATTTTGCAATCGTACTTTAAAGTGTCTAAATATCAACGGTACTATCCGTATGAACGTGCCTTCCAATGTAGTGGTCACTATTTACATCAAATGGTTTGATACGTTTTTAACTATTACTTTACAGAGTCGTATGGAGTTTTTTAAATTTTTAAGTAATGAATATCGTTATTTTCCTATGGATATGGATTTAAACTTGTGCGATGCATACCACAAAAATAATTTCAATATACAAGATATATTAAAAAATAATTCAAACATTCGAGGATGTCCCATGCCTGCCGTAAGTACCACTTTTAAGAAATAAATAACTTTTTTAATTTAAAAATGTTTATAAGTTTCTAATTTAAATTAAACACTTTTTAGGGATTTTACTACGCCTATAACATCAAACTTGACGCTTCTGCTTTACCACCTTTTATTCCGCATGGGTCGTACAAAGCGATAGCTAAATGTTACAACAATAATGAGTTTTCTTTTGAATTGCACTGGTTTTTATAATCAAGGATAAACCTTTAAAATGGGTGGATTAATGAAGTTACGTGGCAATCAATTAATTACAATTTTATTTTCGAAATAATATTTGAAAAAAATTGCTCTATGTTTCTAACCTTCAAAAAAGCATTTTGTTAAAACATTTCTCTCGTTTTCCTATTTTTCCCATTATTCGATAGACGTTCTAATTCTTTTGAAAATTAAACTGGTCTTTAAATGGTAAACATTTCACTAATAATGATGACTTGCAATTGAATTTGGTTCCGTTTTTCGCCGATAAGGGCCAGAAGTGGTACAAACGGGAAATTATGAAGTTGCTCAAAATATGGTAAAAGATTATTGCGCAATATGGTACATTTATGGTTGACCAAAATCCATTCTTTTAAAAACGATCTACTATAGAACAAAGGAAAAGCAAGATAAACGAGACACAATCTCCAGAAGTCACCTTCACTACAAAACGCATTGTATGTCTCTCAGTAACCTTAGACAATACCCAGCCCCTAGAAAATTAAGTAAATTACTGAGGATCAAAAATTCACTTGATCAAAACGCGCCAAAATGAAACGCCGGCAAATCAACTTCCAATTCGGAGAAACGTCATGCTAAATGTGAGGCAGACCCAAATCATCAATAGATAGTAAACTACTGCTGTCCAAATGTATTCTTAAACCCATCTGGACCAACGGGATTCAACTGTGGGGGTGTACTCAACCGTCAAACCAAAAAATAATTCAATGAATACATCACAGATGTACCATGGTACGTATTGACCCTATAACCTTCCCAACGTTTACCACGGAAAAATTCAAAATATTTTCGACAGTTTATTTCGTCTAAAAATTCTTATATTTTTTAATTTAGAAATATAATCAATTTTAGAGCACTGTTGTCCCAAATAGAAATTTACTATACAATTGAAGGGTCCGATGGATAAAGCAGGTAACTACCAAATTTGTAAGAAATTGAGATTTTTTATGAATAAATGTTATATGTGATGGTGTTTCTAGCACCCATTAATATCGAACCACAAATAAAACTTTTAAATAGATTTTTCCAAAATCAGACTTTTGATAGTCATCTCCTTCATCTTTCCGAGCCTTCAATGGCACATGTATTTGATAATTATGGGCAAAACTTGTAATGGGAAAAGTAATCAATTCATACAGCAGTTAATTACACTTTAAAAAAATTATTGAAAAAGAGAATATCAAGTCTTACCGATTTTGACTAAATTTTGCACAGATTGAGGTTCTGATAATTACATCTTTAGTTGGCATTCAAAACCCCGGTGCTGCATTTGTATAACTGTTTTCGCGAAAGCAAACATCGATTTTCTTCTCTCACATAACACACTAAAAGATTTTTTTACTACCACACGAAAATATTCAGATAAAAATTTTACGGATTCGTATTGAAAGGCCGTAGAATCTCAAAAATACACAAATATAGATTTCGCTTTGGTCGTCTCACAACGTTTTATCTACTTCTTTTTTTTTCAGAAGACCGAACACGATGCCCGCGTCAAAAAAGTCGTCAATTTCGGAAGCCGCTTTAATTGGGAACTTCTCAACTTGCGCAAAATGAAACATCACCAAGAGATTGTTTAATATTTTCTAATTAATTCTGAGAAATTGTGTTTGCTAAGTGCGTGTGCTAATATTCGCAATTCAAGAACGTCGTCTCTCCTTTATAAATAACATTATTTAGTTTAATAAAGCTATCGATCGAAATTTTGAGACGTTTTCCTTTGTGCATTCGACAAAGCCCTTTATGACAAAATGTTAGCATCGGTGGCTCATTTATAAGCATTTAAAAAGTTTCGAAAAAAAATTAATAATGAATTTTTTTATGATTTACAAAAGTAAGAAAAAAAGGAAGACTTAAAATATTTATAAACGATAAATTTTTTCTTTTATTAGAAAAATATTAAATGAAGGTGGGACAAATTGGGTTTCGATGGATTCTTTTTGTGCTACAAAATAAGCGTAATATAGTTCGTTCATAAGCGAAAAAAAATTTTTATCGATCATCCAAGAGCGCAATTAATGGAGATAGCAGGAGCTCCTTTAATGTGCTTTTAAAACATTCGGAGCCATAAATGTATAATCATGGCGTAGTCCTGTAGGACCAAGCAATGAACTCGGAAATTAGCAATTACAACACAAAATTAACTTTAAAGTTCAATGTTAACTTTAAATCACTTTTATATTTTGTGTAAAGTTAAATTGTTAGAAACATCGGATTTTGTCCGATAAAGCGGCGATTTTCAAACTGGGGCGCGCCACTTAGGGGAGCCGCAAACAAAGGGCTGTGCAAAAGTAATTAATAATTTTTTTTATTTAAAAATGTTTAAAAATTGTTTTATGAAATACACATATCCCTCTATTTATACACTAATTGTTTTACACGGTTTATATAGAATGAAAATTATCTAAATCCAGGGGTTCAAAAAGTGGGGCCCGCAAAGCCTGTAAATGCGGCCCGCAATATTGATACGATAAGTATATTATATTTTTATTAAAAAATAAATAAATAAATAGTAAAATAAATAATAAATATTACAAAAATATATTATTATATAATAAAATGGATTTCAGTAATTTTTTGTTTTAATAAATATAAATTTGTATTAAATTTAGTGTACTACATATTAAAAAAAATAAGAAATATTTAAATATATTTAAAACAAAAAAAATCGTGGTTATTGTTTTGATTTTATTGCGGCTTTTTTGGCCCGCCAAAAATTCCGGTAATATTAAATTGGTCCGTCTAAAAAAAAACTTTGGGAACCCTTGTTCTAAAATGTACATTTTTGCCAGAGATTTAGTTTCTGGTGGACATACGGTTCTGTTACATTTAATTAGAAAACTAATAAATTTTAAATAAATTGTGAATCGTGCTTAAAACCGAGTGTGCACATTCGAGCTCAAAGTGGCACATTCCGATCTCGGGAAAATGAAGCGCGCCGCTCCGCGTCGCGCTTCATTTGCCTCCCTCGCTCGGAAATGTGCCACTTTTCGCTCGAATGCGCACATCTTTGTATTTATTGCATTTGTCTACTTTATCCTACGCTTTTTTAAATCATAAATTTAAATTTTGGTTAATAAATATCTATTTTATGTTCGAAAAATATATTTGCCATACCAATGAGTGCAAGAGAGCGAAAAGATACGACTATTATGTCTATCGGAGTGAGATGAAACGATTAAAATTATTCAACTAATTTTTTGTCTAATTTATTGCTCTAAATTATTGTGAATCGTGCTTAAAACCGAGTGTGCACATTCGAGCTCAAAGTGGCACATTCCGATCTCGGGAAAATAAGCGCGCCGCTCCGCGTCGCGCTTCATTTGCCTCCCTCGCTCGGAAATGTGCCACTTTTCGCTCGAATGCGCACATCCTCGTATTTATTGAATTTATTTATATTAAATTTCACACGGGGTTATATTAAATTTACTACGCCAAAGAAGTATAACTTCTAACGCGCGTACATAAGTACACTTTGCTTTTTTTCTTCTTCAAGTGCCTTGACCGTTATCGGTCGTTGGCGATCATGTTGGCTACCATATTTGCTATTTTGCTTTTTTTACATTGAAATATTAAAAATCCTGCCTAGGTAAAAAGAAATCTGGCAACGCTGATCTCAACGTCTTATCTAGGTACAGTTGTCGACTTTTTAAATGTTTAGTGTTTATAAAAATCGGCCGTTTGTTATTTAAGATACAAACAGAAAAAGTAATTCATTTTTGGCTGGTTCCAGACACAAGAATAACACGAATTTTTGCCCTTGGGAAAATCTGAAAGCCTATGCTAAAAATATGCTACGAACAATGGCCTTTATAAACGAGGTAAATAAGAACCTTGCTTCTAGAAAATAAATTAAATGCGAAACTTTTATCATATCAGCAGATGCGATAGTTTTAATTTATTCATGGGTGAGAAAGGCCAAATTAAAACTGATATCGAATCGACTGTTGCTTTTGAACAAAACGAAATTCTTTATTATTATATTAAACATGTAAGGCCTTAAAAAATATATTAAATCGGACGGGTAGTTTTCAAGAAACAAATTGGCAGCTCTTGGTAATTAGTAATTAATGAGTTATTTAGAAAAAAAATTGTCACTCACTTATTTGTAGAGAAATCTTTGACCATCTTACAGATGTGGTGTCTTCAGACGTTTTGGCACAATATTTAGACAAATTAATTCAAATAATTTGGAATAACCTCACAAATAATAAATTTTTAATTCACAGCCACAACACATACATGTTCAACACAAATGGTAAACTGCCGTTAAAAACAAAGTAAGCAATTGATTATCATATCTACAAATTCCACGCTATCAGGTTGGCCAATGTTATCGAAACAACTATAAAGATTTTAAATTTGAACAAATGGGTGTACAAAATAATAAGTTATTGGCACAAGGGATGTCCCAAACAGTTATAATAAACTAATAATGCAACAAATTGCCTTTTTATGGGTATTAATACGAAACATACCTTGTAGTAAGTTTTAATTTGTCACTGTAGTTGGCACTACTTTGTTGTAGTTGAGATAACTTCAAATTGATGTTGCCATCTTTTTACGCCAACTACATTTGGTATTATAGCAACTATAATAAAGCATGCCGCTCCGCGTCGCGCTTCATTTGCCTCCCTCGCTCGGAAATGTGCCACTTTTCGCTCGAATGCGCACATCTTTGTATTTATTGAATTTGTCTACTTTATCCTTCACTCTTTGAAATTATAAATTTAAAATTTGTATATTAAATATCGATTTTATGTTCTCGACCAACTTATTTAACAGTAATGAGTGGAAGGGAGCGAAACGATACGACAACGTCGTCAATGCGAGTGAGAGGGAACGATTAAAATTATTCAACAGATTTTTCGTCTAATTTATTGCTCTAAATTATTGTGAATCGTGCTTAAAACGCTAATCCTTGCAACATCTACAGAATAATAAATAAACAAATGGTGGTCCTCCTAAATGCAAGAAACTTTAGCTGTGCTTGACCAGTTCAATTTTGATTAAAAAGGCCTCTAAGATAAATATAAAATTCAGTTTAGTAATTTACGAGGATAAGAAACCATCGTCGTCGCTGTCCATCCTCCGCTGTTTGCCCACTAAAAGGTAATATTTATCACAATTTCAGTGAGTTGGTTTTCTGGCTATCAACAAAATCCTCAAGCAAGCCTTAGAACACCGTAAAGGATCAAAGTTCACTGCCGCAAATCTATTGTGACCGCTTTTCACCATTAACTACTAACCACGTCCCATTTAAACATTATATCATCCCTTAGATAAGACTCAAAGTTTATATCTAACAATAAGAGCACTGTTTATTATATTTAAAGCAGGTGCTTTGTTAATTAAACTTCTTGTATCAAGTGGCACGTAATTACAGCTTTAGATAAACAATTAATTAAAATTTCTTTGCTCTCATTTAGCCTCCTTGCTTAAGAAATTATTGAAATATCCTTAATAAAATTTGAAATTTAATTTTCTTCAGATGTAAAGCAGTAAAACATGGCTTTTAGTTAAGATGTACGTTTTTATATCGACAACTAATAAACAGAAACTCGTTTTTAATAAAGGCCAAGTTTTACTTTTACAACAAAAGCAATAGTCGTGCATTATATCAAAAAATTGTTTATTATGAAAGAAAATTCTTTTTAGCAGTACTTCCAACTGAAAATATAGAGATGTATTTAACAAATTAATGTAGATCACATTACGTTAACAACAGCGCCATTTATATTAAAATAAATAATCCTATCCTTTAGCATTTTTGCAATTTTGTTTCTAAACTTTTTTTTATAATAGCACATTTTTTTCGTTATTTAAAAATATGTGATTAACCGCTTCTACAAATCTATTTAAGACTTAAAAGGGGGGGGTTTTCAAAAATTAAGCCGACGTCGGTAGGGACGCTTTACGCAACCGATAAATATAGACTTTCGGCTATAAGATAAACCAAAAATTAATAGGCGACGCCCTATTCAATTTTTCTAAAAAAAAACAAGTTAATATTCGTCTACAAAGAAAGAAAATTCTACAAATACAGCCTGTAAAACGAATGGAACTAAAACCACCTATAAATGACCCTAAACTAAATAAAAAAATTCCCCAAATCAAGTGGCCCTATGTGTAATATTTTTAAGTTAAGATATCATAAATTTCAATTTAAAAATGTATAATAAATACCTTATTATCTTAAATATTTTGAAAGTTTTTATTCAAGTCAGTCATTAAAGCTATATGTAGCATATTTTTTAAATCAAAAAAGCTATATAAATTGCTTATCAAATATCATTAAAATAAGGAAGTAACACTTGGTTTAAAATTGAGATGTAAAATAATGTTGCCTTTTGAAATCACGGAGACGATGATGTGTCCATTTACTACAAAATTATAATAAATTTTTCTCAAAATTTTTTAGATTTGGCACAATTTGCATACGAACTGTTATTGTCTAGATTTGTGTTAGATATCACCCTGTTAAGTCTCGATAGCTATTCGTCCGACACCCTGTATATCTAATATTTTAGATAACTCGCAAGCTATGGGTTATATCAAAAAAATAATAAGTGTAAATATTTTTTTTTAGTTTAGTTAAGTTTAGTTTTTGAGTTATTTAACAATATTTAAATAACCACCGCATTTGGCACTTCAAAAAGACCTATCTGCAAAACTAAGCCGACGTCGGCAAAGACGCTTTACATATTCAAAAAATATAGACGCTTGACTACAAGATGCATTAGAAATAAATATGCGACGCCCTATTAGCCCCTTGACAAACAATGACGTCTAGGAGACGTCAATCGTTTAGGGTGTCATTGTAGATTTTGACGTCTCTATGACGTCAAGAACTGTATTCAATTTTATGTTTCGAAAAAGGTTTGTTTTCAACAATAATTTTGTTAAAAGGCACAAAATTGGCGATTTGGGAATTTTGTTATTAATATAATTCTGTAATATTTAATTGCGAATTGTCCGAGTAAATGAATTCTTGTAAAGTGTGCTTAAAGCCGAGTGTGCGCATTCGAGCTCAAGTGGCACATTTCCGATCTGGAATGAAGCGCGCCGCCCGCGTCGCGCTTCATTTGCTTCCTCGCTCGAAAATGTGCCACTTTTCGCTCGAACGCGCACATCTTCGTATTTATTCAATTTGTTTAAATTACTTTTGGATTTAAAAGGAAATAGCAATGTATTCAAATAAAACGACATATGCGCAGTAACATATAGTTTGATAACCACTGGTCTAGCTATACACAAGCGCAACATAGCGCGTTGTTATATTTAATTTACTCGCGCCAAAGAAGTATTACTTCTAACGTGCGTACATAAGTACATGCACCGTTTTTTTACATAGAATGAAATTCAGTTTTAAACATTTAGCAAAATTATTAAAGTAAACTTGAAGAATAAATTATTTTAGGTTTTTAGACAACTCAAATTAAATAAATTAATTACTTGTAGAATTATTAAAATATATTTAAGAACTTTAGAAATTTTTAATTATCAATTTTTTTGTGTAACACAAATTGAATAAAACAAAACTTTATTCGTAAATTTAACAGGAAATTTTGATGAAAAAATTATTATGTATTTTCAGAAAACTCAAATAGAGTAAATACAGAATTTGTGGTTTTTCAAAAAACTTTGAAGATCATTAATTTACTCAAATACAATTAATATTGGAGAAAACACAATAAATAAATTATCTTAATTGTTCAGAAATATTAAATTTATAAAATTAAATACAGTCAAACCTCGATAGGTCGAAGTTGAAGAGAAACTAAAACTAATTCGCGTTATCAAAAATTCGAGCAATCGATATAAAAATATTTTTTAGTTTATGTTTTTAAATTTACTTATTGTTTTTTTTTCTTAATAATTTCCTAGTGATTTCTTGCTAAAACCTAAATCTTGTGTCTTGAACAAGTTGTAATTCGGCTTCATTTTTGGAATAATTCAATTTTTAAATATAAAAAAATATTTATTTGTTATATATTAAATAAATCAAAATTTTAGAATGACTTAGGTGGGGAATATTAAAAAAATATTGGGAAACACTGCTCTACATATTTCAAAATATTTTAAAACTATTAATTATTTATTTTATGTTATTTGTCTATGATCATAACAGTTAAGTTGAGCCAAATTAATAGTTTTCTTCGGACTCACCAAATTCGGTTTTTTTTTGTATGTCAAAGGGTTAAATATTTCTAAAAAAAAATAATTAACATCCGACAGCATATTTTACTCATATGAGTAATGCATCAAATAAGACATGGACTGTACGTTGTATAAAAAATTGTCAAGTATAAAATTTTTATTTATAGCAGTAAATTTAAATAAAAAGTAATAGACAGATTTGTATTTTAAAAAGCCTCCCTCCTATGTTAGTAAACGCGTCATTTATAACAAAATTAATATTACATATTTTAATACTATTAAAAAAGCACAATTTTTATTAAAACAATTATCTCTCCAGTTTTTCGAAAATGTGCGCGTAGTAATATTGTGGGCAAAGCTTCCGACTATGCCAAGTCCAACAGGAATTGGAGAGGCGACGCCCCATTAACATTACTTATTTATTATACTTTGTAATTAAGTCTAAATATTTAAGTCTACCTTCTTGACATTGAAAGTGGCACTTTAAATTCCTTGTTCATTCGGAACGTTAATTAATTTAACACGTCCATTTAGTTAAATTAAATTTCGATAATTTTTATTTAAAAACGACGCCATCTCGACCGAGTTTCTTTGTTCGTTTTTATATTCGACGGGGCGCCTTTTACGCTACGGCTTAACCGGCCCTTCGACGTACTACGAAAATCTCAGAATCGTTTCGTAATCTGATTTGAATTTTATTAAAAAAGCTTAATTCTCGGCAAATATTAAGCGGTAAAAGTTTGTAATCTTTTAATCTAATGTAAATAATAAGACATTAAATGTTTAACTTCAAAGCAAGAAAGCGTTTTGCGAACCTCGAGGGTGTTACTAATTTAAAGAAACGCGTGAGGACTATATTTAGTTACATCATTTAGCTCGCTAATTAAACGCGCTCGGATAACAAGAAATGCTTCTGCTTACATAAAGCGCAGCTTACGTGCCTACGCTCCGACATTTACCCCTAACTATAGGTTTTATTATACACATATTAAAGTATCGACTAAATTTTTTCTGTAGTACATTTTCATAATACAACTTATACAACCCATACTTAACACACCGGCACGCAAGCCTCCACGCCACAATGGCGTGCGACTTCCAAGCCCCGAAATACCTCAAAAATATCGCCGCGTTTCGGCGGGCCGAGAACGGGCACGTCCGATGCCGCATGCCTACATAATTTTGCAGTATTCGCGCGAGCAGAACTGTTCGACGTTCGACGAATCGGGACCGGCGGACGAGCGATTCCCGATCCGCGGGCCCAGAATCGAAACGGCGGGCCGCACGCGAATTTCGAATCGTTCCCTCGGCTCCTAGCTTTACGCGGTTATTAATATGTCTGTGTTTGTTTGAACTTTGACCGTATACATGCTAAATTATTCAAGTTAAACATATTTGCGTGGCACGGCACGTTTCGACCCAGACGCGAATTCTTACATGTTTCGCTGTTCACATGTACGTTTTCGAAATTCGTATAATTTTTTCCAATTAGGATAATTGCCGGCCGATGGAAGAAATGTCGAACATAAATCTTGCGGAAATATAATTTCAGTTGGAGAAAATCAACGGTATAAATCAAATAATTTATTTTTATAAAATAATTATTTATGCATTAATATAGAAGTGAAGTGTTTTTCCAGTGCTGAACAATTTGAGAGACTAAACCGGCCATAAAGATTAACTGAGTTAATTACAGTCGAACCTCGATAAGTCGAAGTCGAAGGGACAGCAAAAATAATTCGTCATATCAAAAACTCGAGTTACCAAAAGAAGTTCAGTTAAATACTTTCGTATATATATATCATTCAATTTTTATAGAAAATAATCAAAATTGATCTACAATCATTAACATTATTTATTTTTATTAAGACCTTAAAAAGTATAGTTATTTACATATTATTTACTGTTAAATTGAAAGTAATCTAAAATTGTCTTTTGCTTCATTGCTCCAAAATGTTACGTTTCTACAAATTTTTCCAATGATCTTACCGATAATAATATATCTGTAGGAACATCTTCTTGAGCACATAGGAATAGAGAGATAGTATCTATTGCATTGTAAACTTGATTTGTCGAAGGGATGTTTACTGTAACATCTGTATCACTTTCATATTCACATTCACTTTCACAGTTTTTCTTATTTTCTTCTAGCACTTTACTTATAATGCTTTCATCGCTAGGAATTTCAGCAACTTCCAAATCTTTATCAACGTTGACATTTGTCATTTGTATCTTCAACAGCTACAATTAGGTCTCTGTTTTTTAAAATGGTTGATAAAGTGTTTGCGGAATACCAAAGTCTTTAGCTATATCCTTTTTCTTTTGAGCCCACGTTCCACTTCTTTTATAAGATTAATTTTCTCCCTTATGGTTAAACTTTTTAATTTTCGTTTACACTCCATATTAATACGTAAATAATTTTAGAAAAAGTATTAAACTTTTTTAGATTTTCTGTTATACACTTTTACAAACCATAAAGACCTTAAAACACATTTGTTAGTCTTCGTAGTCGACGAATAACTAGCAAATTGAAAACTAAAATGCAAAAATAGTTTCTTTTTTTGTAAAATAAACGGTAAAACCATCTCAAAAATTTATAACTGTTCATAAGGCATTTAAACATAAATTAGTTTTTAAATCCAATTGAAGTACCGCCGTCAAAACATTCTTGTAGTATAAACCTTTTATTCGTAGTTAACAATAGGACTTTTAAAGCATCAATAACACCAAACCAAGCCGTCGTTAATCCTCTCTCAGGTAACGAAATTTTTAAAAAAGTTGTAAAATTGAACTTTGAGTCATCGACCTATTTACTAATGGAAACTTGAATTTAATGAATTGTAAAACGCTTCGACTAATTAAATAATTCGATTTATTAAATTTCGAGTTATTGACATAAAAATATTAACGTTGAGATAGGCAAGTCTGGGGGAAACTGGTTCGAGTTCGAGCTATCAAAAATTCGGCTTATCGGCGTTTGACTTATGGAAGTTCGACTGTAGTTCGTTAGTCAACCATTAACTAGTTAAACCAATTAACCGGTTAGCTGTTAAATTAGTTAAGCGATTAACTGGTTAATTTATTAATAATAGGTTCAACTGTTCAGTGAATGAACGCCTAGTATCACGGTCATCAAATATTTCACTTTTAAATATTGTCTCTAATTTTAGTTCTGGTGCATACTACAAATCGGTTTTTGTTTTATAATATATATTTATTTATTCTTGAACATATCCCAGCACTTTTGTTGCAAAATAGGAGCTAATTAAAACTTAGAACCGAATATAGTAAAAAATGAGCTAACAATCCAATATGTGAACAGTAAATGACCAGTGAATGAACAGTGCTTTGCAATGAAAAATATTAGGTATTTCTTAAATTGGATATTTTTCAAATACGAAGCGGAAAGGGTAGAGGAAAGTAATATTGAAACAGAGATGATAAGTCATAAGTAACCTCAAAATAATTATTCATACTGCGACACAAATTGTATTGTACCTAAACTTCTAATGATGGGGCCTCAAAGATTTATTTGCATTCAAAACATTTTCACATTTGCTTTTTGGTTTCTGTATCTATTGTGGTTTTTCGTTCTACATGAACATTTTCCAGTAAATCAACAAATGTTCATTCACTGGTTTTCGCTCTTTTTATCAACCCAATGAACGAACACCCAATAAAGATATATATTAATTATGTTTTTCATGTTGCACAATGTTTTTTTGCATAAGGAATGTTTATAAAAGAGTTAATGGGTTAACTAACTTAACCAATGAACCAGTTAACTAATTTAACCGATTAACCGGTTAACCTTCCGGATAATAGGTGACTAAATGTCACATGCCATACTAGGTGGGGTTTGATATACCACAAAAATGAAATAAATAACTAAAATACGCAAAATTGTACTTTATGACAGATAAATGATGAGAAATATATTTCAATCGCCAATAATGAATAGGTTTAAGTAAAACACATATTTATTTATGAATTAGAATAGACTTTCATTAATAAAAATACAAAAACTTAACTTTTTTTTCAAGTTATAAACTATTGAGTCTTTTTTGAGTACTAAATTCCAATGACACGTGTCAATTACCTTACCGAATATTAAGAAAAGATAACAAGAATTTCATTATTGTCTCCTTATTGAAATACTAATTAATTTACGGCAATTTCTTAATGATTCGCAATAATTCGAACCAATAAATTACACGAAAAATTAATTGAATAATTTTTATAATTTCCTCTCACTTGCATTAACAAGATTATCCTATCTTCTCGCTCCCTTCCACTCTTTGCTATGGTAAATAACTTTTTCGAATATAAAATCGATATTTACTAAATTAAATTAAAATTTTTGATTTGACGGAGCGTACGGTAAATTATACTAATATAATAAATACGAAGATGTGCGCATTCGAGCGAAAAGTGGCACATTTCCGAGCGAGGGAGGCAAATGAAGCGCGACGCGGAGCGGCGCGCTTCATTTTCCCGAGATCGGAATGTGCCACTTTGAGCTCGAATGTGCACACTCGGTTTTAAGCTCAATTACCAAACCTGCCGTTTTGACAAAAAAAAATTGTTCATGTTAGTTATACCCCACCTAGTACACGCAAAGTTAAATAGTTTAACTACGAATGCACCCGAGCTAACGTTACGACCCGTTTAGACGGCTAAATTGTACAGCACTAGTTATTTGTTTGTTTATTTTATTTTGACGCGTTAAAATTAATATTTAAGCCCCATTTCTGCAACGTCGAAGTCAACACAATTAAATCAGTAATATCCTGCATTAGAAGCGATTTTTTTTTAATAGAATACACGAAGTGCCGGTTGATAAATTGAACGAGATAAACCCCATAATACCAGCTCCACACATTTCTAATTTCCTATCGAATTACTATTAGGGTTTATGTTTATATTCGACGAAACTAATCAGTCAACATGTAATGTAATGGATTCGGGGCGAGCTCAAAGGAAAACACACTTTCTCATTATATTCTTGCACTACAGGAATATTTTGTAACAAAGTCTTTTGCGCATAAATTAATGCAAAATTCTATCTCTACCAACTTTAAAAGACGCTCCTTGAATTTTCATGTGGGAACTACTTTGATTCTATATTAAAATTATTTTCACATTATTCTCTTTATGAAGCGGTTGCTGCAAGGAGAGAAAGCGCACGTCGTTTTTTGAAGCTTAAGTAAATAAATTATATGGGCGTGTTTGTTGCTAACAAAAAAATCAAGCAAATAATTTTGAATATCGTAAGAGCCATAATAAAATTTTTTTAAGAAAATAATTGGACGATAGATTTTTGTCATTTAAGGTCAGATACCTAATAGTCGATCAGAACCCTATACCCGATCACTTGTCATACTTTTAGTACTTGTAAACAAATTATGTAAAAACTGCTACATAAAACATAAAACAATTACTATAATATTAATTCCAGAAATTTAATTATTTATATGTATTCATGATTATTATTTAATATTATTGTTCCAATTATTATTAATGTGTGTATTAATGTAGACGGCCATAAAAGAGCAAAAGCCCCAAGGCCAAATAAAAATTTTTAGTATTACTGCTACTACTATTAAATGCTATAATAATTCATAAAAAGCATATAATACGTTTTGAATCTGTTTTTACACGTTTACAAACCAAGTAATGTTAAATGGCATGTAACACTTTCAGCTCAAATGCGCGCACTCGGTTTTAAGCGCGATTCACAAGAATTAATATAATTTCTAAATAATTTTAATTAAAAATTACAAGGCCGCGTCGCGCGCACAATTTGGTCTCGGGAAAAATGTAAATATATGAGCCGTTTATTTTGAAAGTGGCCCAAGTCCATTTTTATCTTTTTTCACGTTAACTGTGGTGACATTTATAATTTATGCTAAACTATCAAAAAAATAAATCGGCATTGAACTACATTTAATACATTTAACAATTTTGTAACACGTACCTTTTCATAATAATATAAATACTGAAAATCATAATTTTGAAAGTGACCTAAGTCCACTTTTTATTGATAATGTCAAAAAGTGCGGCCCAAAATCTTGAAAGCAGTGATGAAGGTAATTTTAAATTACATTATAATATTGAATTCAATTTTAAATATTTAATTAAAGAATGTGCACACTCGGTTTTTAGCACGATTCACAATAATTTAGGTCAATAAGTTAGACGAAAAAGCAATTGAACAATTTTAATTGTTTTTTCTCGCTCGCACTAACGAGATTGTCGTATCTTTTTGCTCCCTTCCCCTCATTGCTATGGTAAATATATTTTTTCAACATAAAATCGATATTTTTTGATGTGAAAGAGTTAAGGATAAAGTAGAAAAATCTAATAAATACGAAGATGTGCACATTCGAGCGAAAAGTGGCACATTTCCGAGCGAGGGAGGCAAATGAAGCGCGACGCGGAGCGGCGCGCTTCATTTTCCCGAGATCGGAATGTGCCACTTTGAGCTCGAATGCGCACACTCCGTTTTAAGCATGATTCACAATAATTTATTTACTTTCTCAGTCATCCAACTTCAACCGCCAAATTTTTGTTAACAGTGAGCGCGCAACTTCTGTTGCCTCTTATAATTTCACTCTCGACCCGCCAAAAAAAGTATAACTTCAAAGAAATTGATTTTGTCCTACCTTTACCGGCGTTCGCTTCGCAAATTGAAGAAAACCACAACTCGAAGAGCTCGGTCGTTGAAAACCATCTGAAAAAAATTCAAAAATTATTTTAAGCTCAATTTGCAAAAAAAATGTATAATAATTTTAATTAGTAAAGTTATTAGAAGACATTCGCAACATTTGACTCCCGTACACTCAAATACAAAACGTTTTGCCTTTTGACTTATTCTTTTCGTGCACCTGATTTTATTATTAAATCAGTTCGGAGCAGAGAGAGCATTTGCGTAAAATCGATTATTTTTTTTATAAACTGCTCCTTCAATATTGGCTTTATAAAGAAAATCCGAAAATAAATACGTATGAAAAGCAATTGATGTCACTTTTCTCGAAATTCTTTGAACATTCAGGCAACCCAAAGATTAAATTCGCCGAAGTAAAGTAACAATAGACATTTAGAAAGAGGGTAAAAGTAAATGTGAAAGATAGATGAAATTCAATTGTTAAGAGCTACCAGGCGCTAGGATAAACACAAATGAAGAGCGAAGGATAATAAATAAACAAAACTGCCACAAGTGAGATTTCCATTAAGTCAAATACGGTTACTTTATAAAATAAACGTTTACAATATCCTCCTAATAGGTAACACGCGTAAAAAATTCGGCGGAAGCCTTTCTGTTAGACGACTAGAGAAGTCCTTTCAATCAATAAAACGAATTAAAATGACGAGAGTTTTGAAAATTCGGCCTCGCAGCGGAATCGAACGTTATAAACAAATCAATAACTTTTTATAAGCTCTATTAATCGCTATATGTAAAACTTTTTCTTTTGCTTTAACCTTTCGTGTACTAGGTGGGTATAACGTAAACAATTTTTTTTGTTTAAGCGGGACGTTTGGTAATCGCGCTTAAAACCGAGTGCGCGCATTCGAGCTCAAAGTGGCACATTCCGATCTCGGAAAATGACGCGCGCCGCTCCGCGTCGCGCTTTATTTGCCTCCCTCGCTCGGAAAAGTGCCACTTTTCGCTCGCATGCGCACATCCTCGTGTTAATTATAACAGTATAATTTATCATGCACTCCTTCTAATCAAAAATTTTAATTTAATTTAGTAGGTATAGGGCGCAATGTTAATTTTTCGAATAATTAAATATTGTAATTTTAGGTCCACTTTTTTGCACAACCTTTTACGTTAAAAAAATTGTAACGCCGTTATTTAAGGACCAATATTTAAAAATTTTACAGATTCGGATTTGGCAGACTTTTTGACTTCAGATAGGCTAAGAAACCATAAGCGTGCAATTCCAAAGCTTTGAGAAAACGTTTTTCTTTTTGAAAAAACATGGATTTTAACCCATGTTTTTTTGGCAATAAATAAAAAAAATATAATTGCTTTATATTGCAAGGGGATGTTCCTACGTACCCCTAGTGACTATAACCGGTGTCATTTCCCCGCGCTTCCCCTCTAAAATAAAAATTTTCGATACAAACTAAATTAATAGAAATACGTACCCCTTGATTCACAAAAAAAATCGTAGCGCCGTTATTTTCGATCCACTCATTATAAACGACATGGATTCGGAATCCTGATAACGTAAACAATTTTTTTGTTTAAGCGGGACGTTTGGTAATCGCGCTTAAAACCGAGTGCGCGCATTCGAGCTCAAAGTGGCACATTCTGATCTCGGAAAATGACGCGCGCCGCTCCGCGTCGCGCTTTATTTGCCTCCCTCGCTCGGAAAAGTGCCACTTTTCGCTCGCATGCGCACATCCTCGTGTTAATTATAACAGTATAATTTATCATGCACTCCTTCTAATCAAAAATTTTAATTTAATTTAGTAGGTATAGGGCGCAATGTTAATTTTTCGAATAATTAAATATTGTAATTTTAGGTCCACTTTTTTGCACAACCTTTTACGTTAAAAAAATTGTAACGCCGTTATTTAAGGACCAATATTTAAAAATTTTACAGATTCGGATTTGGCAGACTTTTTGACTTCAGATAGGCTAAGAAACCATAAGCGTGCAATTTCAAAGCATTGAGAAAACGTTTTTCTTTTTGAAAAAACATGGATTTTAACCCATGTTTTTTTGGCAATAAATAAAAAATATAATTGCTTTATATTGCAAGGGGATGTTCCTACGTACCCCTAGTGACTATAACCGGTGTCATTTCCCCGCGCTTCCCCTCTAAAATAAAAATTTTCGATACAAACTAAATTAATAGAAATACGTACCCCTTGATTCACAAAAAAAATCGTAGCGCCGTTATTTTCGATCCACTCATTATAAACGACATGGATTCGGAATCCTGAGGCTTTTTTACATAAGATACATGTATAATATGTATAGGGTGCGACGTTAATTTTTCGAAAATAAAAAATTGCCATTTTTAGAGCTCATTTTGAGCCAATTTTGAACTTTCAAAAAATTGTAGCGCCGTTATTTGTGGACGGATATTTAAAAACTATTCAGAATCGGATTTGGCAGCTTTTTTGGCTTCGGATAAGCCTAAGAAAGCGTAGGCGTGCTATTCCAGAGCTTTGGGAAAACGTTTTGAAAATTCAAAATCGATGGGTTTTAACCCATGTATTTTGATAAAAATGAAAAAATAGAATTGCTTTATATTGCGAGGGACGTTCCTACGTACCCTAGTGACTATAACCGGTGTCATTTCCCGCGCTTCCTCTAAAATAAAAATTTTCGATACAAACTAAATCAATAGAAATACGTACCCTTGATTCACAAAAAATCGTAGCGCCCTAATTTTCGATCCAATCATTACAAACGCACGGATTCGGAATCCTAAGGCATTTTTACATAAGATACATGTATAATATGTATAGGGTGCGACGTTAATTTTTGAAAATAAAAATTGCCATTTTAGCGCTCATTTTGAGCCAATTTTGAACTTTCAAAAATTGTAGCGCCGTTATTTGTGGACGGATCTTTAAAACTATTCAGAATCGGATTTGGCAGCTTTTTTGGCTTCGGATAAGCCTAAGAAAGCGTAGGCGTGCTATTCCAGAGCTTTGGGAAAACGTTTTGAAAATTCAAAATCGATGGGTTTTAACCCATGTATTTTGCATAAAAAATGAAAAAAATAGAATTGCTTTATATTGCGAGGGGACGTTCTTACGTACCCCTAGTGACTATAACCGGTGTCATTTCTCCGCGCTTCCCCTCTAAAATAAAAATTTTCGATACAAACTAAATCAATAGAAATACGTACCCCTTGATTCACAAAAAAAATCGTAGCGCCCTAATTTTCGATCCAATCATTACAAACGGCACGGATTCGGAATCCTAAGGCATTTTTACATAAGATACATGTATAATATGTATAGGGTGCGACGTTAATTTTTTGAAAATAAAAAATTGCGATTTTTAGCGCTCATTTTGAGCCAATTTTGAACTTTCAAAAAATTGTAGCGCCGTTATTTGTAGACGGATCTTTAAAAACTATTCAGAATCGGATTTCGCAGCCTTTTTGCCTTTTGAGAGGCCTAAGAAACCGTAGGCGTGCTATTCCAGAGCTTTGGGAAAACGTTTTGAAAATTCAAAATCGATGGGTTTTAACCCATGTATTTTTGATAAAAAATGAAAAAAATAGAATTGCTTTATGTTGCGAGGGTACGTTCCTACGTACCCCTAGTAACTATAACCGGTGTCATTTCCCCGCGCTTCCCCTCAAAAATAAAAATTTTCGATACAAACTAAATGAATAGAAATACGTACCTCTTGATTCACAAAAAAAATCGTAGCGCCGTTATTTTCGATCCACTCATTATAAACGACACAGATTCGGAATCCTGAGGCTTTTTTACATAAGATACGTGTATAATATGTATAGGGTGCAACGTTAATTTTTTGAAAATAAAAAATTGCGATTTTAAGCGCTCATTTTGAACCAATTTTGAACTTTAAAAAAATTGTAGCGCCGTTATTTGTGGACGGATCTATAAAAACTATTCAGAATCGGATTTGGCAGCTTTTTTGGCTTCGGATAAGCCTAAGAAACCGTAGGCGTGCTATTCCAGAGCTTTGGGAAAACGTTTTGAAAATTCAAAATCGATGGGTTTTGACCCATGTATTTTTGATAAAAAATGAAAAAAATAGAATTGCTTTATATTGCGAGGGGACGTTCTTACGTACCCCTAGTGACTATAACCGGTGTCATTTCTCCGCGCTTCCCCTCTAAAATAAAAATTTTCGATACAAACTAAATCAATAGAAATACGTACCCCTTGATTCACAAAAAAAATCGTAGCGCCCTAATTTTCGATCCAATCATTACAAACGGCACGGATTCGGAATCCTAAGGCATTTTTACATAAGATACATGTATAATATGTATAGGGTGCGACGTTATTTTTTCAAAAATAAAAAATTGCCATTTTTAGAGCTCATTTTGAGCCAATTTTGAACTTTCAAAAAATTGTAGCGCCGTTATTTGTGGACGGATATTTAAAAACTATTCAGAATCGGATTTGGCAGCTTTTTTGGCTTCGGATAAGCCTAAGAAACCGTAGGCGTGCTATTCCAGAGCTTTGGGAAAACGTTTTGAAAATTCAAAATCGATGGGTTTTAACCTATGTATTTTTGATAAAAAATGAAAACAATAGAATTGCTTTATCTTGCGAGGGGACGTTCCTACGTACCCCTAGTGACTATAACCGGTGTCATTTCTCCGCGCTTCCCCTCTAAAATAAAAATTTTCGATACAAACTAAATCAATAGAAATACGTACCCCTTGATTCAAAAAAAATCCTAGCGCCCTTATTTTCGATCCAATCATTACAAACGGCACGGATTCGGAATCCTAAGGCATTTTTACATAAGATACATGTATAATATGTATAGGATGCGACGTTAATTTTTCGAAAATAAAAAATTGCGGTTTTTAGAACTCATTTTGAGCGAATTTTGAACTTTCAAAAATTGTAGCGCCGTTATTTGTGGACGGATCTTTAAAACTATTCAGAATCGGATTTGGCAGCCTTTTGGCTTGGATAGGCCTAAGAAACCGTAGGCGTGCTATTCCAGAGCTTTGGGAAAACGTTTTGAAAATTCAAAATCGATGGGTTTTAACCCATGTATTTTGATAAAAATGAAAAAATAGAATTGCTTTATATTGCGAGGGACGTTCCTACGTCCCCCTAGTGACTATAACCGGTGTCATTTCCCGCGCTTCCCTCTAAAATAAAATTTTCGATACAAACTAAATCAATAGAAATACGTACCCCTTGATTCACAAAAAAAATCGTAGCGCCCTTATTTTCGATCCAATCATTACAAACGGCACGGATTCGGAATTCTAAGGCATTTTTACATAAGATACATGTATAATATGTATAGGATGCGACGTTAATTTTTCGAAAATAAAAAATTGGGATTTTAAGAGCTCATTTTGAGCGAATTTTGAACTTTCAAAAAATTGTAGCGCCGTTATTTGTGGACGGATCTTTAAAAACTATTCAGAATCGGATTTGGCAGCTTTTTTGGCTTCGGATAAGCCTAAGAAACCGTAGGCGTGCTATTCCAGAGCTTTGGGAAAACGTTTTGAAAATTCAAAATCGATGGGTTTTAACCTATGTATTTTTGATAAAAAATGAAAAAAATAGAATTGTTTTATATTGCGAGGGGACGTTCCTACGTACCCTTAGTGACTATAACCGGTGTCATTTCCTCGCGCTTCCCCTCTAAAATAAAAATTTTCGATACAAACTAAATGAATAGAAATACGTAGGGGGAAAGTGGCATGAAACAGCCAAGTTTTGAAAAAGCCATTATCAATTACGCGGTAGTTTTCATACGAATCGTTCATGTATTTTTATTTTAAGATAGCAACACTAGCCAGATATCCCCCACAAAAATTTGACCGTTCACCGTCAATAAACGGCGCCGATACGACGTATTGAAGATTTTGTCGTCAAAAAGGAAGGTTTTGAGTTCAGTTTATTTGTTTTCTAACGCCTATACGTACAAAACTAATAATAATATGATTACACTATAATTTTATAGATATATTAGGCCTTCTAATAACGTATATATTTTGTAGACTAATCTTTGATTTCATAGTAATTTTCGAGATTTTGTTTCTTGAGAGAATATGTTTTGAAATAGCCGGACTGCAGTGTAATGAAAAAGCCACCTTTTAATTGCATAAAATACAATAATAATTGTAGTAACAGCAATCAAGAGTGGTACCGATGCAAAATTTCCCCCTATGGGGCGCAACGTAAATTTTTAGATTATTATAAATTGCAATTTTAGCTTCAATTTGTTGCACAATTTTGAACTTTAAAAAATTGTAGCGCCGTTATTTGTCATGGAATTAATTTGTATTTCAATAAAGTGGTTTTCTTAATATTCGGATCGTAATTGGCACGTGTCATTGTAATTTAGCATTCAAGAAAAGACTCAATAGTTTATAAGTTGAAGAAAAAGTTAAGTTTTTGTATTTTTATTAATAAAAGTCTATTCTAATGCATAAATAAATAAACATGTGTTTTACTTAAACTTATTCATTATTGGTTATTAAATTATATTTGTTATCATTTAACCGTCATAAAGTACAATTTTGTGGATTTTATTTCATTTTATTTTCGGGGTATGGCAAACCCCACCTAATATGCCATGTGACGTTTAGTCACCTAGTATGCGGAGGGTTAAGTGCGCGGCAAATCCATTACATTTTTTTCGCGCCCAAATAACGAGTAAATAAATTTCTCGAAACTAACCGGGCCAGCTTCAAAATCGCGACGACAAAAAAACCCTTTTCGAAAAGGATAACTTCGTAATTGCATAAAGCCGTTTCTTTGTAGATGACAAGAAAATTTAACACAAACAAATTTCTAACAAAATTTTTAAAAAGTATAAATTAATATGTTTGCCAAGGCGAATTTTTTTAATTAATTTTCGGCAAGAAAGTTGCGTTTTATAAAAAAAAGCTCGTTTGGTCGGAACGAAATTTCTTTCGACCTTTTTTTTGCGCTCGAGAAGAATTCAGTTCGAAATCTAAAGTTGGAGGTATTTAAATATTTTATAAAACAACGCCAAGTATTTTTAAGCGCGTTGCTGACTTTTAAAAACAATTTTTTCTCGCTTAATATTTAAAGTGTAGGTCCTTTAAATTGACTAACGTTACAAGTCGAGACACGCATAATTCGTTTTTTCTAAATTAAAAATGGGGCTTTTGCCGTTTCTTTCGTCCCTTTTCATTCTTCGCAAACGTAACTCACGAATTTACAACTAAAAGTTTACTTAAGGGATTTACTATTTTCGTAAAACCTTTAACGGACACGTTTTAAGTTTAAAAGCGCATTGTCCCGATCCTCCGAATATTATCCGGTGACAAAGTGGCCAATTACAAAAGGCCCAAGGTTACAATCCGAACACCTCCATTCCGTCCCAAGAGTTCCGTTCAGCTTTTAGTCAAACCCAATTGTACATCTGTACTGTTTACAGAATCAGGTTATAGCAATTTACTTTTTCAATGGAGAGAAGAAGGGCTTTGTGCTGGCGAGAGACAGGTACCTTTTGTGTCAACATTCGGACCGGCACACCTACGTGGAAGGTTCTCAGACTGACGCATTTTTCTATTTAAACGGTGAGAAAAAACGCGTTTCTAGTTTGTCCATTGGTCATACTGACTCGGCTAGAAGTGGCATTGGGACGAATAACAAATTTTGAACGTAATTCAATGCGTATTCTCGCTGACATGCGTGAGAAAAGTATTCAACTTTTTCCAAGTAAAAAATGAATTTAATAAATGAATATTGAATATTAATTAAGTGTGTGAGTAGGGAAACCTGTTGTACCTTGGTTCCTTTGTACCTAGAGCAACTTTATTTTTTTTAATGTATGCGGGCTTTCGTGACCCATAGTTTTCGATATTTTAAATGCCACATTAGCAGCAGCTGTCCAATGTACTTTGTTAATGTATAAGATCTATTGAAATTTTTAATCGAAAAATGCAGAAATAACGTAGAGGCCTTCTTTAGGGTAGAAACATCAGTTTTCTTAAAATGGTTTAAATGATTGTGAATCGTGCTTAAAACGAGTGTGCACATTCGAGCTCAAAGTGGCACATTCCGATCTCGGGAAAATGAAGCGCGCCGCTCCGCGTCGCGCTTCATTTGCTTCCCTCGCTCGGAAATGTGCCACTTTTCGCTCGAATGCGCACATCATTGTATTTATTAAATTAGTATAATTTACCGTGCGCTCTTTCAAATCGAAAATTTTAATTTAATGTAGTAAATATCGATTTTATACTCGAAAAACGTATTTACCATTGCAATGAGTGGAAGAGAGCGAGAAGATACATTAATCATGTCAATGCAAGTGAGAGGGAACGATTAAAATTATTCAATTAATTTTTCGTCTAATTTATTGGCCTAAAATATTGTGAATCATTCTTAAAACCGAGTGTGCACATTCGAGCTCAAAGTGGCACATTCCTATCTCGGGAAAATGAAGCGCGCCGCTCCGCGTCGCGCTTCATTTGCTTCCTCGCTTGGAAATGTGCCACTTTTCGCTCGAATGCGCACATCCTCGTATTTATTAAATTAGTATAATTTACCGTGCGCTCTTTCAAATCGAAAATTTTAATTTAATGTAGTAAATATCGATTTTATACTCGAAAAACGTATTTACCATTGCAATAAGTGGAAGGGAGCGAGAAGATACAATAATCATGTCAATGCAAGTGAGAGGGAACGATTAAAATTATTCAATTAATTTTTCGTCTAATTTATTGGCCTAAAATATTGTGAATCATGCTTAAAACCGAGTGTGCACATTCGAGCTCAAAGTGGCACATTCCGATCTCGGGAAAATGAAGCGCGCCGCTCCGCGTCGCGCTTCATTTGCTTCCTCGCTCGGAAATGTGCCACTTTTCGCTCGAATGCGCACATCCTCGTATTTATTAAATTAGTATAATTTACCGTGCGCTCTTTCAAATCGAAAATTTTAATTTAATGTAGTAAATATCGATTTTATACTCGAAAAACGTATTTACCATTGCAATGAGTGGAAGGGAGCGAGAAGATACATTAATCATGTCAATGCAAGTGAGAGGGAACGATTAAAATTATTCAATTAATTTTTCGTCTAATTTATTGGCCTAAAATACTGTGAATCATGCTTAAAACCGAGTGTGCACATTCGAGCTCAAAGTGGCACATTTCGATCTCGGGAAAATGAAGCGCGCCGCTCCGCGTCGCGCTTCATTTGCTTCCCTCGCTCGGAAATGTGCCACTTTTCGCTCGAACGCGCACATCCTCGTATTTATTAAATTTGCCTATATTAATCATCTTTCTTTCAAATCAAAAACTTCAATTTTTCGCAAATAACTGGTTGAAAGCACTAAATCAGACATTTGGTGTTTCGAATAAAGGAGAACCTGTTGTACCTTGGTCCCTTTGTACTTTATTTTTTTTAATATATGCGGGCTTTTGTGACCCATATTTTTAGATATTTCAAATGCAACATTAACATAAAGTTAGCAGCAGCGAGTCAATGCACTTTGTTAATGTACGAGATCAATCGAAATTTTTAATCGAAAAAAAGTAAGTCTTTTTATATTCTTTTTGCTTAAATATTTTATTGATTTTTACTACCTAATAACAAATGACTCATCGTAATAGAAAGATTATTTATTAATGTTTGTATAGTAGTGGTCTGATTTTGGCACAGAATAATCTTTATATGATTATTTGTAAAAAATATAGGGCGCATAGCAGACACCTTAGTTTGCTCCCAATCTCCGATCAATTGCATTTAAATACTGACATATGTAAAAAGTGATTAAGCATGAGTAACATCTTGGAGGCGTGCAATCACATTTTGATATGATAAACTCGCAATAGGACGAGGCTTAACGGTATTGATAACGATAAATAAATAGAAAAATAAATTATGCATGTAACTATTCAATATTCTTAAAGAAAACTTATGGTAAAGTTTCCGAAAACATTTTACGAGGTCAAGGGTACAAAAATTAGAGAGCTATGATTACTTTTAGGCAAAGAAATATATATAAAACTTACCCAGATAGAAAGAGAGAATTGAGCAAAGCTTGGGCCAGGCTTGGCCGAGTCGTCATACCAATGTTTTTGGGGTTGGCTCGATCTTTGATTAAGAATTGGGCAAACGTACAAGAGCCTTGGATGATGTTCATATCCCAAGTCCTAAAAAACTAAAAAATTTAGCTTGTACCAAACTTTGAGAAACCAAAAATGAAGTGTAGGGCAAGCCTTCTTAAAAAATATTTACACTGGAGCAAACTTTGAAAATCCAAAAAAAATATCTATATTATATATATTAGGTTGTAGTAATATTAAATCAGCAAGTACAAAATATAAGAAAAAAAAGTATTCAACTTAGTTATATATTGAAATCAAATCATTATGGGTTGATTAAACTAAAATTTGGCCCAATAGTTATCTTTTTAGGCTCAGGTTGACAAAATCAAAGTTTTGGATTCCGGCTTAGGCCGTCAAGGCTTAGTAAATAATAAAAAGACTCAGAATTAGCAGTTCCTACCTGGGTAAAATAAAGTTCTTAAAAAAAAACAACTTACAATTTTAATCGACGTAAATACAAGAAGCATTGCCCGATGCACTAAATTAATTAATACTTGAAAGTCACATTTTAAAATGCGAAGTGTCTGTTCGCACAAAACTTTTACAACTAACGAGAAAACAGGTCGTGTAAAACATTTATGATAAGGGAAACCCGATTTTTGATAACGTTTATAAACTTTTGGTTTCCTCTGCCAAATATAATGATTTTATTTACAATTTCTTGTTTGCATCTTGCAATAAAATTTAACAATAATTTGATCTGAATGCAGACTCCTTGAAAACATTATTATGTTATTTAATGTAAGTATGCATCTTTAAAAAACATTTACAATAACAAAATTAACTGTTATTTTTTATCAATGGTTCTTTTTTCACCTGATTTGTCTTGATTTTTAAAGTTATACTTCTTTTGGGAGTATAATTTTGACAGGCAATGGAAGTTGCGCGAATTCTAATCAAATCAGTTTTATTAAACAATATTAACAGTTAATCCTGTTGTTTTAAACTTTTTTTAAAGACGCATACTTAAATTAAATAACATATTAATTTTTTCAAGGAGTCTGCAATCAGATCAAATTATTGTTAAATTTTATTGCAAGATGCAAACAAGAAATTGTAAATAAAATTATTATATTTGGTAGGGGAAATCAAAAGTTTCTAAACGTTATCAAAAATCTGGTTTCCCTTATCATAAATGTTTTACACGACCCGCCTTCTTGTCAGTTGTAAAAGTTTTGTGCGAACAGACACGTCGCATTTTAAAATGTGATTTTCAAGTGTTAATTAATTCAGTGCATCGGGCAATACTTCTTGTATTTACGTCGATTAAAATTGTAAGTTGTTTTTTTTAACAACTTTATGGTACTCAGGTAGGAACTGCTAATGCTGAGTTTTTTTATTATTTACTAAGCCTTGACGGCCTAACCAGGAATCCAAAAGTTTGATTTTGTCAACCTGAGACTAAAAAAATGACCATTAGGCCAAATTTTAGTTTAATCAATCCATAATGATTTAATTTCAATATATAACTAAGTTGAATACCTTTTTTTCTTATATTTTGTACTTGTTGATTTAATATTACTACAATCTAACATATATGATATAGATATTTTTTTTGGATTTTCAAGGCTTGCCTCAGTGTAAATATTTTTTCAGAAGGCTTACCCTACACTAGATTTTTGGTTTCTCAAAGTTTGGTACAAGCTAGATTTTTTGGTTTTCCAGGAATTGGAATACGAACATCATCCAAGGCTCTTGTATGTTTACTCGATTCTCAACGAAAGATCGAGCCAAGCCCAAAATCATTGGTATGACGACTCGGCCAAGCCTGGCCCAAGCTTTGGTCAATTGTATTTTTCTATCTGGGTAAGTTTTATACATAATAAATAATCTTTCTATTACGACGAGTCATTTGTTATTAGGTAATAAAAATCAATAATATGTTTAAGTAATAAGAATATAAAAAGACTTACTTTTTTTCGATTTAAAATTTCAATTGATCTCATACATTAACTCCTTTACATACAAAAAAACCGAATTTGAGGAGTCCGAAAAAAACTATTAATTTGACTCAACTTAACTGTTATGAGCATACACAAATAACATAAAATAAATAATTAATAGTTTTAAAATATTTTGAAATATGTAAAGCAGTGTTTCCCAATCTTTTTTTAACATTCCCCACCTAAGTCATTCTAAAATTTTGATGGATATAATATATAACATATAAATATTTTTTTATATTTAAAAATTGAATTATTACATAAATGAAGTCTAATTACAACTTGTTCAAGACACAAGATTTAGGTTTTAGCAAGAAATCACTAGGAAATTATTGAGAAAAAAAAACAATAAGTAAATTTTAAAAACAAACTAAAAAATATTTTTATATCGATAGCTCGGATTTTTGATAACGCGAATTATTTTTAGTTTCTCTACAACTTCGACCTATCGAGGTTTGACTGTATTTAATTTTATAAATTTAATATTTCGGAACAATTAAGATAATTTAATTATTGAGTTTTCTCCAATATTAATTTTATTTGCGTAAATTAATGATCTTCAAAGTTTTTTAAAAAACCACAAATTCTGTATTTACTCTATTTGAGTTTTCTGAAAATACATAATAATTTTTTCATCAAAATTTTCTTTTAAATTTACCGAATAAAGTTTTGTTTTATTCAATTTGTGTTATACAAAAAAAATTGATAATTAAAAATTTCTAAAGTGCTTAAATATATTTTAAAAATTTTCCAAATTATTAATTTATTTAATTTGAGTTGTCTAGAAACTTAAAATAATTTATTCTTCGAGTTTACTTTAATAATATTGCTAAACGTTTAAAACTAAATTTCATTCTATGTAAAAAAAAACCGGTGCATGTACTTATGTACGCACATTAGAAGTAATACTTCTTTGGCGCGACTAAATTAAATATAACAACGCGCTATGTTGCGCGTGTGTATAGCTAGACCAGTAGTTATCAAACTATATGTTACAGCGCATATGTCGTTTTATTTGAATACATTGCTATTTCCTTTTTAAATCCAAAAAGTAATTTAAACAAATTGAATAAATACGAAGATGTGCGCGTTCGAGCGAAAAGTGGCACATTTTCGAGCGAGGGAGGCAAATGAAGCGCGACGCGTAGCGGCGCGCTTCATTTTCCCGAGATCGGAAATGTGCCACTTTGAGCTCGAACGTGCACACTCGGTTTTAAGCACGATTCACAATCATTTAAACCAATTTAAGAAATACTTTAAGGTGCAAAAAACCTCGAAGTGTCGATATTGACTTCATTTACGAATACTGCAACGAAAATACAAAATCGTCAGTGCTGAAACATCTTTAATGTTCAACATCAAAGATCGTGGATTTCTCGAGATCGAAATAGTCGTCGAATTCTTTCGTAACACCAAAGACAGATCGGATGCGTTGGTGTGACCAGTTTTTGTAGGACGGTCATTAAAATGCGGTTAATCCCACATGAAAAGCCACGAAACCGAAGGCGGTTGCGGTCAGACGCGACTCTTGCAGACACATCCGGTGCAGGTCTCGGAGAGGCAGAAGAAACGCATAAATATTTATGCCTCGAAACGTGGACTGCAGGCTAAGTTCTCGATATGATTGAACAATGCACGAAAAGATGCCCGCCACCAACTCGTTTCTGCTGCTTTGCTTTATTTATATTCAGTACGGAATGCTTAAATTTCTGAATAAATGCATCTCTCCGCCGGAGACAAAGTAAATGTAGATCTGCATTGTCATTGACTAACGCCCTTTCGTATTCTTACCACGCTTCACCGGCATTTAATTGTTTTAGCAAAAAACCTTATCTAACGCTCAAATCTTAATGTAACAGAAAATTTATTTCTATTCAGGAAGTACGCCTTGAACCGATCGGTTTGCGCGTATCATTTTTTTTTTAGTTTTAAATTAAAAAAATTAAGCCGTTTTATAATTTTCTAACAGTTCTTTTATTTTGGTCTTTTGCGCTTAACCATAATAATTTTTCGTATAGATCGTAAACTTTCAAAGAATCTTCGAACAATTTTTGGGTATGAGTACGGTCCTGATGTTTTGGTATGAAGTTAGCAAAGGTTTAATTCAACAGGAAAAAAAATTCAGCATATTCAAGATCAAAGTGGCACATGTGCCTTTCTCGCTCGAATGCGCACATCTTTGTATTCATCTACATTAATTTTTACAAGTGGTTATATTTAATTTAGTCATGCCAAAGAAGTTTTACTTCTAACGCGCGTTCATAAGTGCACCCACCGGTTTTTTTTATCAATTCAAATTTGAATTATCCCTCTCTATTTTCTTCTTTCTATAGACACTCGCAGACTCGAAAAGAATGCATTTAAAATTCCATTTTAACATTCCTAGTTTTTTTTGGTCGAACAAAAAAATTAAATTGTTTAACAATACGTGCTTAAGATTTAAATCTCGAACGGTGTTCTTTAAGGGATTTACTTAGAAAAAGTGGATGGCATCGATGACTAATACGAAAACACTGTTAAAAAGTCCAATCGAAATCTTATGGTAAAGATTTGAGAAAAGTTAAAGAAGAAAAGACATGTATTTTTCTAAACATTCTGAGGAATATAAATTGCATCTCGGCTCGTTCAAAGCCTTATAAAGCATATTCTTAAACTCCACAATTCCCTTGGTGGAGAAAATAAGATTCTCGATCATTTAAATTGCATTCTATTCCAGCAGCTTTTGACTAATTTCTATTTAAATAGGTACTAAATTGAATTCTGATCTATTGTACGTTTTTGTAACTATTGCTTTCTCGCTTTCGATCAGTGATTTCCAAACTTTGTGTTACTGTGTCTCTCTTAAGCGGCCAATACACGTACAATATGATTACGCAAAAGGGTTGTACAAAAAAATAATTTTAGAATTGGTTTTAATACATTTCATATCTTTATTCTAAGGATAGTTTTATAATTAGGGGTTGTTTTAAAAAAAATGCAGCTGCGATTTACTGTTAGTACCTCTAGTAATAGGAAAATTAATTTTAACAATAAGGACTAAAGGATTCATAAAGAAATTTGTCTTTACAATATAAGAAACCAAATAGAAAATTGAATTTCTACTTTTGTATGTAAAAAAATTTTTTTCGCTATGCAGGATTTTTTAAATTATTTTTCCGAGTGTTAAGGGGTTGCTACAAAGTAGATTTAAACATTAGTTTAGCCCTATAATAAAATTTACAAAATCTAATAATTTTAACATGAGTTTTAATATAGTTGATATAATCATTTTACAAGATAACTTTAAATTTAGGGGTAGTTTAAAAAAAATGCAGCTGCAATTGACTATTAATATTTCTAGCAACAAGAAAATAAATTTCAACAATAAGAACTAAAGGATTCATAAAGAAATTTGTCTTTACAGTATAAGAAACCAAATTGAAAATTTGATTTCTACTTTTGTATGTAAAAATTTTTTAGCTATGCAGGATTTTTAATTATTTTTCCAAGTGATAAGGGGTTAATACAAAGTAGATTTAAGCATTAGTTTGACCTTATAACAAAATTTACAAAGTCTAATAAAGCATGAGTTTAATACATTTGATATAATCAATTTTAGGATAACTTTAAATTTAGGGAAAGTTTAAAAAAGAAATACAGCTGTAATTCATTATTAATATCTCTAGTAAAAGGAAAATAAATTAAAACAATAAGGACTAAAGGATTCATAAAGAAATATGTCTGTAGAATATAAGAAATCAAAATAGTAAATTTGATTTTTAATTATGTATGTAAAAAAAATTTTTTAGCTATGCAGGAATTTATTTATTATTTTTCCGAGTGGTAAGGAGTTGCTATAAAGTAGTTTTGGACATTAGTTGGGCTCTATAAAAGATTTTGCACAATCAAATAATTTTAGCATGAGTATTAATACATTTGATATAATCATATTTAGGATAACTTTAAATTTAGGGGTAGTTTGAAAAGGAAATGCAGCTGCAATTTATTGTTAGTATTTTTAGTGACAGAAACATAAATTTCAACATTAAAGACTAAAGGATTCATAAAGAAATTTGTCTTTACAATATAAGAAATCAAAATAGAAAATTTTATTTTTAATTATGTATGTAAAAAAATTTTTTAGCTATACAGGAATTTTTTAATTATTTTTCCCAATGATAAGGAGTTGCTATAAAGTAGTTTTGGCATTAGTTGGGCTCTATAAAAGATTTTCCAAAATCAAATAATTTTAGCATGAGTATTAATACATTTGATATAATCAATTTTAGGATAACTTTAAATTTAGGGGTAGTTTAAAAAAAATGCAGCTGCAATTTACTATTAGTATCTCTAGTAAATGGAAAATAAGTTAGAACAATAAGACTAAAGGATACATAAAGAAAAATGTCTATACAATATAAGAAATCAAAATAGTAAATTTGATTTTTAATTATGTATGTAAAAAAATTTTTTTAGCCATGCAGGATTTTTTTCATTATTTTTCCAAGTGATAAAGAGTTAGCATAAAGTAGTTTTGAGCATTAGTTTGGCTTTATAAATGATTTTGCGAAATCAACTTTTTTTAGAATTGGTTTTAATACATTTCATATCTTCATTTTAAGGATAGCTTTAAAAGCAGGGGTTGTTTTAAAGAAAAATGCAGCTGCAATTTACTATTGGGATCTCTAGTAACAGGAAAATAAATTTCAACAATAAGGACTAAAGGATTCATAAAGAAATTTGTCTTTACAATATAAGAAATCAAAATAGAAAATTTGATTTTTAACATAGTTCCAGTGCGGTATAGTATAGTCAAAAAAAGAGAAAAAATTTAGTGTGGCACGGCCCCCCAGTTTGGAAATCACTGCTGTAGCTCAATTCTAACACTATTGTTGGCATAAAATTCGCGGAAACGCACCATTAAAAAAATTTAATATATGCTAAAATAATTTAGTTTTTTTCTCTATATCTCAATTGGTTTTTTTGTGAGACCTTTAGGCTGCGCTTTTTTATTAATGAGAAATCACCTCTCATTAAAAATCGACGATGAAACTGCAAAAAACCGCCTCGTACATACATCGACCGATAAACAGGTGTGTGTTTGTGTGCAGAGTAAAACACAATTTCCTGTTTAACTTAATTTGAAACATTTTTTTTGTAAGTACCACCTTATTTACATTCGTTTTTCGGCATCCGCGATGTTAATTAAAACAAATCGGCTCTTAAATACAATTTCCGAACGTCGGAGCGATTAATTTTTAAACGATAACCGAAAATCAATCGAACGAAATCAAACTAATAAATTAAAAATCGGATTCTTGAGATTACCGAGCAAATTCGAGGAATTCCTAATTAAATATTAGCTAAGAAGAGAAGAAGCTCTGGGGAACAAGAACGTTTCTACCTTTTAAAATGATTAAGCTAAAACGTTTCTATTATATTAAAATTTTTCAACTTCTTCGGATCACGAACAAGGTGCACCTGCACTGTTGAGAATGAGTCTTTTTCGAAAAGAAGGGTCGGCGGAAACGCAGCTTCCTGCGGCCGTGTGTGCACACCTTTACAAGCAGGAAAATAATTTCGAGCTCAGATAAAGCTTTGTTTTACGATTTAATAAGTTATTCTTGCTCCAAGAGTAAGAGCAACATTAAAAATTGACGTTATCGAAAACATTGTGATTAAAAAAAAAAGAGGAGAAAGGCCGCACATTTGAATTGTAAATTATATGGAACAAAAATAAATTTATGCATAACGAGGTGCTTTTAATTATTTGCGTTTTTAATTTTTAATGAAATTTTTTGATTTAAAAACGTAAACAAAATGTTACTTATTAAAGCCACATTAATTATTTTACTATTTGCTTTCATTTTAAATTAATCTAAAATATTCAGTTATTAATGCGGTTTATATAGCAAAGTTAATGAATATATAGCCAGTATCAATATTATCTCAAACTTCTATTACTACTAGCTGGTTTATTAACTTTGGCTGATTATGACAATATAATTGCAGTAATTAATTCAAAATATGGCATAAAAGTTGCAGAGTTAATTACTGCGGATTGTCCGCTGAATGGGGCATTGTTAATGCATAAAATGTAAAACTTTTTAATTTCTTTCGGATTTAACTTTTAGCTCGCCGAGAAACTAATAAAAACGAGAGTAATTAAAAACATTAATTAACAGGTACTATCTAAAAATTTGTCGTGCGTGTCTTTTTGCAATCGCTGAACTGAATAGCGCGGAACTCTTCAAAATTTTATGCAAAAATAAAAAACGTGGTTTGTAAATTGACCCACTTAGAAATTGTTCGAAGACCACTTATTTGAGTGTTTTTCCACTTCTAGAAATATCTTTTACATACGACTTAATTTCCAAAAAAAAAATTATAAATTATTCTAAACATTTATTGTTACGTTGATTCTGTTTTTTTTTTGGTCATATTTTAAAACACAGCGACAATGCGACAAATAACAGGGCACACGTTGAGTGATAGAATTCGCAATGACCACATCAAACAAAGATGTCTCAGCCAGGATATCGTCAGAGGAGGAAGGAGAACGGCGAAGAGAATGATCATATTAAAATAATAGAAAACAACAGATTACCCAAAATAGCAAGAGATCAAAAACCAAAGACATCAAGACGGTTGGACATCGACATCGCAGAACAATCTACATTATTCTAGAAGCTCTGATAACTCATACTAAGACACACATATAAGCGTAGCCGACTTCCGTAATAGTTAGTCAAAGACTAAGTTTCGTTCGTACAGTTCAGGGCTCTCTACTCAGCTGATTTTCGGCAAAATTTAAAGTAATCTTGGAGGCACGTGTTTAGAAAAATTTGTAAATAAATACGAGTGTGGATCAATTAGTTTAGTGCATTAAAACCGTAAGTAAATTAAATAATTATTAAGTAAATGTACCAGTATTTAAGTTATTGGTATAGTCAAATTTGTTAATTTTTTTGTTAACCTTCCGTGTACAAGGTGGGGTATAACTAACGTGACCAATTTTTTTCTTGTTAATACGGGACGCTTGGTAATCGTGCTTAAAACCGGGTGTGCACATTCGAGCTCAAAGTGGCACATTCCGATCTCGGGAAAATGAAGCGCGCCGCTCCGCGTCGCGCTTCATTTGCCTCCCTCGCTCGGAAATGTGCCACTTTTCGCTCGAATGCGCACATCTTTGTATTTATTGAATTTGTCCACTTTATCCTTCCCTCTTTGAAATTATAAATTTAAAATTAGTGAATTAAATATCTATTTTATGTTCGAACAACTTATTTACTATACCAATGAGTGGAAGGGAGCGAAAAGATACGACAATATCGTCAATGCGAGTGAGAGGGAACGATTAAAATTTTTCAACTGATTTTTCGTCTAATTTATTGCTCTAAATTATTTAGAAAGTAAGTTAATTATTGTGAATGGTGCTTAAAACCGAGTGTGCACATTCGAGCTCAAAGTGGCACATTCCGATCTCGGGAAAATGAAGCGCGCCGCTCCGCGTCGCGCTTCATTTGCCTCCCTCGCTCGGAAATGTGCCACTTTTCGCTCGAATGCGCACATCTTCGTATTTATTACATTAATATATTTATCATAAGCTACTTCAAATCAAAAATTTTAATTTAATTTAGCAAATATCGGTTTAATATTCGAAAAACGTATTTACCATAGCAATGAGTGGAAGGGAGCGAGAAGATACAATGTGTTTTACCTAAATCTATTCATTATTAATTATTAAAATATATTTCTTATCATTGAACTGTCATAAAGCACAATTTTGTGGATTATATATCATTTTATTTTCGGGGTATGACAAACCCCACCTAGTATGGCATGTGACATTCAGTCACCTAGTATGCGGAAAGTTAAATAAATTGTTAAATAAACTATTTATTTTTTATCTTCAAAATAAAATGCTCTTCCATATTTGGCAACTTTCCTCTAGCTCGTAATAATTAAAAAAATATGTAAGTAATAATTAATTCTATTATTAAAATGGAATTTATTAACCATTAAAAAAGTGGTAAAGCACATAAATTCCTCCTCAATCCTTTAACTCTTTTTATGAATAAGATCAAAGAGGAAGCACCGAAACTGTAGGCATTTAAGTAGCGCAACGGCGTCTGAAGATGAAATGTTAAAAGTGCGAGATTAGTTTAATGAATGCAATCAATATTTATCTAAGAAATACTTTTAAGAACTTCATAAATAATTTATGCTGCAAGCGTTGGCCAAGTATTTCGTTCATTGGCGCCCACTAAATCGGTGTAGGTGGATACTTGCATAGCAACTAATATATCATCATAAACCATAAAAATTTTTAAACAATGGTATAATACTCCAGTCGAGTATGTAAATTTATTTAAATCACTTTTTGTTGTATTTTAGTTAGCCATTTACACTTTTCGAATTTACATCTCGCTAAGTAGGAGCGTAGGTTTTTTTAAGTAGATTACACTTTTTATTTTATTTCGCGAGAATTCTCTTAGGAATCGGCGCTCATTAATTAAGCGTAATTTGTATTTTTAGATATTTCCATATAGTGAATCGAATCTTCAAGGTTTCTCGTCTCTAAATGTGTATCTTTTTCAATAACATTAGTCTGAATGGCTGAAATTCCATTCCAGTCGAGCAATAACAACAGGAAAAAAAATGGACCCAAAGGAAAATAATAGATAAACAAAATATTTGTTCGGATTACATCTAGCAAAAGATTTTTCATAAAACTTGTACATTTTCTTGACTTCATTCTCAGCGACAAGTTATATTACAACAGCTTATGAGGGACAATAAGTTTCTGTCATGTTTACTTCCTGAAATTTTAAATTTTTTCGTTGGAACATTCTTGTCTCATGTCAAATCTGCTTTAATTTAGTACTTTACTTGCTAGTCTTTAACCTGCAAGATTTATTGCCGAAAATATTTTAACCTTTTCGTTATTTTTTAATAAAAGATACATTCCGGAAATAATAGAAAATATTTCTAGATTAAAGGACTTAAAACTGATACGAGTAATTGAATGTTCTTATGAAATTTTTTAACGGGGTTTCGAATTGTTATTTCGGTTTTCGTTCCGGTTTGGTTCCGGTTTTCGTTCGGTCAAATGTACTGGTGTGTTTAATTTTAATGTTTAATTGTGATTTCAAATATATATTACATTATTAATAAAGAGAGAGAAAGAGAGAGAGAGAGAGAGAGAGAGAGAGAAAGCGAGAAAATAATCCAAAATATTTTTTTAGTTATTTTCATTTTAAGAATAGCTTTAAAATTAAGGGTTGTTTTAAAGAAAAATGAAGCTGCAATTTACTGTTATTATCTCTAATAACAGTAAAATAAATTTCAACAATAAGGACTCAAGTATTCATAAAGAAATATGTCTGTACAATATAAGAAATGAAAATAGAAAATTTAATTTTTAATTATACATATATGTAAAAATATTTTTTCTGTTATGCAGGAATTTTTAAATTATTTTTTCAAGGGATAAGAAGTTCCTACAAAGTAGTTTTGGGCATTAGTTTAGCCCTATAAAAGATTTTGCATAATAAAATAATTTTTGCATGAGTTTTAATACATTTGATATAATCACTTTTAGGATAAATTTCAATTTAAGGGTAGTTTAAAAAAATGCAGCTGCAATTTACTGTTAGTATCTATAGTGACAGAAAAATAAATTTCAACAATGAGGACTCAAGGATTCATAAAGAAATTTGTCTTTACATTTTAAGAAATCAAAATAGTTAATTTGATTTTGCATTATGTATGTAAAAAAAAATTCTAGTTATGCAGTAATTTTTTAATTATTTTTTCAAGTAATAAGGAGTTGCCATAAAGTAGTTTTGAGCATTAGTTTGGCCCTATAAAAGATTTTGCAAAATCAAATAATTTTAAAATTGGTTTTAATATATTTCATATCTTCATTTTAAGAATAGCTTTAAAATTAAGGGTTGTTTTAAAGAAAAATGCACTTGCAATTGACTATTAGTATCTTTAGTAGCAGGAAAATAAATTTCATCAATAAGGCCTAAAGGATTCATAAAGAAATTTGTCATTACAATTTAAGAAATGAAAATAGAAAATTTGATTTTGAATTATGTATGTAAAAAATTTTTATTAGCTATGCAGGAATTTTTAATTATTTTTCAAGTAATAAGGAGTTGCCATAAAGTAGTTTTGAGCATTAATTTGGACCTATAGAAAATTTTGCAAAATCAAATAATTTTAGAATTGGTTTTAATATATTTCATATCTTCATTTTAAGAATAGCTTTAAAATTAAGGGTTGTTATAAATAAAAATGCAGCTGCAATTCACTGTTATGATCTCTAGTAACAGGAAAATAAATTTCAACAATAAGGACTAAAGGATTCATAAAGAAATATGTCTGTACAACATAAGAAATCAAAATAGAAAATTTGATTTTGAATTATGTATGTAAAAACTTTTTTTAGCTATGCAGGAATTTTTTAATTATTTTTCCAAGTAATAAGGAGTTGCCATAAAGTTGTTTTGAGCATTAGTTTGGCCGTATAGAAAATTTTGCAAAATCAAATAATTTTAGAATTGGTTTTAGTATATTTCATATCTTTATTTTAAGAATAGCTTTAAAATTAGGGGTTGTTTTAAAAAAATGCACTTGCAATTGACTATTAGTATTTCTAATAACAGGAAAATAAATTTCATCAATAAGGACTAAAGGATTCATAAAGAAATTTGTTTTTACAATTTAAGAAATCAAAATAGAAAATTTGATTTTGAATTATGTATGTAAAAAAAATTTTTTAACTATGCAGGAATTTTTTAACTATTTTTTCAAGTGATAAGAAGTTGCCATAAAATAGTTTTAGCATTAATTTGGCCCTATAGAAAATTTTGAAAATCAAATAATTTTAGAATTGGTTTTAATATATTTCATATCTTCATTTTAAAAATAGCTTTAAAATTAGGGATAGTTTCAATAAGAAATGCAGCTACAATTGACTATTAGTATCTCTAGTAACAGGAAAATAAATTTCAACAATAAGGACTAAAGAATCCTAAAGAAAATTGTCTTTACAATTTAAGAAATCAAAATAGAAAATTTGATTTTTAAGATAGTTCCAGCGCGGTATAGTATAGTCAGACCATTTACTGTTGTTAGAAAGGCCCTTTTTGGTGGTTCGAAATATGAGTTTTTCAGCTTCGAAAGGGAAAAAAAGGAATAGCGAAACGCGGTTTTAAGTAACCGCGAAGGGTACCTCCGTACAATTCGGAGGTAGGTTGCCCCATTAGATTGTGCGTAAATCAAAGAAAAAGAAGAAAATCCAGTGCGGCACAACCCCCCATTTTAGAAATGACTGCTGTAGCCTCAATTCTAACGCTATTGTTGGCACAAAATTCGCAGAAAGGCAACATTAAAAAAATTTAATATATGCTAAAAAAATTTAGTTTTTTTTTCTATCTCTCAATTGGATTTTTTGTGAGCCTTTAGGCTGCGCTTTTTTATTAATAAAAAAATTACCTCTCATTAAAAATCGACAATAAAACTGCAAAAAACCGCCTCGTACATACATCAACCGATAAACAGGTGTGTGTTTGTGTGCATAGTAAAATCGATATTTACTATATTAAATTAAAATTTTTGATTTGAAGGAACGCATAGTAAATTATACTAATATAATAAATACGAGGATGTGCGCATTCGAGCGAAAAGTGGCACATTTCCGAGCGAGGGAGGCAAATGAAGCGCGACGCGGAGCGGCGCGCTTCATTTTCCCGAGATCGGAATGTGCCACTTTGAGCTCGAATGTGCACACTCGGTTTTGAGCTCAATTACAAAATGTCCTGTTTAATAAAAAAAAAAAATTGTTTACCTTAGCAATACCCCACCTAGTACACAAAAGATTAAAACAACCCCTTTAAAGTTAAAGAATAAAAAACACCCAATCTAAGCTAAACAACAATTAAATAACGTAATCTCGTTTCAAAGCAATTACATAATAAAAATTAAGCACCGACGTTAAATAAGCCCCGTGTGTAAGAATTCGGCTTTAGAAATAAATTAGCATTATTTAAAAGCGAAGTAGAAGGATCTTTTGAAAGTATTATTAAAAACCTCGCCATTAATTAAAAAAAAAAATTGTTGTCATTAAAAGAATGGCATTTCCTTGATTATATTTAATTATTGAATTCAGCTTCCTTTCGACTTCTCGTTTTAATTAAAAAATTACAAGGTTTAAAAACTCAACGACTGAATAGAAAACGGATACTCCACGCAGATTCTCCCTCGTCTAAAACAAAACGAGAAGTAATTAGCTCATTTGCTTCGCCTACATGTTTATAGATTCGTTCGGCGAACGAACGCAAAAAAATCAGAAACACTCCGCACAATTATAATTACGATTCTAAATTAAGCCGAATTGTTTATCGGCGAAGAACTTATTTCCCTATGATTCATGCCACAACATCCCTAATTTCAGTGTAACTGCGTTTAATTAATTACAGATTCTCGGGTGAAGCTCCCAACAATTACCCAATTAAGTCTCCTCTACATTAGATCGGGAACTTTTGAGTAAACGACCACAAAAACAAGTTTCTTTTTTTTGTTAATTTACCATCAGAAGAGAATTTAAGGAATTCCTTGCGGTATTTATTAAATCAACCGAAAACGAGATTAAATTAATAAATTTTTATGTTCGAACAACTTATTTACCACAGCAATGAGTGGAAGGGAGCGAAAAGATACGACAATGTCGTCAATGCGAGTGAGAGGGAACGATTAAAGTTAATCAACTGATTTTTCGTCTAATTTATTGCTCTAAATTAATTAGGAAGTAAGTTAATTAGTGTGAATGGTGCTTAAAACCGAGTGTGCACATTTGAGCTCAAAGTGGCACATTCCGACCTCGGGAAAATGAAACGCGCCGCTCCGCGTCGCGCTTCTTTTGCGTCCCTCGCTCGGAAATGTGCCACTTTTCGCTCAAAACATTTTTAGTGAGAAAAGAAACAACAGTAATTTATTTTTTAAAGTATTTTCATATACTCTACTTTAAAAATTATTTACCGCTCCGTTCCGCTCCGCTCCGCTTATAACACTTGAACATTCAAAAATAATTTTTAAATTAATAATATTATATCAACTTACTATTTATAAGGTTTAAAACACACACTACGTATAACAACGCCGTAGCTTAGTGGAAAGCTTTTGGTTGTTAATTCCAAAGGTCTATGGTTTGATTCCCAGACAAGGCAAAAAAAAGAAATATTTAAAAATTTCTAGGATAAATCCTAGTACGTTCTTCCTTCCCTTGTAAAAAACTTTTATTTTTTAAATAAACTGTGTTTCTATTTTTTGTAGGTGCATCTACACCAATAAACAGGCATGAGGACCAAGGATGGATCAAGGAACTCTTCAGCGCAGATCTTCCCAGAACACCACAGTCAAGATCATCCTAATTAGAATAGTCAGACTTAAGGGTTGTTACACCATTTTTGTAATACGCGATTGTAAAACTTGTCTGTGGAAGAGAAGAAGGTAAAAATGAAGAGGCAATGTTCTTTATTTTTAACCTCCACTCTCTTACACTCTCTTCCTCTCAAGTTTTGGGATTGTGTAAAAAATAAAATAGCAATAAATATAAAATTATAAAATACAGTAACCTTAATTGTGAAGGGATGTAAATGGGGAATTGGGTAAATAAATAAAATTATTTACATGTTTTTGTTCTTTACATTTACTTAGAAGTTTAAAAAATTGGAGAAATTTCAGAAAAAAAAAATAATAAAAATAATATGTTATTTGTAAGAAATAATTTTTAAATTAATATTATAGGAACGTGTACTTTATAAGGTTTAAAACACACACTCCATATAACAACGCCATAGCTCAGTTGGTTAGAGATCGGTTGTTTGTTCAAATGGTCTCGGGTTCGATTCCCATACCGGTCGACGTAAAATTTTTAAAAATCTCTAAGAAAAATCCAACGAGCAACGAGCCGAACGAGACGAATGACGAATGACGAATGACTGTAGGATACTCGTGATTTGAAAAATATTTTTAAAAATCTCTAAGATAAACCCTCGGCCGACTCGGCCGACTCAGCCGACTGATACTTGCGATTTGTGAAAATTATATTTTGCAAAGTAATTTACTTTATTTATATTTATTTTAATATAACCATTTGCATTAAACTGCAGAAGAGAATTAAAAAGAAACAAGAGGTAAGTTATAATTTTATTTATTTCCTAGCCCCAAAAATTTAATATATGCTAAAAAAATTTAGTTTTTTTTTCTATCTCTCAATTGGATTTTTTGTGAGCCTTTAGGCTGCGCTTTTTTATTAATAAGAAATTACCTCTCATTAAAAATCGACAATGAAACTGCAAAAAACCGCCTCGTACATACATCGACCGATAAACAGGTGTGTGTTTGTGTGCATAGTAAAATCGATATTTACTATATTAAATTAAAATTTTTTTTTTGAAGGAACGCACAGTAAATTATACTAATATAATAAATACGAGGATGTGCGCATTCGAGCGAAAAGTGGCACATTTCCGAGCGAGGGAGGCAAATGAAGCGCGACGCGGGCGGCGCGCTTCATTCCGAGATCGGAATGTGCCACTTTGAGCTCGAATGTCACACTCGGTTTTGAGCTCAATTACAAAATGTCCTGTTTAATAAAAAAAAAATTGTTTACCTTAGCAATACCCCACCTAGTACACAAAGATAAAACAACCCCTTTAAAGTTAAAGAATAAAAACACCCAATCTAAACTAAACAACAATTAAATAACGTAATCTCGTTTCAAAGCAATTACATAATAAAAATTAAGCACCGACGTTAAATAAGCCCCGTGTGTAAGAATTCGGCTTTAGAAATAAATTAGCATTATTTAAAAGCGAAGTAGAAGGATCTTTTGAAAGTATTATTAAAAACCTCGCCATTAATTAAAAAAAAAAATTGTTGTCATTAAAAGAATGGCATTTCCTTGATTATATTTAATTATTGAATTCAGCTTCCTTTCGACTTCTCGTTTTAATTAAAAATTACAAGGTTTAAAACTCAACGACTGAATAGAAAACGGATACTCCACGCAGATTCTCCCTCGTCTAAAACAAAACGAGAAGTAATTAGCTCATTTGCTTCGCCTACATGTTTATAGATTCGTTCGGCGAACGAACGCAAAAAAATCAGAAACACTCCGCACAATTATAATTACGATTCTAAATTAAGCCGAATTGTTTATCGGCGAAGAACTTATTTCCCTATGATTCATGCCACAACATCCCTAATTTCAGTGTAACTGCGTTTAATTAATTACAGATTCTCGGGTGAAGCTCCCAACAATTACCCAATTAAGTCTCCTCTACTTTAGATCGGGAACTTTTGAGTAAACGACCACAAAAACAAGTTTCTTATTTTTGTTAATTTACCATCAGAAGAGAATTTAAGGAATTCCTTGCGGTATTTATTAAATCAACCGAAAACGAGATTAAATTAATAAATTTTTATGTTCGAACAACTTATTTACCACAGCAATGAGTGGAAGGGAGCGAAAAGATACGACAATGTCGTCAATGCGAGTGAGAGGGAACGATTAAAGTTAATCAACTGATTTTTCGTCTAATTTATTGCTCTAAATTAATTAGGAAGTAAGTTAATTAGTGTGAATGGTGCTTAAAACCGAGTGTGCACATTTGAGCTCAAAGTGGCACATTCCGACCTCGGGAAAATGAAACGCGCCGCTCCGCGTCGCGCTTCTTTTGCGTCCCTCGCTCGGAAATGTGCCACTTTTCGCTCAAAACATTTTTAGTGAGAAAAGAAACAACAGTAATTTATTTTTTAAAGTATTTTCATATACTCTACTTTAAAAATTATTTACCGCTCCGTTCCGCTCCGCTCCGCTTATAACACTTGAACATTCAAAAAAAATTTTTTAAATTAATAATATTATATCAACTTACTATTTATAAGGTTTAAAACACACACTACGTATAACAACGCCGTAGCTTAGTGGAAAGCTTTTGGTTGTTAATTCCAAAGGTCTATGGTTTGATTCCCAGACAAGGCAAAAAAAAGAAATATTTAAAAATTTCTAGGATAAATCCTAGTACGTTCTTCCATCCCTTGTAAAAAACTTTTATTTTTTAAATAAACTGTGTTTCTATTTTTTGTAGGTGCATCTACACCAATAAACAGGCATGAGGACCAAGGATGGATCAAGGAACTCTTCAGCGCAGATCTTCCCAGAACACCACAGTCAAGATCATCCTAATTAGAATAGTCAGACTTAAGGGTTGTGACACCATTTTTGTAATACGCGATTGTAAAACTTGTCTGTGGAAGAGAAGAAGGTAAAAATGAAGAGGCAATGTTCTTTATTTTTAACCTCCACTCTCTTACACTCTCTTCCTCTCAAGTTTTGGGATTGTGTAAAAAATAAAATAGCAATAAATATAAAATTATAAAATACAGTAACCTTAATTGTGAAGGGATGTAAATGGGGAATTGGGTAAATAAATAAAATTATTTACATGTTTTTGTTCTTTATACTTAGAAGTTTGAAAAATTGGAGAAATTTCAGAAAAAAAAAATAATAAAAATAATATGTTATTTGTAAGAAATAATTTTTAAATTAATATTATAGGAACGTGTACTTTATAAGGTTTAAAACACACACTCCATATAACAACGCCATAGCTCAGTTGGTTAGAGATCGGTTGTTTGTTCAAATGGTCTCGGGTTCGATTCCCATACCGGTCGACGTAAAATTTTTAAAAATCTCTAAGAAAAATCCAACGAGCAACGAGCCGAACGAGACGAATGACGAATGACGAATGACTGTAGGATACTCGTGATTTGAAAAATATTTTTAAAAATCTCTAAGATAAACCCTCGGCCGACTCGGCCGACTCGGCCGACTGATACTTGCGATTTGTGAAAATTATATTTTTGCAAAGTAATTTACTTTTATTTATATTTATTTTAATATAACCATTTGCATTAAACTGCAGAAGAGAATTAAAAAAGAAACAAGAGGTAAGTTATAATTTTATTTATTTCCTAGCCCCCCTTTACATCCCATGTCATGTGTACTTTATAAGGTTTAAAACACTTACTTCGTATAACAACGCCATAGCTCAGTTGGTTAAAGATCGGTTGTTTGTTCAAATGGTCTCGTGTTCGATTCCCATACCGGTCGAAGAAAAAAATTTTTAAAAATCTCTAAGAAAAATCCAACGAGCAACGAGCCGAACGAGACGAATGACGAATGACGAATGACTGTAGGATACTCGTGATTTGAAAAATATTTTTAAAAATCTCTAAGATAAACTCTCGGCCGACTCGGCCGACTCGGCCGACTGATACTTGCGATGAGCGACATTACATGTTTGCAATTTTTCTTTTATGCCCATGTTACGAGTTGACACATTCCCCATACATTTTGAGTGAGAAAAGAAACAACAAATAGTAAATACTTTTTTTTATTTCCCAATCCCCCTTTACATCCCCTTAGACTTAACGCCATTTACATCTAATTAGGAACATTCGTCATAAAACTCAAATTTGGTTACAACATAGTACAGCTCTTGATGTGATGTTTTACGATTACACAATCTTAGAACACCCCATCGTTCACCAAACATTATGTGGTCCGATGTGAAGGGTAACCAATGTTTGAAACCAACAAGGCAAAAGTTTTAATCAAAGACTAAAGCCCTTCGCGTCCGAGCACTTAATTTTGTCTTCTTCTGCAGCCTATTCCATCCATCGTCGGATGTAAGCCTCCCTTAGGTTTTCCACTCTTCTCGGTTATGTGTTTTCCTCGTCCAATCGTGTCCTATCATCTTCTTGATGTCATCTGTCCACCTGGTTTGTGGTCTTCCCCTAGATCGCTTATTTTCTCTAGGTCTCCATTCTAAGACCTTTCGCGTCCATCTATCTCCTTCCGTTGTTCCTACGTGTCCCGCCCAGTTCCATCTTATGAAACAGAGTCCTTCCACGACGTCAACCACTTTTGTCTTAAATTAACAGAAAAAGATATACAATTAGTTACAATTTAAAAACTTAAAAATAATAAAAAGCTGTATCATTTTTAATTGTCGTTTAAATGCAAAAAAAACCCTACTCAAATTAAACAAAGTGCCAAATATGTAAATTAAGGGAAGTTTGATCGAAACAATATACTTATCAATATGATAGGACTGCAACTTGTTTTTTGTTTAATTTATTGCTCTAACTTATTTAGAAAGTAAGTTAATTATTGTGAATGGTGCTTAAAACCGAGTGTGCACATTCGAGCTCAAAGTGGCACATTCCGATCTCGGGAAAATGAAGCGCGCCGCTCGCGTCGCGCTTCATTTGCCTCCCTCGCTCGGAAATGTGCCACTTTTCGCTCGAATGCGCACATCCTCGTATTTATTACATTAATATAATTTACGGTGCGCTCCTTCAAATGGGTACGTTGCAGTTCCCTCACGGCGCCATAGGGGTCCAGTAACCCCCTCTAGCAGTTCCACCAACAACTTTAGGGTGAAGATTATATCCCCTGCTGAGGAGCAGATATAAAAATCGTAATTTTTTTAAATATTTTGAGGAATTAACATTTACATATTCATAAGGATATGGAAATGTCAAAGAGTAATTATTGATAATTACAAGTCTTAAGCTTGCCAAAAGATTTTACAATTTTTTTTATATGTAGCTTAATTTTTACAATAAATAACATAACTTTTTACAAACTGTAATTTATCGATTAAATGCATTTAATAACGTTCAATAATTTGTTTTTTAATAAATAATTTTATAAGCTCGGGGCACTTTCAAGCAGACCCCGTTTAGTTACCCGTAATATTTTTTTATATTAATATTCTTTACAATCAGTTTAATAAATTATTTGATATTGTATGTAAATAATATGCTGGAAAATAATTCATTGATTATTTTTTCAATTACGTAAATAAATTTGTTAAAACTGTTAATGTTATACATCGTATTATATTATTTAACCTGCTTGTATATTTTTTACTACACTGTTCTTTTATAAAATGTCTTGTTAATTCTAATAAATTTTATACTTTGATAATGACTATTTACACTTTAACAAGAAAACTTTCGAAAAAATGATATTTTCCTTCTGAGTTATGAAAAATTACCTTAAATGTACATCTATTATTAATAGTATTTTTTGTAAAATGCGCTTTAACAATTTGCTATAAACAATTAAAAATAAGCCTTCCATGTTGCCTTTGAATAAAAAATAAAATCAATTCTTTAAAATCAAAGTCATTAAAAGTCAATAATAAGCTCATTAAATTGATATAAAATTGTATAATATTATAGATCGTTTTTTTAAAGATTTTTTCCCGATTATTAATTCAATGCCCCGCAGTCTAAAAATGTTATTTCATATTCTTCGGTGGCATCCAGCTACAGACACAAGAACAAAAAATGAATACAGAAGGGCTATATTTTTAATTGTTACTTTGCTAAAAACGTTTTTGTATTTTTATTAATAAAAGTCTATTCTACTGCATAAATAAATCTGTGTTTTACTTAAACTTATTCATTATTGGTTATCAAAATATATTTCTTACTATTTAACTGTCCTAAAGTACAATTTTGTGGATTTTATATCATTTTATTTTCGGGGTATGGCACACCCCACCTAGTACGGCATTTAACATTTAGTCACCTAGTCTGCGAAACGCTTAAGAATTTCGCGAAGAGTTAAATTTTTGCGTGTGTTCGCCATTCGATCGGTTTTCCAATTGCAGGCGGAAGCCCTTCGAAATAATTGGCAGAAGATCGGAGGAACAGTTTTGCAAACTAAGAAATATTCGGAAGGGTAAATTTTTATGGTCGTCGTGCTCGTAATTTGAGTTATGAAACGTGTCGGCGGGGAGGAATCAGGCGGAGAGCTCCTCGGGGGTGCTTAAAGGACGCGAGCGAAGGGAACGGCTGAGAGGCGGCCCCGAAATGCACACATATAGTAAGATTTCTACATGTCGGGGTAAGATTGTAATAATAAGTATCATTCTGTGGGTCGAAGCAAAAATCAGTACCACGGTGATGCGGTGGTTACTTGTGAAGCAGTGCGCAACGGGTCGGCGCGGCAAGAAGGGCGCCGGGGCGCGGGCCCAGAGTGGTAAAGGCGCTTTCGTTAGTATGTGCGCGGACGGCGAAGAGCTCGTTGGTATTTATCATGCGGAAGGCGTTATTGAAAGACTAATTAATCACGGTTAATCGTAATGGATTTAAAAAAAAATTCAGAGTCGCTTTTTTCGATTTAAAAAAAAATGGGCTTCGAGTTTGACCGCCACCAAAGGATTACCAATTAATTGTTGAAGTTGAAGAAAAGTTCGCGATTAAAATGAGGTGTATAAAAAGTTACCACCGGGAGCATTGGTTGTTGATTTGCTCCCAACTGTTAATGATAATAGAGATGTGTGCGGCGACGAGCGGCACGTGCCCAACGATTTGTTCGTGTAAGTGGAAAGGTGGTAAGCAAACGGTGGAGTGCATGGATAGGGAACTGATAACAATTCCCGAGAGTGTCGATTCCGCGACGCAAGTACTGAACATGTCCGGGAATAACCTGCAGATCCTGTCGAGGGAAACGTTCCTCAGGGTCGGCCTGCTAAATCTGCAGCGGATTTTCCTCCGCAGCTGCCGGATCGGCCAGATCGACGATTTGGCTTTCAAAGGTCTAACGAACCTCATCGAGCTGGACTTATCTCACAACTTGCTGACTGCGATTCCATCCGGAACCTTCCAGGACATCCCCTTCTTGCGCGACCTAATCCTCTCTCATAATCCCATACAGAAAATTGATAGCAGAGCGTTCAAGACGGTGCCGGGTCTTGTAAAATTAGATCTTTCTTATTGCGAGCTCCAATCGATAGCGCCGAAGGCCTTCGACGGCATCGAATTGCTCGAATTAAAATTGAACAACAATCGGCTGACCGAACTTCGCCTGCAGACCGTGCAGACCCTCAACCGGCTTCACGGCGTCGAATTGCAAGACAATCCGTGGCACTGCGACTGCAGACTTCGGGCCGTCAAAGAGTGGCTCACCCAGAACAACATCCCCATGACCATCGCGCCCCTGTGCAGCGGCGGCCCCGAGCGAGTCATAGATAAGACGTTCGCCGAACTGCACGTGGACGATTATGCATGCAAACCGGATATCCTGCCCGTCAGCAGGTACATCGAAGCAAATACGGGAGATAACATCACGATCGTGTGTAAAGCGAACGCGATACCATCCGCGCACATAAATTGGTACTGGAACGGTCGATTGCTCGTCAACAATTCGGCGTTCAGTTCGCATCAGAAAATTTTCATCTTCGAAGAGGGCAGCTTCCAGAAGCACAGCCATTTGGTGCTGACGAACGCCCAGGAGACCGATTCGAGCGAATTCTACTGTGTGGCCGAGAATCGTGCGGGAAATGCGGAAGCGAATTTCACGGTCCGCGTGTCCATGCGAGCGGCCGGGATGGTGACTCTCGGGAGCGGACAAATCGCAGGACTCAGCGCAGCACTCGTTATCTTGATCTTATTTATCCTGCTGGTGATCCTCGTGCTCCTGGTGCGTCTCAGGAGGATGCCGTTCTCCGAGAGCAAAACGCCAGGACAAATAGAGGTGGTGACTGTCGTCAACGGCTCGGGGATTCCCAACGGCAAAACTGCCGCATCTCCGGTTACTCCTAACAATGAAACTTCTTCGTTTACCGAGCGAAAAATTCCGAACGACCTGAATTTTTGCAATCCCGTGCAGAAACCTCCGCGCCTGAACGACATCTCCTACTCGACCAGCCATTATAATGGTAATGGGAGCGTGATTAATCCCGGCTCCTGTTTCGTATCCCCTTCGTCGGGATCAGGAAATAATCCCGATTTGATAAACGACACGAAACTGTTGGACGGGTCCGAAGTGGTCGGCCCCGCCACGTCCGAGGACACCTACAGCGTGGACGCTTTGGAGAGGCCGGGGAGCGGAGAGTACAGCAGGAACGTCGACTCTTTGTATCCTTCCGGCTTGTGGGAGCACGGGGACGCGGAAACTTACGCGCGCCTCATCAGCTCCGCCACCCCCGGAGCCTTTCATTACGACGATAAGACGCCGATCATGGGTGAGGCGATGAGCGCCGGAGGGTCCGAGGAAGAGTTGGAGTATCGGAATCGGGCGGTGGGGTATCCTTCGGACTACGGCCTTCCTATTGCAGAACCAAAAGTTGAGACCGCTGTGACCACTTCGACGACTCAAATAACCCTTCCGACGAATGCGAAGACGTTAAGGGTGTGGCAGAAAGGGGGTGTTCCTGTACTACCGCCCGTCACTGCCTTGAAGAGAGCGCTGACTCACAACCGGAATTCGCCCGACGAAGGATACCAAGAGGGTTGCGGCACCGACGTTTAAAAATTCAGCCCCCCACGAGTTTTATACCAAAGACTAAATGTTCCTAGACGTGTGTTAACGGTTTAAAAAAAAAATGGAGAGCTTCAGAAAAAAAAACGATTGCTCAAAACCGACAATGACGGATCATTGTGTTCAGTGCTGTGAGAATAATGAGAGCAACTTCTCTTACTTTAGGTGTTAACAATTATAATAAATAAATTTTGTGATATGAAGCTTAAAATAAAAGAAAGTCTAATAATGAGTTCTCGGCAAGCAACGGACCTGTACATAAAAAATTTCATGTATATAAATATTATAAGTAGCCTAGATTAAGAATTCCAATACATGCGGAGGTATACACTGTCAGAAGACTGAGAAAAGAGCAAATTAGCATATTTGTAAGTTAAAAATTCAGTTGATTGCATGAGAGCTCTTTAGTTTTGGGTATCTCACACATCATCCCCTACAAACACCGCTGCTGACGTTTATTTTTAACTCGTAAATGTGATCGTTAAACGAATGTTACACGTAATTCCCTCCTGTAGGTGCTATTTATTGACACTGAAAATTATTTCCATTCAGTCGATTCAGTTTTTCGTTTTATTAATTTTATTTCGAAGCGCATTCAATTGCGCTTGTACAGTTCTCGCGATCCCGACGATGCATGTTTGCTACTTTTACTTCCTCTCACTTTTTTTGGGAAATCAAAAAAATGATACAAAACTGGGATCGCACTGGTGTTTCCCGTTTTTGAAAATAGACTGTGTACGTTTTAAAATTTTCATTTGGCCTCGCTTTATTAATTTTTCCGACGGGTTGCAAAAAATCAATTGGTCGCGCGCACTTCTAAATTTACTCGAATTTAACTGGAGAGATTCAAAATCATTAAAAATACGAAACGAGCAAATCCACAGGAAACGAATTTAGAGGCACGGGCAAAGTACGCCGCTCAGTAATTAATCTTTGTGTTGACACCGAAAAAAGTGTATTAATAGGATGGAAAGGAAAAAAATGCCCAGGTACCTGGCACTCATTTAAACAACGCGGTGTATTGAACCACAAAAGAAAAGATCTCAAAAGAAGGCTAAAAATAGCTTTAATAATACGGAAACTACCTTGAACTTTTTAGTTTTATTAAAAATGAAAAAAGAATTAGGCTCGGCGTAAACAAGACGACGACCGTTTTGGTTCTTATGAATTTTTGGAGAAACGTACACAATCTATTTGTTTTTTGCTTTTCGTTTTTCGATCTACAAATTTTCGAGAGGGAAGAAAGTGAAAAAGCACCAAAGATGATCGTTGGGGTTTTCGGAAAGATTTTGCACGCCCTTTTTAGTTACGAATTAAAATTAATTTATTTATTATAGAAAGTTGTTGAATTTTGGTATTCCGAAAACGGATTACTTATTGGTACTCGTACATATTAAGTGGAGAAAGGAATATATACAAAATAATTGACCTGAAATTTAGACATACATGTGCACCTTGGTTATTTTTATCACTTTGTTAGAAATCCTTTATGTTCTATTAATATCAGTGGTGCTCATTTAATTTTAGAGTTTTAAATAATTAAATAAATATTTTTTTGATGCAATATACAGTAGAACTCCCATTATACGGATTAATTGGGACCGGACCCGATCCGAATGATTTAATAACAATGGAAAAAAAACTTATTGCTTTAAAAAAAAACAAATAATTATACAGAATTGTTCACTATGTCATGGTGCGCACATATATTATCATTTTTTAAAAATTTCGGTATGAGTCAACTGTTTAGACGTCTTAAATCGTATAGTAACAAATTATTAACTGTCAAATAAAACTTAAACTCGTTGGTTTAATAAGAAAAATATTCTTAAAGCCATCCAGATAATTGGCGATCCGGACAGCCAAAGTTCGAATAATTGGAGGTCTACTGTATATTTTATTTGTGCCTGTTAAACTTGATCGACTACCAGACTGATACTCTTCAAAGTCGCACTAAATTGTTTAGTATATTACATTAAAAAAATTTTGCATTTTGGAGGCCTAAGCTATAGCTTATTATACAAATATATTAATGTAATATTGCAATTTTAGTGGAAAAAAAAAGCTGCACGTGAAAATTGGAAACGAAAATATTTTTTCAATTTGATCAATTGCTACTCCCGATTGAAAATATGTTACTTTTTACTCGTGTTATTTATAAAAAATTACCCCAGATAATGAAGTGATTAATTAAAATAAGTCAAATTGAATTTAATGAAAATTTGTGTCAATAATGATAAATTGTGCACCTTAAGAAAAAAGTGCAACGTGTTCTTTGATTGAAAATCAATCAATTTACTCCGAGTTGCATATTTTATTTTGGTAATTAAAAAAATAAAATTTTCGACGGGTAGAAATGAAGAAAATGTGTTGAACACATAAAGATTTGAATGAGGGCTTCGAACCGTTATCTGTTTTTTCCGTTTTATTGTTTAATCGCGAGTTCAATTATATATTATCTTATTAATAGAGAAAGAGAGAGAGAGAGAGAGAAAGTAAACCGATTTTTTTTCAGTTTCGGTTTTCGTTCCGTGCAAAAATAACACCTTTTTTCGGTTTACGGTTCAGTTCGGGTTCGAAACCCTGATTTGAACTGAATTATTGTTAACCTCTGAATTAATTTGGCATTATATTTAATTTAACGCTTTTAATTATTTATTTAATTATTTAACGAACCCTCGATTAAAGCGGCAAAAGAGTTGCACAAAATTATTTTTTAATATTTCGTAAATTTCAGTTTTTTTTATAAGGTACTGGAGGGTAATAAGGCCCACTTAGTGTTAAATATTTTTTATCAAATACACTAAGAAAACTCATAAAATAATATGAATTCTAAGTGATTTTAACATATTTTTTTTTTGAAAATAATATAATTTAAAATCAAAAAAAAAAAACAAACTGAAAACACATTTTTAAACAGCATTGATGTTTATTACATGGCGGGCCTTATTACCCTACAGTACCTTACTCAATTTAAAACAAAAAGAAAAAATAAGTTTAATGTTTCTTTTTTTCTAAATTTTCTAAAATGTATTCCTTAATAAATTGTTAATTTATTCAGTGCAGTGTTAATTACTGTGTTATTTTTTTTAATTTGTTTGCATTCGCATTTTTGTAGCAATAGATACAAAAATTTGTCGTGGCAGCTTGTATATATTCCTTTCTCAAATAATAAGACTTTAATCGGGTCTGTTCAGTAAATTGTTTGTCTATATGTAAATTTTAAAAAGTAAGAAAAAATACAATAAACTATCGAGATGAGTTATTTATTTTTATATTTATTAGAGTTATGTGTAGATATTTGTACCTATTGGCCGGTCAGACTGTAAATAGTGTATTAAGTAGTTGAATTATGTGAAAAAAGAAAATTAATCGTCCTGTACTTATTACAGCGCAGTTTAAATGTCAAATATCCATAACATGTCTGTGTATAAAGTAACTAACATAATTAATAATTCAGTATTCTTAATGTTACCATTGGTTTACATGTAATGGTGCGAAGTTTTTATTAAATTCAAAAACGTAAGTTGATACTTTTTGGGGTTTCATTTCACATCACATTCCGTTCCCATTTAGCATAATAAAACACCGACTCGTCTTCTTTATTGCATTAAAATTACTCCAAATTGCCTCGGCATAAAGCGATAAGGATGTTCGCTTCTTAAAAGTTGAAGCCCACACAAAAAGGACACGATAATGTTAATTGCCTTGCAGGTAAAACATAAACCACTCCGCTTCGCATTTGAGCGTCGTCTGCCGAGACAAAACAATATAATCTGCCCCTTGTTTACTGATTAAAATTAATGAGTGTAAATGCAATAAAAAAGCAGCACACTCCAATTAAAAATATGCGTGATGAAACCTTCTGTTTTCATAATTCAACACGCCGATGTTAAACCAATATTATTATCGCCAAGTATAACGTAAACCGCAAACACAAACGTATGTAATTACGTGCTTCCAATTACGGCACCGATGAATTATTGGGATTGCGTTTCAGACAATCGAAGAAAATTGATTTTTAATGTGGACGTGTTCTTTTCCGTCGAAAGTAATCGCTAATAGCTCCTGCATAATTTAATGCATTTCCGAGATCCGCTGCCACTATAAATATCTCGTCGACCCAGTTAATTCGATGTCGTTAATTAATTAATAACGGTGCAGTCGGGAAAAGGTTTCTCGTCCTTTAATGTTTACAAACAGTTCGATAATAAGAAAGGTACAGAAAGCAAGTGGTGCGCCCTCTGTTCGGAAATTTGGTTCGATTTGTGGTTTTAGACGAATAAACCGTGTTTTTTTGCTTTCTTGATTTTAAGTTAATGTGCGACTCTTTTTTGTAAATTTGACGAATTTTTTTCCTGCTAAAACGGGACGCTTGGTAATCGTGCTTAAAACCGAGTGTGCGCATTCGAGCTCAAAGTGGCACATTCCGATCTCGGGAAAATGAAGCGCGCCGCTCCGCGTCGCGCTTCATTTGCCTCCCTCGCTCGGAAATGTGCCACTTTTCGCTCGAATGTGCACATCCTCGTATTTATTACATTCGTATAATTTACCGTGCGCTCCTTCAAATCAAAAATTTATTAATTTAATTTAGTAAATATCGATTTTATATTTGAAAAATTTATTTACCATAGCAATGAGTGGAAGGGAGCGAGAAGATACGACAATCTTGTCAGTGCGAGTGAAAGAGACCGATTAAATTATTCAATTGTGTTTTTGTGTAATTTATTGGCCTAAATTATTGTGAATCGTGCTTAAAACCGAGTGTGCACATTCGAGCTCAAAGTGGCACATTCCGATCTCGGGAAAATGAAGCGCGCCGCTCCGCGTCGCGCTTCATTTGCCTCCCTCGCTCGGAAATGTGCCACTTTTCGCTCGAATGCGCACATCCTCGTATTTGTTGGATTTGCCTATATTAATCTTCTAATCTTCAATTCAAAAAATTAAAAGTCGATTAAATTTAGATGTATTTTTTGTTTGAAAACGGTTATAGATTTTATACCTTTTGATAAGTTGTCATGGTGCTCTTCTGCTCGCCGAAGTGCAGCGATCTCGATGGAGTAGGAGAAGGTGGCCTAAAGCGGGTAGGTTCATCGATTAATATGAACCACTTCGGCTAAAAAAAGTGTTTCTTTTTTAGATTTACGTAATACAATTATTAAACTTTAATTTTATAAAAAAAAAATAATTACATTTTTGCTTTAATTGTAGAAATAAATTCAAAAATATAAAATGTCAGAAATTAACCGCTTTGCCCGACAGTGGGGCCTAAAGCGGGTAGGCTCTTTACAAACAGTTCGTTAATAAGAAAGGTACAGAAAGCAAGTGGTGCGCCCTCTGTTCGGAAATTTGGTTCGATTTGTGGTTTTAGACGAATAAACGGAAATTTTGATCATATTTAAGATTTGAATGAGGGCTTGAACCTTATCTGTAATTTTCCGAATTTTATTGTTAAATCGCGAGTTCAATTATATATTTCTTATTAAAGAGAAAGGAGATGTAGAGAAAGTAAACCGATTTTTTCAGTTTCGGTTCTCGTGAAAATAACACCTTTTTCGCGTACGGTTCAGTTCGGTTCGAAATCCCTGATTTGAACTGAATTATGTTCGAACCTCTGAATTAATTTGGCCATTATATTTAATTTAACGCTTCTAATTATTTATTTAATTATTTAACGAACTCGATTAAAGCAAAAGAGTTGAAAAATTTTTTTAATATTTCGTAAATTTCGTTTTTATAAATAAATGGCCCTTATGTTAATATGGGTTTTATAAATACACTAAGTAAAACTCAAAATAATATGAATTTAAGTGATTTTAAATATGTATTTGCTTGAAAATAATTAATGAACAATCATAAAAGCAGAACAATCACTGAAACAATTTTACACATTGATGAAAATTCATGCGGCTTATTACCCTACAAGTACTTACTCAATTTAAAACAATAGAATAAGTTTAATTTTTTTCAAATTTTTAATGATTCCTTAAAAATTATTAAATTCAGTGAGTTTAATATGTTTATTTTTATTTGTTTGACATTCGAATTAATTGATAGCAATAGATACAAAAATTGTGTAGCTTGTATAATTCGTTTACTCAAATAGCTTAATTCTATTCAGTACAATGTTTGAATCTATATGTAAATTTTAAAACTAGACAAAGTACAATAAACTATCGAGATGATTATCTTATTCTTAATTTATTAGAGTTTGTTAATATTGTACTATTGCGTAGTGTAAAGTGATTACAGTAGTGAATTATGTAAAATAGAAATATTTAATCGTCATGTACTTATTACAGGACAGATTTAAATGTGCAAGCTATCATAACATGTCATGTGTATAAATAACTAACATAACTTAATAATTCAGTATTCAAGTACCATTGGTTTACATTAATGGTAAGCTTTTATTAAATTCAAAAACGAAGTTGATACTTTGGCATTTCAAGTATTGCCATTTAGCATTAAAACACCGACTGTCTATTTTCATTGATTGAAAACTTTTCCTAATTGCCTCGTGATAAATGTCGATAAGTATGTTGTCCTATTGCAAAAAGGAAGATAATGTTGATTGTTGCGAGGCATAACATGCTTGGCAAGGGAATGGTTCAAAAAAAGGAAATATACGTTGAAAACTTTCTTGTATATGTATTTTATAAATAATTATTAATTGGGTTTTAAAAAATCATAAGTAAAACGCAACTAATAATAATGTTTTTTAAATTTAAAATGGTGTATTTGCGTTGGACAAATTTAATGGAACAAGTATAGATAGCAGAAATAATCACTAAATAATTTGACAATTGGGTGAAAATCAGACGTGTTTAGCTAACCCGAAACGTCTTTTTATTTACATGTGAATTTATTTATATTAATTATGCATCCTAAACAACTTATTAAAATTGTAAAAGACCTTTATGATCGACATCAGAATTACAGAAAAGTGTCAAAAATTAGTGGTGTATCGTTATCAACAGTGCATTGATTTATCAACAAGGATGAATCTAAGGTGAAAAAAGACTCCTAGACCAAAGTCTAAGCTCACTCAACGAGATGAACGACAGATTCAACGAGTTCTGCACAATTGCAGCGATGAGTTAAGGCGATGTACCAGTCGTGTATTCAAAATAAAGCTTATTTAAATCATGTCTCAACTAGGACAATTAAAAGGAAGCTTAATATATTCAATTTTAAATACAAAACCTTAACCAAACAGATTCAACGCGCGCAAAGCCATAAGGTAAAGCGATATAAGGCTTGTCGCACCTGGATGCAAGTTTGCATTGATTGGAAAACTGTTATATTCATCGATGAAAAGCGATTTTCCTAGATGATCGTTAATAAATTCAATACGTGAGTCAGAATATTATTGATCCTGTTAATGTCCATTAACAAACGTTCGTAATTGACGTGTTTTGAACGAAAAGGATGCGTTTCATCGGAAATTATTAAATTAATATGGTTTAGTCGAAAATGTATTAAATAGCTTGATTTCCAAGTTAATTGTGCACTCTAAATTTGACGAATTAATTTCATGCTAATTTAAATTTAATTACGTGCTTAAATATTTGAGTGTTCGTCATTTTAGTCAAAGTGCATAATATACGAATATTATGATACGCAAGTTTGCGTCGCAGAATCTATTCATTGTTTTCATAAACATGTCCATTTTATTTGGCCATCGTGTATTTATTACATTCGTATAATTTACCGTGCGCTCCTTCAAATCAAAAATATTAATTTAATTTAGTAAATATCGATTTTATATTTGAAAAATTTATTTACCATAGCAATGAGTGGAAGGGAGCGAGAAGATACGACAATCTTGTCAGTGCGAGTGAAAGAGACCGATTAAATTATTCAATTGTGTTTTTGTGTAATTTATTGGCCTAAATTATTGTGAATCGTGCTTAAAACGAGTGTGCACATTCGAGCTCAAAGTGGCACATTCCGATCTCGGAAAATGAAGCGCGCCGCCCGCGTCGCGCTTCATTTGCCTCCCTCGCTCGGAAATGTGCCACTTTTCGCTCGAATGCGCACATCCTCGTATTTGTTGGATTTGCCTATATTAATCTTCTAATCTTCAATTCAAAAATTAAAAGTCGATTAAATTTAGATGTATTTTTGTTTGAAAACGGTTATAGATTTTATACCTTTTGATAAGTTGTCATGGTGCTCTTCTGCTCGCCGAAGTGCAGCGATCCTCGATGGAGTAGAGAGGTGGCCTAAAGCGGGTAGGTTTATCGATCAATATGAACCACTTTGACTAAAATAATAGTGTTTCTTTTTAGATTTACGCAATACAATTATTAAACTTTCATTTTATAAAAAAATAATTACATTTCTGCTTTAATTGTAGAAAAAAATCAAAAATATAAAATTTCAGAAATTCCCCGCTTCGCCCGACAGGCGGGCCTAAAGCGGCTAGGCTACCCATAAACCAATCGGATTAATCAAAACATTGGAAAATAATTATCTACGCTTGACAGTAACATTCGTATTAAGTTATATTAAGCATTTTAATGTTATAACTTCTAATTTGTTCTAATCTTAATATTACTTCGGTTTACCATTGTTTTTAAATCTTAATTGCTTCAACGTTTTAAATCACTTATTTTTAATACCAATTTATTCAAATCAACTAGTTCCTATCAATTATAATAAAATTACTCCTTCTGGTACAAGCAAAGAGGGTACCTACCCGTTTTGCCCAAACACTCATTTCTTGGCTATGATGCATTAACGTAAAACATAATGGATGGATATTAAAATATTTAGTCAAATAATCAAACTAGTTTATTGTAAAAGAAAACCCCACTGTAAAAAATGGGATAATGTTAAGGGTTTTGTAGCAATTGAAATTAAATTAATTTCAAACATTTTAAACAATTATTAAATTTTATGATTTTTAATTTTCTAACGTTATTAAGCAACTTAGGTGTCAAAAGTAGTATGACATCAATTAGGTAGGGTACTGGCAGTGTAAATACAATATAAATTCCAGCTAAAAATTAACATATCCATATAAGGGCCGTTACCCGCTTTGGGCTACCTACCCGCTTTAGGCTACCCTCCCCATACAATTTTTTATCATACCGTGTTCGAAAGTTCCGTCAAAATTAAAATAATAAAATTTGTAAGTTAGGTTAAATAAGTCATTATTTGAATGTTTTCAATTAATGAATATATTTTGTTCAGTTTATAAGTCTCGAAACGCATACGGAGTACAGTAGATAAGCCTCTGGTAGGGGTCTGGGGGTTCCCGCCTTTAATGGTTAACTAAAAATAACGTTTTTTAAAATTAAATTTATTAAAATAGATATTTATTCGATTTACAATTATATGTGTTTACTACAAAGTATATGAGCCGTTTGTTTTAAAAGTGGCCTAAGTCCATTTATCTTTAATTTGAAATATTTAAGGTTTTGCGTTTTTGCAAAATTAAAAATATACGTAAGGTATATGGTTGACTCGCAATGCTAAATCGTATTTAAGGGAGTTAATTTTATAATTCCTATTAAAAAAACGCTCTTATTAAGTGTATAATATGTCCTTGCTTACCTTGAAAGGACTTAGGTCACTTTCAAAATAAAAATTTGTTTTGTTATAAAATGTGAAAGAGCTTAAGTCAGTTACATATAGCTCAAAAATTTTAAAATCATTTAATTTACTTTATATTTTTAGAAGAAAAATTAAATTTAATAACAAGTTATTCGTTAACATTCTCAGATTGCAAAAATGTGAGAGATAGAGTTTGATGTGGGGAGGCGGATACATGATCTGGGGCATGATGAGTTCAACAGGACTATTTTGGATTAAATTTTTGAAAGACAAAGCTAATTCTACTCAATACATTAATGTTCTCAAGAAAGCCAAGACTGTTCTTGATGAACAATTTGGTGATGAAAATTATGCATTTCAACAAAATAATTGCTCAATTCATAAATCTCGACATACAACATGGCTAAAATATTCCAATATTGAAGTCTTAGAATGGCCCACGAAGAGTCCCGATTTAAATATTATTGAGAAGATGTGGTCACACTTAAGTCAGAAAGTGTACGCTACAAAAGTTAAGATTAATTCAATAAATGAATTAAAATTTGCAATTGAAAAGGCAGTATCTGAAATAAATCATACAGGGTCAGAATATATTGATACTGTGTATATGTCCATTAACAAACGTCTACTTGACTGTTTTGAACGAAAAGGAGGTTTCATCAATTATTAAATAATAATGGTAGTGTAAAAATGTATTAAAAATAGCTTGTTCCAAAAAAATTGTCCACCTAAATTACATTAATTTCAATAATTTAAATTTAATTACTTAAGTTAAATATTTGAAGATGTTGTATTTTGAATATCATAATATACGAATATTATATACCAAGTTTGGCCAGAATCTATTCATTAGTTTTTCAATTATAACATGTTCCATTTTATTTGGCCAGCAGTGTATTTATTACATTCGTATAATTTACCGTGCGCTCCTTCAAATCAAAAATTTTAATTTAATTTAGTAAATATCGATTTTATATTTGAAAAATTTATTTACCATAGCCATGAGTGGAAGGGAGCGAGAAGATACGACAATCTTGTCAGTGCAGTGAGAGAGACCGATTAAAATATTCAATTGTATTTTTGTGTAATTTATTGGCCTAAATTATTGTGAATCGTGCTTAAAACAGTGTGCACATTCGAGCTCAAAGTGGCACATTCCGATCTCGGAAAATGAAGCGCGCCGCCCGCGTCGCGCTTCATTTGCCTCCCTCGCTCGGAAATGTGCCACTTTTCGCTCGAATGCGCACATCCTCGTATTTGTTGGATTTGCCTATATTAATCTTCTAATCTTCAATTCAAAAAATTAAAAGTCGATTAAATTTAGATGTATTTTTTGTTTGAAAACGGTTATAGATTTTATACCTTTTGATAAGTTGTCATGGTGCTCTTCTGCTCGCCGAATTGCAGCGATCCCGATGGAGTAGAAGGTGGCCTAAAGCGGGTAGGTTCATCGATTAATATGAACCACTTCGGCTAAAAAAAGTGTTTCTTTTTTAGATTTACGTAATACAATTATTAAACTTTAATTTTATAAAAAAAAAATAATTACATTTTTGCTTTAATTGTAGAAATAAATTCAAAAATATAAAATGTCAGAAATTAACCGCTTTGCCCGACAGTGGGGCCTAAAGCGGGTAGGCTCTCATAAACCAATCGGATTAATCAAAACCTTTGTAAAAAATTATCTACACTTGACATGTTCTTGACAGTAACATTAGTATTAAGTTATATTGAACATTTTCATATAACTGCTAATTTGTTCCAATCTTAACATTACTTCGGTTTACCATTGTTTTTAAATCTTAATTGCTTCAACGCTTTAAATCACTTATTTTTAATACCAATTTATTCCTATCAACTAGTTTCCATCAATTATAATAAAATTACTCCTTTTGGTACAAGCAAAGAGGATACCTACCCGCTTTGTCCAAACACACATTTCTTAGTTTTGATACATTAACGTAAAAAATAATGGATGGATATTAAAATATTTAGTCAAATAATAAAACTAGTTTATTGTAAAAGAAAACCCCATTATAAAAAATGAGTTAATGTGAAGGGTTTTAGTAGCAATTGAAGTTAAATTAATTTCAAACATTTTACAAAATTATTAAATTTTTTGTTTTTTAATTTTTTGACGTTATTAAGCAACTTAGGTGTCAAAAGTAGTATGACATCAATTAGGCAGGGTACTGGCAGTGTAAATAAATATATAAATTTCAGTTAATATATAACATATCCATATAAGGGCCGTTACCCGCTTTGGACTACCTACCCGCTTTAGGCCACCCTCCCCTATACAATTTTTTATCATACCGTGTTCGAAAGTTCCGTCAAAATTAAAATAATAAAATTGAATATTTGTAGGTTAGGTTAAATAAGTCATAATTTGAATGTTTTCAATTAATTAATATATTTTGTTCAGTTTATAAGTCTCGAAACGCATACGGAGTACAGTAGATAAGCCTCTGGTAGGGGTCTGGGGGTTCCCGCCTTTAATGGTTGACTAAAAATAACGTTTTTTAAAATTAAATTTTTTAAAACGGATATTTATTCGATTTACAATTATATGTGTTTACTACAAAGTATATGAGCCGTTTGTTTTAAAAGTGGCCTAAGTCCATTTATCTTTAATTTGAAATATTTAAGGTTTTGCGTTTTTGCAAAATTAAAAATATACGTAAGGTATATGGTTGACTCGCAATGCTAAATCGTATTTAAGGGAGTTAATTTTATAATTCCTATTAAAAAAACGCTCTTATTAAGTGTATAATATGTCCTTGCTTACCTTGAAAGGACTTAGGTCACTTTCAAAATAAAAATTTGTTTTGTTATAAAATGTGAAAGAGCTTAAGTCAGTTACATATAGCTCAAAAAATTTTAAAAATCATTTAATTTACTTTATATTTTTAGAAGAAAAAAATTAAATTTAATAACAAGTTATTCGTTAACATTTTCAGTATGCGGAAGGGATTTAAAGTAGTTATGGTGTTCCGGAGGTATATATGGCAGTAAGTCCATCATGTGTCGGTATTTTAATGATGTGATGCTTCTTATACTTTTGTATAATGATGGCAATACAATATTTCCAAATTTTTTAGGTCTATCCTGACGTGGCAATTTTTTAAGCAGTCTTTTCGACATTGGCAATCTTTATTTTGAAAAACTTTGGCAGGTATAATTTTTCCCGTTTGTGTATCGTATCTTTTTCCCGAATTTCGTTTAATTTTCCGAAGTTTTTGAATATAAGTATCACTTCTGTTTTCTCTGAACCTGTTTTGTAAATTCTCATTCTCAATTAGTTCCCCTTCCTCTGTTGAAGAATGAAGTTCTAAAATTCTTTCTTTTTCTATGTTTGTTGTATGATTATAATTCTTCTTCACTTTCAGAACCAAGGAATCTTGCGATTTTATCTTTTCCCATACGTTTAATAATTTCTTTAATTAAATATTATTCTTTAAAATTTAATTCAATATTATAATGTAATTTAAAATACCTTCATCACCGCTTTCAAGATTTTGGGCCGCACTTTTTGACATCATCAATAAAAAGTGGACTTAGGTCACTTTCAAAATTATGATTTTCAGTATTTATATTATTATGAAAATGTACGTGTTACAAAATTTTCAAATGTATTAAATATATTTCAATGCCGATTTATTTTTTTGATAGTTCAGCATAAATTGTCACTACAGTTAACTTGAAAAAAGATAAAAATGCACTTGGGTCACTTTCAAAATAAACGGCTCATATAATAATTGAACAAGTTGAAAATTTACTTAATGAGTCAATAATTACATTTGCGATTTTATATTCATATGTACGTTTTTTAACTGTTGACTTATTTTGGTATTACTTTTACACAGACTTTTCGATATTATAAAGAGGATTTTTAAATCGATCATTTAAAATGTTTGATAACATATTTTGGTACATGAATAAAACAAATTTTTTGAAATAACAATTCAAAATTGTTTTTTTCCATAATTTAAAAAACATAAAAATAATACAAAAAATAAATTAAATATTCTTCAATTGAATCCTAAATTTAGAAAATAAATAAGTAATATGGTAACTTTATTCACCGCATATTTTGCAAATTATTGGGTTCTCGAAGGCACATTTTCCACACACATACAAATCTTCATATCACATGAATCTTTGCATGGGTCAAATGACCCGTTGCGGTAGTTAGAGCAGATATATATATATATCTCAAAGTTTTGCATGTTACTTAACAACGACTTATTTACAATTAATAAAATATTGTAACTAATATACTATAACAGGGACAGAATGTGGCACTTTCTTCCGCAAAACAGGGCCCCAAAGTGAACTATCGATCCCGGTGTGATAAAAAAAATTTGTATTTAAAATTTTTGATGCCATTATAGTCATATGTGGAATTAATTTTAAATTAAAAAAACCATAGAAACTGTATTCAAATATGTATTAAAATAGGGGAGAGAGGTTTGGCAACAATGCCTCCAAATTGAGACAAGTGAAACAAAGTTGTTTATCCTAATCACTTCACAGGTAATAAAATATGTTTATAATAACAAAGTTCCGCACATTTATTCTGATACATGATTTTAGGTTAAGTCTTAGTACCTATTCGTCCGACACCCAGTATATGGCGAGCTTTCTACCGTTCATTGATAGAGCACAGTGCCAACGTTACGTTCTATCAAAACTATTGTCCCCAAGAAAACTTTGGCCCTTAAAAAAATAAGTTTTAGCAAAATATTTTTTTGCGCCATCTTCAAATTTCCAGTATGGCATGTGTTGTAAAATCAAGCTACAACTTTCTGTAGAATCGAAATGTTTGCAACAATTCGAAACTTGAGTATGGCTTTACTTACATTCTTTAAACGGCCAAAGTTATTCAGCAAATTCGCATTTAAGCTGAAATCGATAAATACGTTTTCTAATTACTTGGATTTTCCTCACTTAAAACAGTCCACCTTTAACCGATATAGCACTTCGTACATTTCGATTTTATAAATTGTGAGCCCGACGCTAAATTATTTGTTATCCATCCTTTATAAAAAAAAATCTCGTTTCGTTAGTTTTAATTATGAATCTGCTAATATTATTTAAGCCCAATTTTGATTTATTTACCATCAAAGTATTGAAGTGTTAGATTATACGATTTCACGTTTACAAAGTAAAATTTAATTAAGGTAAAATAACAAACTACATAATTTAATTAACACGGCTTTCGTCTATTGTCTTTCATCCACTTTGTCGAACAAAATCACATAATTTTTTCGACGTCTGCGGCACTTCTTTCCCATCAAATTAGAAAACAATTAGGAATTAATTCGGGCCACAAAATTTACACTGGTGTCTCTTCAAAACTTAATAGAATTTAATTATGCAACACATAATAATTGCCTAACGTATTATAAACATTTCGTTCTAATAGGAAACATATTATAAAATATGTAAATTTCGAATAAGAATCCTAAACAAACATCGATAGGTAGTTGGATAAACAGAACGAAATTTCGCAAATGATCCGGTGTTATGTTAGAGTTGTACTAAACAATTTTTGCCATTTCGGCATTATGCAAAACGCGGAAATAAAAAGTTTACAGCCGTATAAATCTAAATCTTTACTAGCCAAATACATACTACGTGTATGCATGTAAGACGGGCTACATAAACATTTAAATTATGTAACTTTATACATCAAAGTTTAGTTTGAATTGTAAAGTTGATCTCGATTATATGTGTATGTATTTATGTAAAGGGATTCCGTTTAAGAAAATGTTACAAGTTCGGCTTGGAGCAACATCTTATTCACAGCCACTTGCATTAAAAAAAGGCGATTCTTAATTTGACGCAAATGCTTTTTAAAAATAACAATACTAAAGTTTTTGAAAGTAGGGTAAAAGGTCTAGTCTTTGACCACCTACCAGTGAATGACCATTACGAAAAATAATGTTTAAACAATTATACTGTGTTGAAGCCTTTAAGGACACAAATAAAGAGGTTAGACGTAATCTCGTAAGGGCCAACAAAGTCTGTGGTTTATAGAATACCAAAAAAAACTTTAATTAAAAAAACTACACGAAGGTACATCCAAGTTTACTGTTTACTGTTTACAAGTTTACTGTTTAAAATATATTTTACACACAATTTTATGAATAATTCGTTTTCAATTAATCGGTCATTCAGTAGGCTATATCCGGTTAGTCTTTATACCAGCGGTTTTCAAACTGTATATAATCGCACCTCTCTTAAAAATATTTAATCATATGACCCCCATTTTATAAAATAATACAAACACAAAATTTTATTTATAGAATTTTAGCAATCCACTTTGAAAAATCGTAGCTTAATTATTTGTGAACGGATCTTTAAAAACTATTTAGATTCTGAAAGCCAGTTTATCGGAGCGTAAGATCAGGAAAAAAAATCAACAGGGCCCAAAAAAATGCGTGTGTAAGATATCCGTATTGAGCAAAAAATACCAAAAAATCAATGTTTGAAAATTTGACTGTTACTGGGTTTTAAAATGGCACAGCCGTGTTGCTTTATTAATATTTTACTTTAGTTCTTATTTATGCATTTGGTTTTCATTAAAAAAATATGCTTAAAACAATTAAATTATTGTGTTGAATAATTTTTCAAAATGCTCCTATTAAATATTAACCCTCCGCATACTAGGTGACTAAATGTCGCATGCTATACTAGGTGGGGCTAGCCATACCCCGATAATAAAATTTAGGCCAATAAATTAGACGAAAATACAATTGAATAATTTTAATGGGTCCCTCTCACTCGCGCTGACAAGATTTTCGTAACTTTTCGCTCCCTTTCACTCATTTGCTATGGTAAATACACTTTCCCAATATAATATCGATTTTTACTAAACTAAATTAGATAAATGTAATAAATATGAGAATGTGCACACTCGGTTTTAAGCACGATTTGCAATAATTTAGGCCAATAAATTAGACGAAAATACAATTGAATAATTTTAGTGGGTCCCTCTCACTCGCTCTGACAAGATTTTCGTATATTTTTGCTCCCTTCCACTCATTTGCTATGGTAAATACATTTTTCCAATATAATATCGATATTTACTAAACTAAATTAAAATTAATGATTTGATAGAGCGAAAGCTAAATTAGATAAATGTAATAAATATAAGAATGTGCGCATTCGAGCAAAAAGTGGCACATTTCCGAGCGAGGGAGGCAAATAAAACTCGACGCGGAGCGGCGCGCTTTATTTTCCCGAGATCGGAAATGTGCCACTTTAAGCTCGAATGCGCACACTTGGTTTTAAGCTCGACCACCAAACGTCCCGTTTTAACAAAAAAAAATTGTTCTCGTTAGTTATACCCCACCTAGTACACGGAAGGTTAATCGTGTCTTTTAAAATTGAAAATGTTATTCAATTTTAGTCCAAATAAAAACACCCTAAAAAACGATTATTATTGAAGAATGTCATTGTCGCTTTTCGGATAAAAGCGAAAAAGCAAAAAACCACCGAAATCCAGTCGATTAAAAAGAATCATCACCACAACAACACGTGCATTCATGGTTAAAGAAACAAGTAGTTCCAGTATTTATATGAAGAAAAAGCCGAAGAACACACACAGCATGACGAGCAATCTGTTCGACCAGATTATTCTTTGGCCTCAAGTTCCACGAATATGTATTAAAATAGGGAGAGAGGTTTGGCAACAATGCCTCCAAATTGAGACAAGTGAAACAAAGTTGTTTATCCTAATCACTTCACAGGTAATAAAATATGTTTATAATAACAAAGTTCCGCACATTTATTCTGATACATGATTTTAGGTTAAGTCTTAGTACCTATTCGTCCGACACCCAGTATATGGCGAGCTTTCTACCGTTCATTGATAGAGCACAGTGCCAACGTTACGTTCCATCAAAACTATTGTCCCCAAGAAAACTTTGGCCCTTAGAAAAATAAGTTTTAGCAAAATATTTTTTTGCGCCATCTACAAATTTCCAGTATGGCATGTGTTGTAAAATCAAGCTACAACTTTCTGTAGAATCGAAATGTTTGCAACAATTCGAAACTTGAGTATGGCTTTACTTACATTCTTTAAACGGCCAAAGTTATTCAGCAAATTCGCATTTAAGCTGAAATCGATAAATACGTTTTCTAATTACTTGGATTTTCCTCACTTAAAACAGTCCACCTTTAACCGATATAGCACTTCGTACATTTCGATTTTATAAATTGTGAGCCCGACGCTAAATTATTTGTTATCCATCCTTTATAAAAAAATCTCGTTTCGTTAGTTTTAATTATGAATCTGCTAATATTATTTAAGCCCAATTTTGATTTATTTACCATCAAAGTATTGAAGTGTTAGATTATACGATTTCACGTTTACAAAGTAAAATTTAATTAAGGTAAAATAACAAACTACATAATTTAATTAACACGGCTTTCGTCTATTGTCTTTCATCCACTTTGTCGAACAAAATCACATAATTTTTTCGACGTCTGCGGCACTTCTTTCCCATCAAATTAGAAAACAATTAGGAATTAATTCGGGCCACAAAATTTACACTGGTGTCTCTTCAAAACTTAATAGAATTTAATTATGCAACACATAATAATTGCCTAACGTATTATAAACATTTCGTTCTAATAGGAAACATATTATAAAATATGTAAATTTCGAATAAGAATCCTAAACAAACATCGATAGGTAGTTGGATAAACAGAACGAAATTTCGCAAATGATCCGGTGTTATGTTAGAGTTGTACTAAACAATTTTGCCATTTCGGCATTATGCAAAACGCGGAAATAAAAAGTTTACAGCCGTATAAATCTAAATCTTTACTAGCCAAATACATACTACGTGTATGCATGTAAGACGGGCTACATAAACATTTAAATTATGTAACTTTATACATCAAAGTTTAGTTTGAATTGTAAAGTTGATCTCGATTATATGTGTATGTATTTATGTAAAGGGATTCCGTTTAAGAAAATGTTACAAGTTCGGCTTGGAGCAACATCTTATTCACAGCCACTTGCATTAAAAAAGGCGATTCTTAATTTGACGCAAATGCTTTTAAAAATAACAATACTAAAGTTTTTGAAAGTAGGGTAAAAGGTCTAGTCTTTGACCACCTACCAGTGAATGACCATTACGAAAAATAATGTTTAAACAATTATACTGTGTTGAAGCCTTTAAGGACACAAATAAAGAGGTTAGACGTAATCTCGTAAGGGCCAACAAAGTCTGTGGTTTATAGAATACCAAAAAAAACTTTAATTAAAAAAACTACACGAAGGTACATCCAAGTTTACTGTTTACTGTTTACAAGTTTACTGTTTAAAATATATTTTACACACAATTTTATGAATAATTCGTTTTCAATTAATCGGTCATTCAGTAGGCTATATCCGGTTAGTCTTTATACCAGCGGTTTTCAAACTGTATATAATCGCACCTCTCTTAAAAATATTTAATCATATGACCCCCATTTTATAAAATAATACAAACACAAAATTTTATTTATAGAATTTTAGCAATCCACTTTGAAAAATCGTAGCTTAATTATTTGTGAACGGATCTTTAAAAACTATTTAGATTCTGAAAGCCAGTTTATCGGAGCGTAAGATCAGGAAAAAAAATCAACAGGGCCCAAAAAAATGCGTGTGTAAGATATCCGTATTGAGCAAAAAATACCAAAAAATCAATGTTTGAAAATTTGACTGTTACTGGGTTTTAAAATGGCACAGCCGTGTTGCTTTATTAATATTTTACTTTAGTTCTTATTTATGCATTTGGTTTTCATTAAAAAAATATGCTTAAAACAATTAAATTATTGTGTTGAATAATTTTTCAAAATGCTCCTATTAAATATTAACCCTCCGCATACTAGGTGACTAAATGTCGCATGCTATACTAGGTGGGGCTAGCCATACCCCGATAATAAAATTTAGGCCAATAAATTAGACGAAAATACAATTGAATAATTTTAATGGGTCCCTCTCACTCGCGCTGACAAGATTTTCGTAACTTTTCGCTCCCTTTCACTCATTTGCTTTCCCAATATAATATCGATTTTACTAAACTAAATTAGATAAATGTAATAAATATGAGAATGTGCACACTCGGTTTTAAGCACGATTTGCAATAATTTAGGCCAATAAATTAGACGAAAATACAATTGAATAATTTTAGTGGGTCCCTCTCACTCGCTCTGACAAGATTTTCGTATATTTTTGCTCCTTCCACTCATTTGCTATGGTAAATACATTTTTCCAATATAATATCGATATTTACTAAACTAAATTAAAATTAATGATTTGATAGAGCGAAAGCTAAATTAGATAAATGTAATAAATATAAGAATGTGCGCATTCGAGCAAAAGTGGCACATTTCCGAGCGAGGGAGGCAAATAAAACTCGACGCGGAGCGGCGCGCTTTATTTTCCGAGATCGGAAATGTGCCACTAAGCTCGAATGCGCACACTTGGTTTTAAGCTCGACCACCAAACGTCCCGTTTTAACAAAAAAAAATTGTTCTCGTTAGTTATACCCCACCTAGTACACGGAAGGTTAATCGTGTCTTTTAAAATTGAAAATGTTATTCAATTTTAGTCCAAATAAAAACACCCTAAAAAACGATTATTATTGAAGAATGTCATTGTCGCTTTTCGGATAAAAGCGAAAAAGCAAAAAACCACCGAAATCCAGTCGATTAAAAAGAATCATCACCACAACAACACGTGCATTCATGGTTAAAGAAACAAGTAGTTCCAGTATTTATATGAAGAAAAAGCCGAAGAACACACACAGCATGACGAGCAATCTGTTCGACCAGATTATTCTTTGGCCTCAAGTTCCACGTCGCTTGCTAGATACAATGAGATCGTGTTCCAAAAAGATTAAAAAGTGGAACTTATGTTGTTTTTGTTGGGATGTGATTTAAAGGTTTAACACTTGTCTACTTTGAATCGTCTTCGGATCGGTAATGTCAGTTATTTTATGTTTCCTTTTCTCGTAAAAGTCGAGAACGCCATTCGACGCCGGGATAAATATACACTTTAACGCGCGTTCCGCCAGCGGAAACTCTAAAAACGTGATTTTTACGAACAACTTTAAAAAACTAATTGCGCCCGAACAACTAACATCGAATTGGATTTAATTTTCGTCGCCGTCCCCGAAAATCCCTGCGAGTCGGATAAAAATTTATTGGATCAATCAGTTTCGTAAAATATTCGGCGAAACGTTGCAAAATGCAATTTCGATAAATTTGCATAAAAATGTGCTGGCTGCATGTATGCCGAAATGGCATAAAAAGCGGCGCACCTGTCAATTGCAACTATCGGAACGAAACGAAATTTAAATCAACACAAAAGTTTTCGATTCGCGCGATTAGGGAAATATCGAAATCGCTCTAATTTCGAAAATGCGAAGCGGTTTAATTAAAATTGATGCGATTTATTTTTATAAAACGCAAACGCCAAAACAATGTCGGGAGTTTTGAGAAGTTTATTGAAAAAGTGTCGCGCGAAGTTGTTGAGAGCTAATCAAAACTGATGGCGAAAGGTTCTTCGAATATACGGCGGGCATTAAATTTTGCCGGAAATAAATTTTCATATCGTATTTGTGTTACTGAAAAATGCTCTTTATTTGAAATTCATTTAATTAGGAAGACCAACGAAAATGGAAACGATCGATTTTCGTACTTCGAACTTTCTTTGGCTAAATAACTAGCTTTTGTGTTTTCGATTTTATTCCAATTCGATACTTATATTTATTATATGTATATTTTTTTATAATATCGCTCTTTGATTGCTTGATTAAGAATTAACTTCAATAATAGGTTAATATTTTTTTAAAGTAGGTATACTGCTTTTAAATACTTATGAAAATAGACTTCGGCCAATGAGCTAAACCAGTGTTTCCCAAACCTTTGATTTGTGTGTACCCCTTCTATAATTTTTAGGACGAGCTTACACTATCTATATATTGGAAACTACTCACACGATTTTTATAAAAATTGGTATAGAGGGATAACAAGTAATGGCGAATTTATGGAAAACTATTTTGACAGACATGCCACTTCCGGTTATACCGGAAGTGAACACCAACTTCTTTATTTTAAATAGAACACCCTATATATTATGAACTTTTCGGATTCTACATTAAATTTTAATATTTATTATTTAATTAAGTAAGCTACATATACGGCTTACTAAAATAAAAAAATAATAGCACGCTCTATTTTTAATAAGCAGCAATAAGACAAAAATAATTAAAATTTTTAAACTTTTGTTAATATCTCAAAAACTCTTAGGTTTAGGTATAGGAAAGTATACATAAACTCCCCTTATTTTTGGCCGTAGATTTCAGTAAAAGAAAAAAAATCGTAGTTTGATTTAAAAAAATTAAGATATTTGACTTTTTTGAAGCTGAACTTTCTACACCTTTTTTTACTACCCCTGTATACAATAAAGCAATTTTGGCCATGTACCCAATTAGCTTGATTTTCCTACTCATTAATCGAACAAGACTTATTTTATTTGGTATAGGGGATGTTCACATAAAATTTTTAATATAAGGGTGTGAAACTGACAATTATTCATTAAAAAAATTTATATCTCGAAAAGTATACATTTTAGTTATAGGGTATTTTACATAAAGTAATATTAAAATTTAACGTAAAATGCGAAAACAAAATAATATAAAGGGTGTTCTATTTAAAATAACGAAGTTGCTGTTTATTTCCGGTATAAGCGGAAGTGGCATGTCTGTCAAAATATTTTCCAAGAATTCGCCATAACTTGTTATCCTTCTATACCAATTTTTATAAAAATCGTGTAAGTAGTTTACAATATATAGATAGTGTAAGCTCGTCGTAAAACACCCTGTATACTTTACCAACAGCAATAAAAATAATTCATTAATAGCAGTCAAAGGGGATGCACCGCGTACCCCCATTAAACTCTTCCTGTACCCCTGGGAATCCACGTACCACACTTTAGGAAACACTGATCCAAACGTATTTAAGGTCCTTTTGCATTAGTAACAACAACGTTGATTTATTCCCCATACAAATAAAGCTTTATTAAGCCAATGTAAAAAATCCAGGACCGTATTTAAACTCAAATAGATTTAAACGATGTTTAAAGAATAATAATTTGTAAACACAAAAGCAATCATTAAAAAAAATATTAAAATGCCTTGCGCCTTAGTGCCGACTTTCTTAATTTTTTTTGTGAAAATAAAGATTTTTAATAACTTATTGAAATTTCAGGACTGTATTTAAAGATGAAGATACCGATTCGATTTTTTAAAGTTGTAAACACAAACAACATATTTTAGAGATTTCTTTAGTTTTTCAAAAGACATTATTTACCAGATTTCTTCGTTAGTGACAACTACCCCGATTTTTTTCTTATTAAAATAAAACCTTATTAAAATTGATAATAAAAATTCAGGACCGTATTGAAACTCAAAAAGATTAAAACGATGTTTAAAAGATAATAATTTGTAAGCACAAAAGCAATCATTAAAAAAAATATTAAAATGCCTTTCACCTTAGTGCCGACTTTCTTAATTTTTTTTGTGAAAATAAAGATTTTTAATAATCTATTGAAATTTCAAGAATATATTTAAAGATGACGATACCTAATTGCTTTTTAAAGACAATTAATTGAAAAAATACGTACAACATATTTTAAAGATTTCTTTAGTTTTTCAAAAGACATTATTTAAGAGATTTCTTCGTTAGTGACAACTACCCCGATTTTTTCCTATTAAAATAAAGCCTTATTCAAATTGATAATAAAAATTCAGAATCGTATTTAAACTCGAATAGAGTTAAACGATGTTTAAAAAAGATAATAATTTGAAAACACAAAAGCAATCGTTAAAAAAATATTAAAGTACCTTTCGCTTTAGTAACGATTTTCTTGAATGTTTTTGTGAAATTAAAGCTTTTTTAATAACGTATTAAAGTATAAGGGACGTATTTAAATAAGAAAAACTCAATTGATTTTTTAAAGACAATTAGTTGTAAACACAAAAAAAATATTTTAAAGATTTCATTAGCTTTTCAAAAGAAATTATTTAAAAGATTTCTGCATTAGTGACAACTACCCCAATTTTCTTCCTGTTAAAACAAAGCCTTATTAAAACGATATTAAAAACTCAGGATCGTATTTAAACTGATATAGAGTTAAACGATATTTAAAAGATAATAATTTGTAAACACAAAATCAAACAATCAAAAAATATTAAAATACCTCCCGCTTTAGTGACGACTTTCTTAATTTTTTTCTTGCAAAAATAAAGCTTTTGTAATAACCTGTTAAAATATCAGGACCGTAATTAAACACGAAGATACCCAATCGATTTTTTAAAGACAATTATTTGTAGTAAACACAAAAACTATATTTTAAAGACATTTTTTCACTTTTAAGAGATTTTTGAATTAATGACAGCTACTCCGATTTTTTTCCCTTTACAAAAAAACTTTATTAACAAAATTTTACAATACAGGACCGTATTTATACACAAAATACTTTACCGATTTTTCAAAGTTTTCTGTTTAACCATATAAAATCACTCTTTTGACATAAAAATAGTTAAGGGTCTTTCGCATTAAAAATAATCATCCCGATTTTTTTTCTAATAAAATAAAACTTCGTTAACATCGTACTAAAAATTCAGAACCGTATCTACACACGTATGTACATAATTCACCGATCTTTTAAAGTTCAGAAGTAAAAGAAAACGATTAACTGAAATTAAACGGTTTCTGCTTTACCAACAACTACACCAATTTTTTTAAATGAACTTAAAGCTTTTTTAATTTCAATTAGTACATAAATTAAGGCTACAATAACATAAAAGCCAACCTTGCGAACGTTCCACATTATTTTTTTTTAACTTTCATTTGAAATAATTTCTTTTTTATGACTCGGTAAAATTCGTATAATTGTTAAGCTTTTACACAAAGCATGGGCATTTTTTTTTGTTGCGCCTACACTTTTTTTAAACTAATTTTAAAAATTCGCCGGGACGGTCTTTCGGAAGAGATATCAAAGCAGGGAAAAAATTCTCGGGACTAACAATTAATTATTTAGACTGTACAATATTATGTGCTAACGCATAGGGTTTCTTACATTAATAAAAGTTTTACAAAGGAAAGGTACGTTTATGTGTCAAAAACAGCTTTCGTTTCCTTTTGATCTTCTCTCTTTAAATGAAAGACTAACACAAGCACGAGCTGCACTAAAACGTAACTTATAAGTAAACAAAGCGAATGCGTAATTAAGAACATGATATTTTCTAATGTAAGACTGTGTGCGCCCTTTGTGACATTTACATTTATTTTAGGTTATTTCGAGTCGACCGCCAAAATTTCAAATGTCGAGGAGTTAATTGAAAATTTAGAAATGATAAATTAACAGACAGTTTGTGATTATTAAAGGGGTGCTTTAAGAATTTAAATTAACTTTAAAAATCTGTCAAAGAAGAGGAGTAGAGTGACTAATTAAAGGAAATTAGGTCGTCTATATTTCCAAAAATGTTTGATGTAAATGTCTTTTTGTACAGAGGCTCCTCGCCAATGCTGATCTGAATACATTTAACTAATTACAGTCGACCTCTCAATTCCAACGTTTTATCGCTTTTTGCACTTTTTGTAAAATAGATTTTTGTTATCTTTCTTTTATAATAAACAAAATATATAAAATAAGAATCGCCGTTTTGTTAAATCACTACACTTTTAACTTTTAATGTTTGAAACTTATGGAATCATAATACAAAAAATAACCTCACTTCCTTTGATAATTAGCCGAGAATTTTATAGTTATTTGTTGGGTGTTCAATAATAGATAATAAATAATAAATAAAGCCCGGTTCGTCAAATTTTAAATATATTATCTTTTCAAATTTGAATCTTATTAAATTTAATACGCAAATAGATATTTTCGTTACATATGCGTAAAGTGGGGTATTTCGGTAGACTTGGATTTCATAAGACGAGATCAAGGTTATGAGGCATATAACTTTTTTAGTAAGATAAATGTTATAACTTAAACCACACAGATATATAATAAGCTTTTAAAATTTAATTTTAAAAAAATGTGAAAACCACTGAATCAATGTTAAGTTATACTTTTATACATATTGATTTTATAAAAATTAAAAATGTAAATTAAAATAAAGCATTTTTATTTAAATTTCAAAACAACTAAATTTTAATTGTGCCTGAATATTAATAAATTAAGCATTGCACATGACATCAATTAAACAATTAAAGAAAGTGTTAGAATATTTCGATTTTAAAGCTGTAAAATTTTAAAATTAGAATTGAGACTTTGCATTATTGCAGTGGTTTTTTGGAAAAACATCTTGTCCTACCTTAGTACTGGTGGGGCCTGTGTAGGCTGCTGGAGAAGGCTAAGAACCTCAAACTAACCGTTCCGATAGTAACACCCTCGTTTATTTCTTTAAATTATGTCTAAGGAACGGCCTAATCGACAGAAAATTCTCTCTGAAAACACAAAACAAATTAAAATCAATCGAAATAAATTTACAAGTGGAAATGGGTAATAGGGTGGGACGAAAAAAAAATTTGTTTTTATATTTTGAGGTGCCGGTAGAGCAAAAAGGCACTTTACAGATACATGCAGAAAGAAGCGACCAAACTATGCTATATTTTGACACGGGAAATCAATCACTTTACTACCGCCTGACGGCGCTCGAAAATCAAAATTTCGCAGCCAGTATTATAAAAAATAATTTCGTCTTTTGATAGCTATCTCGGTTTTTTAAAATTATTTTTTGGGCATTTAGTAATTAATAATAAACAAATACATAACGTAATAACGGTCCGATTGGTAAATTTCAATAATCTTAATTCTTAGAGTTTGAACGTCAGCAAATCCCATATGAAAAAAATGAATTTCCTCTTTTGATAGCTACGCCAGAGTTTTAAATTATTTTTTGAGTATACAGTAAAAGATATTAGACCAATACATAACATAATAATAGTAATTATTGCAAATTTTAAAAAATTAACTTTTGCAGTTTGAAACTTAGCAAATCTGATACAAAAAAATTTAATTCTCCTTTTGATAGCTACCGTAAAATTTTTTAATTGTTTTTTGGGTGTACATGAATTAGTAATAGACCATTACATAGCATAATAATAATAATTTTTGCAAATTTCAAAAATTTTAACTTTTACAGTTTGAAACTTGGCAAATCTAATAAGAAGAAATTTCATTCTTCTATGGACAGCTACCCTTAAATTTTTTAATTATTTTTTGGGGGTATAGCAATTAATAATAAACCATTATATAGCACAATAATAACAATTTTTAAAAATTTCAAAAAATTTAACTTTTACAGTTTAAAACTTAGCAAATCTAATACAAAAGAATTTAATTCTCCTTTTGACAGCTACCCTGAAATTTTTTCATTATTTTTTGCGTGTACAGCAATTAATAATAGATCATTACATAGCATAATAATAATAATTTTTGCAAATTTTAAAAATTTTAATTTTTACAGTTTGAAACTTAGCAAATCTAATAAGAAAAAATGAAATTCTTCTTTTGATAGTTACCCCAAAATTTTTAAATTATTTTTTGGGTGTACAGCAATTAATAATAGACTATTGCATGCAATAAAAATAGTCATTTTTGCAAATTTTCTAAAATTTAAATTTTACGGTTTGAAATTTATAAAATCTAATACAAACGAAAAACAAATAGGTATATCTGTCATTGATGGCAACGTGAAAATTTTTAAATATTTTTTAAGTGCTTGGTAATTACTAAGAAACAATCATCTCAAAAGTTATTTGAAAAATTTTAAACATTTAATGTTAGAAATTTATCAAAATTTAAAACGAATTATTTGCTTCCTCTTTTGTTACCTTTGCTTACAAAGAATCAAGCTTAAGAGGGAAAACTTTAATTAATAAACTTATGCATAAGTTAATGAATCGATCAAGAAGACGAGGAACAGCTTAATATTATCTTAATTAAAAATGGTGATCAACCTAAAGTTACAACAACTAACTAGCAAGTTTCAAGAAAACAGCTTTCAACTTGACGATATTCCGCCCTGGGATGTGAGTAAGTGCGATAGTTAAGCGAATGTGGAGTAGATTTTAATTATCATACACATCTCCGCTTCGCACCTCCAACTACCGTCACATCACAACCCTCTCGTTAATATCAGGAACGAATAATCTCGAAATAGTTTGGTGCCTCAGCAGAAAAGTCATAATACCCAAAATTAGAAAATCTCCAGCTCCAGAAATTATAATTAGAATACGTAAATGTTACGTTTGCGAAATAAATTTTCGCTTGGAACATTACTTCCCATTTTCTTCGTCGGAGCCGGAAAACTCATTGTGAAGCTTTAAAGAACTCCGATTCTTTTATAGTTTTATCGAAAGACATTTAATTTATCTTAGTTAAGTGTCTAAAATGCTTTGATTGTCGGTGAGAGATTGCAATAAAACGACAAGTAAAGATAGGACACAAATCAATGCGATTTTTCTCGAAAAAGTTTCATAATTACTTTTGCTTGTTCTTTTAAGACGTGTAAAATGTTTTAGCTTTAAAAAAAATCGGTCGCACTTAGAGAATTGTTAGTTGTAATAAATGTTGTACAAGACCGGTTGTGACATCTGGTGGATTAAAAATACTTTCTGTAAAATTGTGTTACACGATGAAATAAATTTTTGTTAACTCAATTAGCTACATGTGCTTTCAAATTATTCTTATGGGGTAGTTAGAAATAAAAATGTATTATTCAAACATTTATCTGTAGTTAGAATTGTAGGACTATCATCTGATTTTAAGTTAAAATAAGTACATAATTCTTAAACTGACAAATTAAGAGAAAATATTGTATGCAAGTTGTTAGCTTTAAATCCACGTTTTTTGGGCAAAAAATGAAAAAAATAGAATTGCTTTATATTGCAGGGGATGTTCCTACGTACCCCTAGCAACTGTAGCCTAGCCTTCTCGCTCTAAAATAAAAATTTTCGATAAAACTAAATAAATCAAAAAAATACCCGTTGTCTCACAAAAAAAATCGTAGCGCCCTTATTTTCGATGCAATCATTACAAGCGAGACGAATTCGGTATTCTGGGACTTTTTTACATAAGAAACATGTAAAATAAGTATAGGGCGCAACATAAATTTTTCGAAAATCAAAAATTGAAATTTTAGGTCCACTTTTTGCACAATTTTGAACTTTAAAAAAATTGTAGCGCCGTTATTTGTTGACCGATCTTTAAAAACTATTCAGATTCGGATTTGGCAGTCTTTTTGGCTTTGGATAGACCTAAGAAACCATAGACGTGCTATTTAAAAGCTCTGAGAAAAACGTTTTTCTTTTTGAGAAAACATGGATTTTAACCCATGTTTGTTTGGCAAAAAATGAAAAAATTGAATTGCTTTATATTGCAAGGGGATGTTCCTACGTACCCCTAGTAACTATAGCCGGTGTCATTTCCTGGCGCACTAGCTCTAAAATAAAAATTTTCGATAAAACCTAAATAAATAAAAAAAATATACCCCTTGTTCACAAAAAAAATCGTAGCGTCCTTATTTTCCATGCAATCATTAAAAGAGAGACGGATTCGGAATTCTGGGACTTTTTTACATAAGATACATGTAAAATAAGTACAGGGCGCAACGTAAATTTTTCGAGTAATAAAACATTGCAATTTTAGGAACCTTTTTTGCACAATTTTGAACTTAAAAAAAAATTGTAGCGTTGTTATTTGTGGGCAAATCTTTAAAAACTATACAGATTCGGATTTGGCAGCCTTTTTACTTCAGATAGGCCTAAAAAACTATAGGCGTACTATTTCAAAGCTTTGAGAAAAAACATGGATTTTAAAAGTGCTAGATAGTTATATCATTTTACATTGAATCCACGTAAGTGTAATTTATAACGTTTTGTAGTTCGCATTTTGATTGATTCAATTTGGAAATGTATTAATTTAAAAATTGCAGGTCTCACAAATAATTAAACTTCCAACGGAACAGAAAGCAAGAGCTTTTACATTCCTGCAGCGGGAAAAAATTTAATTTACTTCTGTATAGTTTTTAAATCGAATCGTTTAAGCACGTGGATGCGATTTCAGTAACCAAAATACCCTTTTCTTTTTTCTCCATTTTTTGCACTTTTAACTAAAATCTCGATTTCGAATCACGTCAGTTCAAAGCGGTTTTACTATAATCCTAAAAATGATTGATTATTTAGAGCTTAACGTGGGGAATTAAATTGAAACGCTTTTTCGGCGGATTTTAAAATATTATTTTCGAATGTGCAAATTTATTAAATTGGTCGCTTCGTTGCTTGAAAGAAATTAATAAAAATATTTCTATACTATTATATTGAATTATTTTTCTTTAAGTTCTAAGTGGGTATGTCGTAACTTTTCCCTCGTCAAAACATTAACGTGAAATTAAAGCCACTGTTTGTTTTTAATCTAAAAAAAAAAAAAACATTAAGCAAATACATAAGTTTATTGAAAACCGCCGCATTTATTATTTACGTGTCTGGGTTTATGGCGTTTATAGCAACATAAGAGAATTCAATGGAGCAATTTGAATTTGGGTTTATGTTAAACACTTGCTATGACGCAGGTAAATCCTTTAAGGGTTCTATTTTAGGAAAAGGTGGAATACTAATCAATTGCTCTTTGATCCTATCCAAAAGCAAAATAAAATAAGAACTCGCAAATTCTAATCAAAGCTGAGACGGCGACTGCTGAGTTTTATTCAAATAAAAAAGTTTAAAGCTCCTCATTATAAGACAGTGCGGCCTAATTAAATTTTGCTTCTCTTTTAATACGAAAAAAAAGCAATAAATATGACTAATAATTCACAAATATCCGTTTCATGATAGATTGGCCTAAATATTAGTTTTTATTAGTTTACTGGACTTTTAAACACGATTCACAATAATTAAATTGCTCTAAAAATTAATAATTAGTAATTACCGGAAACTTCATAATTAAATGCTTTTAAATGACCTTATTAACAAATAAACGCTATAGCTTTTTCCGAACACAAAATCTACACTTCGATTAAATGTAATTTTTTGCAGTACTGCATAATACGATTTTTGTTAAACATTTTTAATAACTAAATTACCTTAAAATAATGAGGGGAAAGAAGAATGAACTACAATGCCTTTACCTAAAAATATAGAACTATATTATAATTGGCCCTGGGTCTCCTATAACAAGGTTTCACACAACACGGCATTTTCTAGGAACATATGTACCGTGTTATAGGAGGGTTACCTGTACGCAACATATCAGGTGGTTGTGAGTATTGTCAACTTCGTGGTTTTACCACTGAAACCATCGAAAGAGTCTTCACCTAATTGTCAAAAGTTTTTTGTAGTGAACAGTGGCTTTTCAAAAGTATATACAGTAAAACCTCAATTATCCGGACTTAAGTTATACGGATTCGCGATTATCCGCATTGTCAACAGCGTTCGAACTCGTTGCGAAAATTAAACCTCGGTATTTCTTACTAAATATGTTATTATTTTATTTTGTAGTTCGCACTAAATAGTATTTTTTTGCTTTTTTCATTTTAAAATAATGTGCGACTGTTTTATTTAGTGATTAATATTTGTTGCGTTTTTTGTAAACATATACCTAACAATTTGACCAAGTTTTTTCCTGTTAAAACGAAACTCTTTGTAATCGTGTTTAAAGCCAAGTGTGCACATTCGAGCTCAAAGTGGCACATTCCGATCTCGGGAAAATGAAGCGCGCCGCTCCGCGTCGCGCTTCATTTGCCTCCCTCGCTCGGAAATGTGCCACTTTTCGCTCGAATGCGCACATCCTCGCATTCATTGTATTCTGTAAATTAAACATTCGTTCCTATTAACAAATTTAATTTAGTTCAGTAAATATCGATTATATGTACGAAAAACGTATTTTTACTATAGCAATGAGTGGAAGAGAGCGAAAAGGTATAACAAAAGCATAAGTACGAGTGAGAGGGAACAATAAAAAATTATTCATTAATTTTTTGTCATCAAAATTATTGCAAATCACATTTAAAGCCGAGTGTGCACATTCGAGCTCAAAGTGGCACATTCCGATCTCGGGAAAATGAAGCGCGCCGCTCCGCGTCGCGCTTCATTTGCCTCCCTCGCTCGGAAATGTGCCACTTTTCGCTCGAATGAGCACATCCTCGCATTTATCGGATTTGCCTATATTATTATTTTATTCTTCAATTCAAAAGTCAAAAGTTATTGGTTAATCCGCGAAATTTTAAAAATTTGTAAGCGACTAGGGCCTGATAGTTAAAGTCGCGGACACTAATTTAACTTGCGAAAAATATATAATTATTTTTAAAATTTATAATAAATTGATGTTATTAAGTGTATAATCTAACTTTAAATATTTGTAAAGAAAATAAAAGTATATGGTCTAAAAGTTTTTTGAAATATAAATGCCCAAATAAAAAATTTCGATGCGCGGTCATGGCTAAGGACTGACATTTACGGTCATTAAACATTTGTTTTAAAAATGAATATGACTTATTAATTTAAGCAAAGTGAGCGTACTAATAAAACACATTTTTATCTATTATATAGCAATCTTAATAATAAAATTAATTCAATTTGATGAAGTGAAAAGTACTGCGAACATAGAGTTACCCAAATTTTATGGAATCACCCATATAAGTCAAATTTTCTGAAGTGGGTCTAGTTGATTTTTATATCATCTTTTGTAGATTGCTGAAGGTTTATATGTCAAAATTAATGTCTCCAAATAATTTTGGGTATAATTTGGGTATAACTATAAACAAATTAGTTTTGAGGCACAATTTATATACACTGTTGTAATTAGACTTCATTTATGGATTAATTCAATTTTTAAATATAAAAAAATATTTATATGTTTCATAGGGGGTGCATCAAAATTTTAGAATGACTTGGGAGGGATATGTTAAAAAAGATGTTGTACAATAAGAGTCAAAATTGGGAAAACGTTAATTTTTTTTATGTACGATGAAGTCTCCCATCTATTTAGTCTAGATTAAAAGTACTAAATTAGAAATGTGATTTTCAATAAAAATACCCTACTGTAATTTTTAATTTAAAAAAAAGCAAGAAGTGTTGCATTTAGGTCAGCTTGATTTAATTAATATTATTTATAAGAGGAAAGAATAAGATAGGCAAATTCAATTATTAAAGAGTATGTGCTCTTTAAAGCGAAAACTTTTTCCGAATAGAAATTCTGGATTTGAAGAATTTGTTATTAATATATCCGAATTCAATTAACACGAAGATGTTCACATTCGAGCGAAAAGTGGCACATTTCCGAGCGAGGGAGGCAAATGAAGCGCGACGCGGAGCGGCGCGCTTCATTTTCCCGAGATCGGAATGTGCCACTTTGAGCTCGAATGTGCACACTCGGTTTTAAGCAATTATTAAGAATGATCAATCTACTTTAAAAAAATTCAAGTAAATCTATAACCCTCTCAACCCTCTCAACATGTCTCCTTTGGGCTTCACTCATTTTTCATAATTTTTAATTTTTTTCATTAGGAAATTGCCGTGAAATTAATTTGTATTTAAATAAGGACGCAAGAATTAAATTCTTTTAGGATTTCGGTATCGTAATTCACAATTTTTTGATAATGGGACATTTTGGCGTCCTGAATTATTACTTGTGGACAACAGGACAGATGATCTGAAGACGAAACGGTCCGATTAAAAACAGGAGGTATGATCACATTATATATAGCTAAAATTCGTTTTTTTTTTATACGTTCAATTAACCGAATTTTCGATTATCCGAATGAGCTGCAACAATAATAATTAGTCCGGATAACCGAGGTTTCACTGTATATCGATAGAGGCTATAGATTCTACCCTCCATAGATCAATCAGAAAGTCAAAGTACAGTAGCAGTGATTTTATAAATATTGACCCACTTTTTACTGCCCATTTGATTTTTTTTATCTCGTTCTATTCCTTAGTCATTCCAAAATACATCTTAATGCATTTTACTTCTATTTTTGATTTAAGTGCTTATTAATTTTGAAAAAATTGTAAAAAAGAAAATAATTTTAATGATTAACAGAAAATATCATAGAACAAATGTAATTTTAGTTATTAATTATAAATACATGTTTTATTACATTTTTGTTATAATATAAACCTATCATTTATGTTATTATGTCAAATTTGATTAAATCTATATGTTCAATGCGATTAAAAACCGCTTTATAACACATGTAAAAAATTAATCAATTTTTATTTATTTAGTTAATTTTTTGTAAATTATTTATTTCAGCTTGGAGGGTGCGTTGATGGTCTTTTAGTGGTTTTAGAGTCACCACTAGTAATCTCTGGCAAAAAATATTCTCGCAACATTAGTAGTTATATTAAATTTAGTCGCTCCAAAGAAGTTTAACTTCTGAACCCCTTAAACAACTACAATACCCCTATTTTTTGCCCAATTCACCTAAAATAAAACCAGCTTCCAGTTCGCGTAATCAAAAACTGTAAGTTAGGAAAATCGAATTACTCAAGTGCGATTGTATTTAAAAAACTAACAGATGCCTTACTTAAATAATTCAAAATTAATCAGTTAAAGAGTCCTTTAATAATGCAACCCGTCGAGAATTAGCTCATGATCCAAATTTTGGGAGTTCTCCGGAGCAAGTAAATAAATTCGGAACTGCTTTGAAACACTAAAGTGTTTTTATTGCAAAATAAAAGATAATGTAATTTTGCGTTGTTTGTTTTTCTCTTTTGGCGCTGGGAGCACGCGAAAACGGATTGCATTGTTGGATAAAAGCATACAAGCGTAAGTAAACGTGAATAAATAAGTTGAATACCCAAATGATTTAAAATGGCCTCCCTCGTGTAAAAGCAATATATATACAAGAGAATCCGGCAAATGCATTTCCTGTTAAGCAAAGCACACGGGCACGACTTACGGCGGCAGGACAGAAAGCTCCGAAGGACCTAACTTAATAATGGAGAAGTGCAAAGTGAAATTACCAGTTCCTGTTTCATCCCAAGGTGGGTCTCTCGTTCTGTCTATTAAGGCGAGGATAATTCCAGAAAGGAGCATGAAAATCGACCAAAATCATTCCTGACCCCGAGCACGTTTCGCGTTTAAAAAATAATAAAGATAGCGCAAAATTAAATTAGAAGAAGGTGCGTTTGCGTGCGTGGATGCGTGCGTTCGATCCGCTTCTTAAAAACGAAATTCGAGCAATAAAATTTTTGCATTTTTGGCTCTATGATTGTCGAGGATCCTTGGCGAAACGACAATAAAGCAAGTTATTAGATGAAAGGAAGAAGGGAGTTCGAGTTGGAAAGTTTCTTTTGTCATAAATAAAATGTAAGGGTTGTCCCCCTTCTCTTATTAAGTAAGGACCGACGGGTCCGCGCCGCCAAACTTTAAATGAATTAAATATCGTGCACTTTGGTAGCGACAGCAACCCCGTTCTCGTTAGCGCAACCGACGCAAACCCTAACGAGATCCTTACCCATCTACCGTACATTTTATTGTCAAAACCAGAAATTATACAAAAAAATTTTTCGGTTTTTAATTGGGTCGCGAATGCGTCTCCCTCTGCGAACGAATATTCGTGATCGTTTTCGCCCACGAAAAAAATTATATCTTAAAATGTAATCGGATATAATTTTTCTATCCAGTGATATATTTTTCGGTAATATCAACAGAGATGTATCCGCAAATTATAACAAAAATTTTAATGGGTTATATTTTTTGCGTTATATCTGTAGATATACAGTCAAACCTCTATATGGTAAGTCGAAGTGGAAAGGAAACTAAAAATAATTCGAATTATCAAAAATTCGAGTTATCGATATAAAAATATTAAACATTAAAATAGGCAAGTTCTAGGAAAACAGGTTCGAGTTATCAAAAATTCGGCTTATCGAGGTTTGACTGTATTAGATAAATTTACATCCTAGGATATATTTTTAAATTATAATATTCAGATATATTTGCAAGTTACACTTAAAGCTATAAAAGATTATAAGTATTGTAGGATATATTTTCAAATTACAGTACTCCCTCATTATCCGGGCGCGATCGGTTCTTGCAATATAGCGCAGTTATAGAAACCGCGGGTAAGGAAACTGCGCTCAATTGAAAAAACATTTTAGAAAAATAAGTATAAAAAAGTGAATAAATTGAAAAAATAATGAAGACTAACACTAAATACGTACATCTGCGATCGCATAATATATTTATTTTTGCAATATTTATATTTTCTTTTCATTTAAGTGAAAGACATAAAAGTAATAAAGTGTATAGCAAAAATAATTAAATTTATATTGCAGTTTGGTAGATTTCAATAAATTGTTTTAGAAGGGCACAAAAAGTCATCAATTGCAAAAAAAATGATTAATTTCTATGAACTATTGGTATTAGTTTAATTCCTAAAACTACAAATCAATTGCTCTGTGGTTTAAGAGGCATTTTTCAAAAGTTTCAACGCACTTTCTACCACAGGAATAACTCACCCCCAAAATCGAAAAATTTTGGATAACGTCAATATGTACATTTGTTGATCTTTTGGGCCTGAATTTTTTCTCAACAGAATATTCATTTCTTGTCATTTTATTGTAATTGGACAAAAAAGATGGAACCGAAATTTTATAATCTGGATTATAATTTGAAATTATATCTTAGGGGAATAATGAGGCGGCAGAATGCAGTATAATCTAAATTATATCCCAGCTTATATCAATGGATATACTTTAAGATATAAATTTTTTCGTGGTCATTACCCGAACCCGTCGCACGTTGCCGGCACTGTATATTGTGTAGCACAATTTATGTAACATCTACTTTTGGTTAATTAAAACGACTTAACGAGGATAAAACGTAAGTGTAAATTTGAGCCGGAGCTCCGTCATAATTAACACGTGATGGGGCTTTATGTGAAACCCAACCGTTATTTAAACAAACACTGTTGCATTGCATTAAATTTTTTTTGAAAATAGTTCTACGACGAAAGAATTTTTTTTAAATAAAATTGATCAGAATTATGGGAATTAGTAAACATTCGAAAGTACACCTCAAAATATTTATGATGTAACTATAGTTACGACATAATGATTGCTATCTGATTGGCTAATTAATTGGCAGCCATTATAGTAAATCAAAAATGAGCCAATCACAGTTGCTCATTTAAAGTGGGACTTTTAAAAGTTTATTATTGCACTCTTTTGGCTAACTCAATTTCTGGTTTCAGCTTGGCTATAACTTATCGAGGTTTGACTGTATTTATACATTATACCTAACCAATAAGATATAGTTTGGAAAAAATACTTTAACTTTTTCCGAATTTTGACTCTTATTTTGCAAATTTTTTTGTAACATACCCCACCCAAGTCATTCTAAAATTTTGATGCACCCCCTGTGTAACACAAATATTTTTTTATATTTGAAATTTGAATTAATCTATAAATGAAGTCTAATTAAAACACTTTATACAAAATGTGCTTTCAAACTAATTTGTTTATAATTTTTACAAAAATGAAAATTACCCAAAAATATTAATTTTGACATATAAGCCTTCAGCAATCTGCAAAAGATGATACAAAAATCGCCTAGTTGATTTTTAGTGGCCCACTTCAGAAAATTTGACTCATACAATTTTAATTAATCAAAGATGCAAATTAGTAAATATTCGAAAGTAAACCTGAAAATATTTTTATCAAGTTCGCTGCAATTAGGCGTGCGGAAGAGCACCGTGATAACTTATCAAAAGAAATAAAATATCTAACCTTTTTCAAACAACAAATAGATCTAATTTATTCGACTTTTAATTTTTTGATTTGAAGAATAAAATAATAATATAGGCAAATCCGATAAATACGAGGATGTGCGCATTCGAGCGAAAAGTGGCACATTTCCGAGCGAGGGAGGCAAATGAAGCGCGACGCTTAGCGGCGCGCTTCATTTTCCCGAAATCGGAATGTGACACTTTGAGCTCGAATGTGCACACTCGGTTTTAAGCACGATTCACAATATTTTGGAGCAATAAATTAGACGAAAAATAAGTTGAATAATTTTAATCGTTTCATCTCACTCCGATAGACATGATAGTCGTATCTTTTCGCTCTCTTGCACTTATTGGTATGGCAAATATGTTTTTCGAACATAAAATAGATATTTATTAACCTAAATTTAAATTAATGATTTGAAAGAGCGAAGGCTAAATTAGATAAATGTAATAAATATGAGGATGTGCGCATTCGAGCGAAAAGTGGCACATTTCCGAGCGAGGGAGGCAAATGAAGCGCGACGCTTAGCGGCGCGCTTCATTTTCCCGAAATCGAAATGTGACACTTTGAGCTCGAATGTACACACTCGGCTTTAATCACGATTACAAAGCGTCCCGTTTTAACAGGAAAAAATTTGGTCAAATTGTTAGGTATATGTTTACAAAAAACGTAACAAATATTAATCACTAAATAAAACAGTCGCACATTATCTTAAAATGAACAAAGCAAAAAACACTGTTTAGTGGGACATAAAAAATAAAATAATAAAATATTTAGTAAGAAATACCGAGGTTTAATTTTCGTAACGAGTCCGAAAGCGGTTGACAATCCGGTTAATCGCGAATCCGTATAATTGAGGTCCGGATAATTGAGGTTTTACTGTATTTAAATTTTTTTTATTTATGATGTAACATTGGCGATGAAATAACTAATCAAAATTAATATATTTGGGTATTTGTTTCAAATTTTTTAAGTTTGTGCTATATTAAAACTACAGTCAAACCTCGATTTAGAAGCACCTTGGGTTACGACTAGAATGTCTTAAGTTGCGTACCAATTTTCAAGTCACAAAACAAACAAGTAATTAACAGAAGCTTAAAAGTACCCATTTACACACATTTTGCCTGCAGTCCGGGACTGCAAATTTACCAATCTACAGTTAACATTTCGCTAATCATCCGCCAGCAGCATGCTCTTCGTTAATAAAAAAATAAAAGCAATTAATCATCGTACATTGTAACAAATTAAATTGAGAATAATTTAATAGTCCTAATCCTCTTTATTCGCCTAAAATGGCAGTCCCACGTTGTGTCACCATTCCAAAAAAAAAAAAAACTAACAACAAAATGTGACCAGCTTAAAACAATTAATTTAAAAATCAATTGATTCAACGTTTTATTTGTTAAAATCACAACGATCAATTTCTGGTCGAGCCTTTATTAAATAATTAACTTGTATTTTTTCGAAAAAACGAAAGATTCATTTTAGGATCCGTCTTAATACTTTTAGAGACAGAATTGTTCGAGATCGATGATCATCCCCCCCAAAAAAAAATTGTAGGTGGTGGTATGTTTTATTTTGAACGTTTTCTTCTTTGTCTCAAAGTGTATTTATATTCCGGAAGGACAAGCTACTTAAAAAGTTCTTTAGTAGCAGCAAAGCTAGGATAAAAGAAAAAAGAGTTTTTCTACTCATTTAGACTCTTACTTCAGCCCGCATACACAACACTGACGAGCGGCAAGAAATCCTTTACCTAATCCTAACGATGCAGGTTTGCAGATAAACTGTAATTTTTTTCCGGAGAGTTTCTAATTTTAGCATAAAATTAAGTCGGGGTCCTACTTTTTACGGCGCCCCGGAACAACGCAAACATCGCTTTCGAATCGCTCGGAAAAGTTCTCGAACGGCACGAACTTTCGAGAAGAGTAGAAGGCTTTTCAAATACACATATTCGGGATATTTGCAGTATTTTATGTTTGTTGTACACGAAATGGGATTCCGTGAATACGGCTAAAGTAATTGGCAAGTTGAATATCTGCGTTGCATACAAAATGTGTTGTTATTACTATACGTAGAGGTTGCATATAAAATGAAAGTTATACAACAAAGTTTGATGCCGATTCGGCGTTCGAATATCGAGGGAATATATAAATTTGCGAACTAAATTAACTTCGTAATTTGCCAATATTTGTAGCTTTGATAAGAAGTATTACTTTTGCTTTTGATTAATTTTTAATATATTTATTTTTGACGTTTTTGGCGTGTAGGCAACGGAAGTTGCGCGCGCACTGCTAATAAAATTTCGACAGTTGAAGTTAGCCGTCTGAGATGGTAAATTAATTAATGTGAATCGTGCTTAAAACCGAGTGTGCACATTCGAGCTCAAAGTGGCACATTCCGATCTCGGGAAAATGAAGCGCGCCGCTCCGCGTCGCGCTTCATTTGCCTCCCTCGCTCGGAAATGTGCCACTTTTCGCTCGAATGCGCACATTCTCATATTTATTACATTTATCTAATTTAGCCTTCGCTCTTTCAAATCATTAATTTAAATTTAGGTTAATAAATATCTATTTTATGTTCGAAAAACATATTTGCCATACCAATAAGTGCAAGAGAGCGAAAAGATACGACTATCATATCTATCGGAGTGAGATGAAACGATTAAAATTATTCAACTAATTTTTCGTCTAATTTATTGCTCCAAAATATTGTGAATCGTGCTTAAAACCGAGTGTGCACATTCGAGCTCAAAGTGGCACATTCCGATCTCGGGAAAATGAAGCGCGCCGCTCCGCGTCGCGCTTCATTTGCCTCCCTCGCTCGGAAATGTGCCACTTTTCGCTCGAATGCGCACATTCTCATATTTATTACATTTATCTAATTTAACCTTCGCTCTTTCAAATCATTAATTTAAATTTAGGTTAATAAATATCTATTTTATGTTCGAAAAACATATTTGCCATACCAATAAGTGCAAGAGAGCGAAAAGATACGACTATCATGTCTATCGGAGTGAGATGAAACGATTAAAATTATTCAACTTATTTTTCGTCTAATTTATTGCTCCAAAATATTGTGAATCGTGCTTAAAACCGTGTGTGCACATTCGAGCTCAAAGTGGCACATTCCGATCTCGGGAAAATGAAGCGCGCCGCTCCGCGTCGCGCTTCATTTGCTTCCCTCGCTCGGAAATGTGCCACTTTTCGCTCGAATGCGCACATTCTCATATTTATTACATTTATCTAATTTAGCCTTCGCTCTTTCAAATCATTAATTTAAATTTAGGTTAATAAATATCTATTTTATGTTCGAAAAACATATTTGCCATACCAATAAGTGCAAGAGAGCGAAAAGATACGACTATCATGTCTATCGGAGTGAGATGAAACGATTAAAATTATTCAACTAATTTTTCGTCTAATTTATTGCTCCAAAATATTGTGAATCGTGCTTAAAACCGAGTGTGCACATTCGAGCTCAAAGTGGCACATTCCGATCTCGGGAAAATGAAGCGCGCCGCTCCGCGTCGCGCTTCATTTGCCTCCCTCGCTCGGAAATGTGCCACTTTTCGCTCGAATGCGCACATCTTCGTATTTATAACATTTTAATATAGTGTCTACATATCCATGGAATATCATTAGAATATTTGAGCCGTTTAATTTGAAAGTGGCTCAAGTCCATTTTTATCTTTTTTCAAGTTAACTGTGGTGACATTTATAATTTATGCTGAACTATCAAAAAAATAAATCGGCATTGAAATATATTTAATACATTTGAAAATTTTGTAACACGTACCTTTTCATAATAATATAAATACTAAAAATCATAATTTTGAAAGTGACCTAAATCCACTTTTTATTGATAATGTCAAAAAGTACGGCCCAAATTCTTGAAAGCAGTGATGAAAGTAATTTAAATTACATTTTAATATTGAATTAAATTTAAAAAAATGATATTTAATTAAAGAAATTATTAAACCTATGGGAAAGGATAAAATCACAAGATTCCTTGGTTCTGAAAGTGAAGAAGAATTAAAATCATACAACAAACATACACTGATAAAAAAAATGACTTGATTCAAGAAAAATGTTTTCTTCAAAATGTCATTCTTGTTTTAAGTAGTTCAATTCTCTTAACTTAAGAAATTGATTCTTGAATCAAGGAACTTGGTTGTTTTCAAATAAGATATATACAACTTTGCCCAAGAATTTCTTTCTCTTGGATTAAGATAGATGGTAACATTGGTTCAAGATGTTACCGACTGTATTAATATAATATATAAATATTTTTCGGCATACAATGAAACAAAAATTTCTTTAATTCTAAGTTTTTTTCTGACTTAAACTTATAACATTTTAAATAAAAAAATTTGTTCTTGAATCAACAATAAATAATTTTTGAAGGAAGAATTCACTTTTATCGATCGAAGATAATATAGTCTTGAACCAAGTAAAAATGTTATCGATCGGAGTGATTCGACCTCTCCATCCAAGAAACATGAATTCAAGACAAGAAATTCTTGAAGCAAGACAACTAGTTCTCTTCAAAATAATTTTCTTGGACCAAGAATATTTTTCTTGAATGAAGATACTTTTTTTATCTGTGTAGAAAAAGAAAGAGAATTTTAGATCTTCATTCTTCAACAAAGGAAGAGGAACTAATTGAGAATGAGAATTTACAAAACAGCTCCAGAGAAGGATTCAGAGAAAACAGAAGCGATACTTATATTCAGAAACTTCGTAAAATTAAACGAAATTCGGGAAAAAGATACGATTCACAAACGGGAAAAATTATACCTGCCAAGGTTTTTCAAAATAAAGATTGCCAATGTCGGAAAAGACTGCTTAAAAAATTGCCACGTCAGGGTAGACCTAAAAAAATTGGAAATATTGTATTGCCATCATTATACAAAAGTATAAGAAGCATCACATCATTAAAATATCGACACATGATGGACTTAATGCGATATAATACCTCCGGAACACTATAACTACTTTAAATCCCTTCCGCATACTGAGAATGTTAACAAATAAATTGTTATTAAATTTAATTTTTTTCTTCTAAAATTATAAAGTAAATTAAATGGTTTTTACATTTTTTAAGCTATATGTAACAGACCAACTCTTTCACATTTTATAACAAAAAAAAATTTATTTTGAAAGTGACCTAAGTTCTTTCAAGGTAAACAAGGACATATTATACACTTAATAATAGCATTTTTTTAATAGAAATCATAAAATTAACTCCCTTAAATACGATTTAGCATTGCGAGTCAACCACATACCTTACGTATATTTTTAATTTTGTAAAAACGCAAAACCTTAAATATTTCAAATTAAACATAAATGGACTTAGGCCACTTTCAAAATAAATGGTTCATTTACAAAAGGCATTTTTACGATGTTTATCCCCCTATGGCTTTTATTATTGCAAATCGTGCTTAAAACCGAGTGTGCGCATTCGAGCTCAAAGTGGCACATGCCGACCTCGGGAAAATGAAGCGCGCCGCTCAAAAATTCAAATTTAATATGTACTTAGATTTATCAAAATAATAGAAATAATATTCTGCAATGCAGCCAGAAACTGTAACGTAGCTGGTCACGTGGTCTACATGTGTAGACCAGCCCTGTTTCAGCCTTAATAATATCCACGACAGTACCTTTCAAGCGAACCCAGCACACTTATTAGATTAAGGGATGTATTAGTGACAGCACATATGATTTAGAAATCGGTAGTCTAGCTATCCACAAATGCAAACTACGCAATATAAAACATTACTACAATTATTTTAATCGCGCCAAAGAAGTATAACTTCTCGCGCGCGTACATAAGAACCCGCGCCGTTTTTTTTCTTCAGTTTTAACGCCAGGTAAATTTAATTAAAAGCTATTCAAACGAAACTTTTATTTTAGTAAGAAGTAAAACAGAAAATCATTTTAATTTAATCCTAAAGATTTCTTTAATAAATTTAATTGCGAGCAAAACTTTGCGATCAGTTTTTTTATATCAATTACGTAATTGCCCGAAACGTTTCAATTGCTGGGAATATTAATTTTTTTTTTTGTGTGAGACGATTACGGAGATCCACAATTTTTTGCAAGTTCAAACAGAAAATGATTAAATGAAAATTAATTGTTTTTCGCGGAGGTTCAGAAACGGATTTCGAAAGTCAAATAAAAATATGTTGGAAATGGTCTTTTGTAAATAGCACGTTGCGCGAATTGTTCTCGATTTGGTACTCGAAATGTATTCCGATAAACTCATTTATATCAATGGAAGGGCCCATATGCGCTTTCGTAATAGACTTTGAAAATTGCTTACGTATTTCTGGTTCGTTGTTAAAATCGTTGCAAACTGGACGTATCGGTCTGACCATTTACAAACACACGTGGAAATAGCTATTCGATTTAATGTAACTGTTTTTCGAATAAGTTCGCTCCAGGCGTATACATATATTGTCTTTCCGAAGAGTTAATAATGAAGAAATAAAACATTAAAGATTCAGCTTCTAAGAAATATAATTGTATCAATATAATTTTTATCAAAGATGAATATTTTTAATTGTGAAATATTGTGTAGATAATACAGTGGAACCTGGATAACTTGAATATCAAAGAAAATGCTAAAAAAGTCGAGTTAACACATTCACGGTCGGTTACTGAACGTTGAGTACCACGCTAGACCGCCCTAGAGGCGTTTTCGGGCACACGAAATGTAAAAACACATTTTCTGCAGTAAATTATTGATACATACATTTGATCATATTATTATATAGCGTTTTAGTACTACTTTTAAAAATTTTTAAGTTATAATTTAATTGGTTCATTCTTTTAATACACATGCCAAAAAGAAAAAGTTTTAGTTAAAAAAATAACACAACCATTCTAAAATTATTAATTAGTTTCGAATGTTTTGTTGATCTTAACAAAGTCTTACTATATTTAAAATTGATCAAATTAAATGTAAATATGTGCACACATATTATAATTTTTCTGAAAGCTTTAATAAAATTTTTTAATCTTTTGAAATTGCTCTAATGCAACACAGTATCTTTAATCTCATCGTGCACTAATTTAAATACTGAATCAATTAAACACCTATCGCATTCCGTAATTATGCATTGCTAAACTAATTTTTTGCTCTTAAAATAGATCAATGGAATTTTATACACGTTTTCCGGTAGAGCTTTTGCAGCAACGATATTTTGCGCTCAAAACATACAGTTTTAATTAATTTGACCAATGTTGAAATTAAATTTACCGAGAATCAAAACCATCTGAAAACTTTAAATTAAATCACTAAACAATTTTTCCTGTTTTGGTATTTTTTAAAAATGAATTATCCCAATGAGGTAAATTGGCACGTAGATGGCATTTCCGCATTCACAAAAGCGAGATTAGTTTTCTTACAAATATTAAAAAATAGATGTCTTGATTAAAATAAAATAATTAATTTTAATAAATTTTGCAAATAAGTTATATAATTAGTTCTATTTTTGATAACAAGCATTTTTGATCTTTATTAAAACGAAAACTGATGCGTGTACTTATGTAAGCGCGTTAGAAATTATACTTCTTTGGTGTAACAAAATTAAATATAGCCACGTGTAGAAGTTAATATAAATAAAATTAATAAATACGAAGATGTGCGCATTCGAGCGAAAAGTGGCACATTTCCGAGCGAGGGAGGCAAATGAAGCGCGACGCGGAGCGGCGCGCTTCATTTTCCCGAGATCGGAATGTGCCACTTTGAGCTCGAATGCGACACTCGGTTTTAAGCACGATTCACAATAATTTAGGTCAATAAGTTAGACGAAAAAGCAGTTGAACAATTTTAATCGTTTTTTCTCGCTCGCACTAACGAGATTGTCGTATCTTTTCGCTCCCTTCCACTCATTGCTATGGTAAATATATTTTTCCAACATAAAATCGATATTTTTTGATGTGAAAGAGTTAAGGATAAAGTTGACAAATCTAATAGGTACGAAGATGTGCACATTCGAGCGAAAAGTGGCACATTTCCGAGCGAGGGAGGCAAATGAAGCGCGACGCGGAGCGGCGCGCTTCATTTTCCCGAGATCGGAATGTGCCACTTTGAGCTCGAATGCGCACACTCGGTTTTAAGCACGATTCACAATAATTTAGGTCAATAAGTTAGACGAAAAAGCAGTTGAACAATTTTAATCGTTTTTTCTCGCTCGCACTAACGAGATTGTCGTATCTTTTCGCTCCCTTCCAACTCATTGCTATGGTAAATATATTTTTCCAACATAAAATCGATATTTTTTGATGTGAAGAGTTAAGGATAAAGTTGACAAATCTAATAGGTACGAAGATGTGCACATTCGAGCGAAAAGTGGCACATTTCCGAGCGAGGGAGGCAAATGAAGCGCGACGCGGAGCGGCGCGCTTCATTTTCCCGAGATCGGAATGTGCCACTTTGAGCTCGAATGCGCACACTCGATTTTAAGCTAGATTCACAATAATCAATTTACTTTCTTCGACCGACTAACTTCGCCCATCAAATTTTCGATAGCAATGCGCGCACAGCCTTCGTAGCCCGCGAAAATTTTACTTTCCGCGCCAAAAGAAGTATAACTTCAGAAACAAATCAATCCACTCGCATTTTTTCAATAAAATTCAGTTACAAACTGCGATTTTCCTAAACACAACTATTTAAAAATTCCCTAGTTTTTCTAATTTCTTTTTAGTTACTGATGCACTTGTTTTCTCCTCGAAGCTAAAATATGCAACGCGGTTTTACTAATTAGTCGCGCAAAATGTCATTTTAAAACGCTCCGAAGTTAATTAGCGAAATTTTTAGATATTTTATTAGTCAGAATTTGTCCGGAATTTCGTTATTAATTTTCTAAAAGAAGAACCAAAAACGAATCTTTCATTATTATTATTTTTAATAATCAAACGTGACGTTTTATCGGTGCTCAACTCAAAGCCTTTGGTTTTAAAATCAAGTTTCCGCCCAATATTTTAAAAGGCAAGCCGAATCGCTCAAACTTGTGTTCCGAATTTTTTTCCGAACACTCTAACGGGAGAAGTTTTAATGTTCGGTGTGCAACTTCTAGTTTAAAGTGGTGTTTAGTTTTTATTTTGGATAAATTCATTTGAAGGAAACGAAAGCGACTTGTCGGGGGCATTGTTGAGAAACTTGAATTATTGTAGCATTTCCTGTATGTGCGCGGAGACAAATTACGCCTCCTAGAACATTTCGAGTGATTAATTCTCCCGCCGCCAGAAATAAGTTATTAAAAAGCGCAAAAAGGTGGGCACGGTTCGAGGAAGTATAGAAATTGCGTATAAAATTATCCGAACCGTTTAGAGCGCGAAGCACAAACAGAAATCTGTTATTTAACGCGAAAGCCGAAATTAATAGTTCGCTTTTCAGCTTCGGGGAGAACTATTGCGCGCAAATATCAGTGGGAGCGTTTGGGCACTATTGTCCCGGGTGATTAATGGTGATAACGGCCGTGATGGATCAAAAGATAACTAACAGCCTCCGCCAAGTTTGCAGTGGCGGCCGTAGTATGTAGTCGGGAGATACGCGCCGCATTTGCATATGTCTGCTTTTTAGTCTAATTTAGCGCCGAAATCTCATTTTTCCTCTATTATGGCGGTTCGGATAATGTAATTCGGTCGCTCGCACAATGAAAAACTTGTAATTTGTAAACCCCAAAATTATTGGACAATTCCGGCAATTTATGGACTCGAGTAATTACCAAGTAAAAGACCGCATTATCTCTCCATTCGCGGCGAGCGTTGTGTTACGTTAATAAACATTGCGAACCGGTCACTTTGTGTATTGTCCAGTTCAAAGGCACTAAATCAGGTATTTGGATTTTGGTCGGGGCGGGCGTACGGCCCGTTTCGTAAGCAACTCTCCCGTTATGCTCGAGCAAGGCAAAAATCTCCGTTTTTGAAGAAAAATAAAATTTTTGGGTATTGACGCAGCCAAAAAGAAACTTTTTTATATCCCATTTAAATCAGTATAACGCAAAAACAAAATAAAGGCTTCAATTTTCCGCACTTCGTCCTACTTTTGCCTAAAGAGTAATTCCATATTAAATAATATTAATAAAATGCTAAACTAGCATCATTTATTTTTTTTATTGTATAACTTCTGATGAGTACCCATCCGAAGTCAAAAATTGGGTCAATTTCATACTTGTACATAATGGGCTCTAGCTTTTTATTTACCACAAGTTTTAGAATATGTTGTTGATAATTTTTGTACGTATTAAGGAAATAAGCCCTGAATCCGAAAAGGAGGTCGGTTTACCCAATATACCTCTAAAATTTTGAGTAAATTGCAAAATCCTACAATTTTTAGCCAATTGAAGCAGTTTTTTGCAATTTACTCAACATTTTGGGGGTGTACGGGCCAAACAGACTTCGGATTTGGGTTCAGCGCATCGAAATACATAACCCTAGGTGGATCTGGTCAAAAATACTGACCACTTTTCTTTTTTTGTGTTCCAGAGTTATTGAAATGAATTTAAATCTAAATTTCTCGATGAGATGAAGAGATAGACAATATTAAAAATTAAAAAGAACTCTTTCGCAATAGTTTTTGTACACGTATCTGCTGTCAAAAATTAAGGGGGTCCTAATCGGATTATCGTATTTTTTGACCTTTTTTGGGTAGAGGAATCGACTAAAAATTATGGTAGGTCCGATGGTAAATCGTACTTTGCAATTTAGTAATTTTCTCGTTTGTAAATAAATAAAATACTGGAATCTATATATAAGGTTACCCTGTGTCAAGCCTGTTGCATATTAAAGGTTGATTTATTTTTAAAATAAAGTATTAACCCTACTGATGGCGTGACATAATTATCATTGTCCTAGAATGATATCTTCCACAAAAAAAAATTCTGAATATTGATAATTCTGAAAAAAAATTGACCCCCAAAAAATCCATGTCGAAGAAAAAATAGAAATCTGATATTTCCAGAAAATATAGTCTATATCTTCGTATATTATGCCCAATTAGTGCCATTCTCTTATTTTTACTTGTTTAGGAAATATGATTTTCTTTAAAGTACTACTGTTAGAAAAATCAAAACAAAGTTTGTTATGGTATACTAAATAAAAAATGGGTTCTTGATTTAACAATGTTAATTAACAAATGTTACTTTAAAAAAGAATTTATTGATGATTTAGAAGAGCAATTAATAAAAATAAAACATCACCACTTTATTACAAAAAAACAATCTGAGTATTTAAAAAGTTTAAAAAAACATAAAATGATTCAGAGTGTATAGTTTTAGCAGATTTTTTTGAAAACTACATTTTTGGTACAAGATGAAGTACATTAATTCGATTGACCAAATGATTAAGCCACGTGCACACTTTCGTTATTTACTTTCAAAAAGTTAACATTATCCAGTGCAAAACATTTTGGGCAATAAGTGACTAATCAGTACATAGTATTGTATCTTTTTTCGCTGATAATTATGTCCCAACATCAGTAGAGTTAATACTTTATTTAAAAAAAAACAATCCTTAATATGCAACAAGGTTGACACAAGGCCAATTGAAAATCGTAAAAATGGGAAAAAATTGTGGAAATTTCGGTTGGTAACCATCTTGTTCTTAATTGTTCCAGTTTTGTTTTAGTGTATAATATAAAATGGGTACTCTTTACCCTATAAAATAAAGGAACAATGATTTTAATACCTATTCTAAATAAAAAGCTAGAGCCCATTATGGATAAGTATGGAATTGACCCAATTTTTGACTTTGGATGGGTACTGATTATAGGTTATTATACAATAAAAAAAATAAATGGTGCTAGTTTAGTATTTCTGGTACCTTAAACATTATGCTTAATTTTTTTATTATATTTAAAAATCGTGCGGCGCACTTTTTAATTCTTTGTTGATTTTATATGGAATGACTCGAAACTAACCGCCTTATTTGTCCAAATTTGAAACCGCCCAAAATGAAGGACAATTCGATTAAATTTTAAAGCAAAATTGAAGTGGCAACCTGATATTTCGACAACACGTTATTTAATTAGCCACCCAAACCACTTTCTTCATCTTATTAAATTTTCTATCAAGTTCGCTACATGTTAAAGTTTCCCTAAGAAAAACTTAATTGGTTTGTGTTTCTGATTGTAATATATTTGCTTGAAGACAACAAAAAATTGACGTAGGTTCAACACACACACACACACACAACTCTCCCGACTATTAATTATCCGCCCTTTTTATTCATGTCATTCGCCGGACAAATAGTTATATTTTTAGAAGTTTCATTTATCTTTTATGCACCCCAACGCATGCACCATAGGCACTTTCTAATTTATAATCGATAGCCGTTTCCATTAGACTAACTTTCGAGGGTCTAAAAATAGTTTCCTTTTTCAGCAAGGATCTCGATGTGATGTAAAAACGACACAAATGATTTACACATTTAATTTGCATAGTGGAAAACTACAAGGGTTGTCTATTTATTTTCCAGACCGGGTTAATTACGGAAGGTATCAAATCGCACGACTTTACAACCGAACTACACGACCTTTTTTTCGGAAGCAGTTTAAATTTATTTTTTAAAGCCGCGGCACTTACATTTTGGAAATTTATCACGTTGTAATCTGTAATGTATTATCGCCCTTGCGCTCGTTAATTAAATGAAAAAAATATCGTTAGGCCGCATCTGATTTTTTGCATTCAATTTTAAAAGCACGGAAATGTTATCTTGGATTTCTTTTAATTATATTTATAGTTTGATTTAATTTTTTTAATTTTCAGATAATTACTTATAGATGATTGGTCGAGTGGAGCCATCTATTTGATGCGAAATCAACAGATTAAAATTGTACCAGTTTAATTCCAGAAGTGTTTAATGCAGAGTAAACCAATCCAACATTTAAACTCGTAATTATATGATTGGTTCTAAAAAATATGGGGCGCATAGCAGACTTCTTAGTTTGCCCCCAATCTGCGATCAATACCATTTAAGTACTGACATATGTAAAAAGTGATTAAGCATGAGTAACATCTTGGAGGCGTGCAATCACAGTTTTGATATGATAAACTCGCAATAGGCCGAGGTTAACGGTATCGTTAACGATAAACAAATTGAAAAATAAATATGCATGTAACTATTCAATATTCTTAAAGAGAACGTATGGTAAAGTTTCCGAAAACATCTTACGAGATCGAGAGTACAAAAATTAGAGAGCTATGATTAATTTTAGACAGAGAAATATGTATAAAACTTACCCAGATAGAAAGAGACAATTGAGCAAAGCTTGGGCCAGGCTTGGCCGTGTCGTCATACCAATGTTTTTGGGCTTGGCTCGATCTTTGGTTGAGAATTGGGCAAACATACAAGAGCCTTGGATGATGTTCATATCCCAAGTCCTGGAAAACCAAAAAATTTAGCTTGTACCAAACTTTGAGAAACTAAAAATCAAGTGTAGGGCAAGCCTTCTGAAAAAATATTTACACTGGGACAAGCCTTGAAAATCCAAAAAAAAATATCTATATTATATATGTTAGATTGTAGTAATATTAAATTAACAAGTATCAAATGTAAGAAAAAATAGTATTCAACTTAGTTTTATATTGAAATCAAATCATTATGCTTTGATTAAACTAAAATTTGGCCCAATGGTCATCTTTTTAAGCTCTGGTTGACAAAATCAAACTTTCGGATTCCGGCTTAGGCCGTCAAGGCTTAGTAAATAATAAAAAGACTCAGCATTAGCAGTTTCTACCTGAGTACCATAAAGTTCTTAAAAAAAACAACTTACAATTTTGATCGATGCAAATACAAGAAGCATTTCCCGATGCACTAAATTAATTAACACTTGACAGTCACATTTTAAAATGCGATGTGTCTGTTCGCACAAAACTTTCACAACTGGCGAGAAGGCAGACCGTGTAAAACATTTATGATAAGGGAAACCAGACTTTTGATAACGTTTATAAACTTTTGATTTCCCCTAGCAAATATAATAATTTTATTTACAATTTCTTGTTTGCATCTTGCAATAAAATCTAACAATAATTTGATCTGATTGCAGACTCCTTGAAAACATTATTATGTTATTTAATTTAAGTATGCATCTTTGAAAAAAGTTTAAAATAACAAGATTAACTGTTAATATTATTTAATAAAACTGATTTGATTAAAATTCGCGCAATTTCCATTGCTTGTCAAAAATATACTCCAAAAGAAGTATAACTTCAAAAACAAGGACAAATCAGGTCAAAAAAAGAACCGTCGATAAAAAATCAAATAAGCCTATGGTTGTCGTTACAAGTAGGGGAACCTGTTGTACCTTGGTCCCTTTGTACCTAGGGAAACTTAATTTTTTTTAATATTTGCGGGCTTTCGTGACCCATAATTTTCAATATTTAAAATGCCACAGTGACAGACATTAACGTAAAGTTAGCAGCAGCTGGCCAATGTACTTTGTTAATGTATGAGATTAAATATATTCATATTGAGATTTTAATAATTTTTTAGAACAAATATAAATTAATATCAAATAATAAGTAACCACAAAATTAAATATTAGTGTGTCAGTAAAGCCTGAGTACTTTATTAGTGCCCCACTACGATGCAATTCATTTTATCAACAAATTGTTACATATACAATTTAAAAATAATTACAAGTGGAAAAAGCGCCAAGGTACCACAGGTTCCTCTAAAATTAATTTCAGCAAATTCGCTGAATTCAAAGATGTGCGCTTTCGAGCGAAAGGTGGCACATTTTCGAATAAGGGAAGCAAATGAAGCAACAACGAAGTAGTGCCAAAACATGTGAAGACTCTATATCTGTAAGATTGTCAATGATTTTTCTACAAACAAGTGAGTGACAATTTTTTTTCTAAAAAACTCATTAATTACTAATTACCAAGGGCTGCAAATTTGTTTCTTGAAAACTACCAGTGCGATTTAATATATTTTTTAAGGCGTTACATGTTTAATATATTATTAAAGAATTGCGTTTTGACCGAAAGCAACAGTTGCTTCGATATCAGTTTTAATTTGGCCTTTCTGACCCATGAATAAATTAAAGCGAACGCATCTGCTGATAAGATAAAAGTTTTGCATTTAATTTATTTTCTAGAGCAAGGTTCTTATTTACCTGGTTTACAAAGGCCATTATTCGTAACATATTTTTAGCATAGGCTTTTAGATTTTTCCAAGGGCAAAAATTTGTGTTATTTCGTGTGCCTGGAAGCAGCCAAAAACGTCTTATTTTTTCTGTTTGTATCTTAAATAACAAAAGCCGATTGTTATAAACCCTAAACACTTAAAAAGTCGGCAACTGTAGGGGAGACCGGGGTTGGAAGTCATAATTTTTTTCTTTTGTATTTATAGAGCCCATAGTCTTAATTTATCAATGACATTTATATATTAATAGATAGTGTATTTATTCTAGTTTAAAAAGAAACAAAGACTTTTTGTCTACCATTGTCTAAAGCAGTGGTTCCCAACTTTTTTTTGACCAGGGACCACTTTGATTTCATTATTATTAGCAGAGACCACAAGTTTAAAAATTAAACTGTATTATTCTAAAAATAAACTTTAACCGAAACGTTTAACCTAAGTAATCGTAAAATTCTAAAGTAACATTCAAAGTTTGAAATCTTTTGCGGACTATATCTTAGCTCCTGCGGACCACTGATGGTTCGCGGACCACTGGTTCTGAACCACTGGTCTAAAGAGAACATATTATAATTTTTCTGAAAAAAGAAAAATGCGACTTTTAAACCCGTGTCAGGGATGGTTGTCATAGTGTCTGGGGTAGGTAATCACTCGTTAAATACAAGGTAAAATACAAAACAACAAAACAAATGCATATGCTATTCCTAACCTATTCTATCTAACGAACTTAGGTTATGGTAACAAAAATGACAAATGTAAAATTACAGCCAATCGATTATGTAGTAAAATCCCTAGAAACCAATAAAAAAAGGCCGCACATATTCATGGTTGCTTTGCACAGGTGACAACTAGCCCCCGTTAACTTGAGCCTACTTTCCTCAAAACAGTTTTGGACAATTAACTCCCAAAATAAATTTAAATCAATGGTCATTTAAGAAACCATATGAATAATGTCATGAAGCATACCTTAAACATCATAAATACACGAAAAAGTGTATCACTGTGTAAAATTTAAATATACTTACAAGACTCAACACAGATTCACAAAAAATTACTTTCACTCTACAAAAAATACAAACGTATATATTTCTTATACGGTATTTCAAGTGAATTACGCAAGAAGTATTGTGCTCCGGCTTCTTTGACACGGGTAAACAAATTTATTAATTCATTAGGTTTGCTGTTATGGCTTTTGTGACAACCTACCCGTGACACAACCATACCCGGTCTCCCCTACCTAAATGGGACGTCGAAATCAGCGTTGTCAGATTTTTTTTTACCTAGGCAGGATTTTTAATATTTCAATGCAAAAAAAGCAGAGTGTACTTATGTACGCGCGTTATAAGTTACACTTCTTTGGCGTAGCAAAATTTAATATAAATAAATACAATAAATACGAGGATGTGCGCATTCGAGCGAAAAGTGGCACATTTCCGAGCGAGGGAGGCAAATGAAGCGCGACGCGGAGCGGCGCGCTTCATTTTCCCGAGATCGGAATGTGCCACTTTGAGCTCGAATGTGCACACTCGGTTTTAAGCACGATTCACAATAATTTAGAGCAATAAATTAGACGAAAAATTAGTTGAATAATTTTAAACGTTTCATCTCACTCCGATAGACATGATAGTCGTATCTTTTCGCTCTCTTGCACTTATTAGTATGGAAAATATGTTTTTCGAACATAAAATAGATATTTATTAACCTAAATTTAAATTTATGATTTGAAAGAGCGAAGGCTAAATTAGATAAATGTAATAAATATGAGAATGTGCGCATTCGAGCGAAAAGTGGCACATTTCCGAGCGAGGGAGGCAAATGAAGCGCGACGCGGAGCGGCGCGCTTCATTTTCCCGAGATCGGAATGTGCCACTTTGAGCTCGAATGTGCACACTCGGTTTTAAGCACGATTCACAATAATTTAGAGCAATAAATTAGACGAAAAATTAGTTGAATAATTTTAATTATTTCATCTCACTCCGATAGACATGATAGTCGTATCTTTTCGCTCTCTTGCACTTATTGTTATGGCAAATAAGTTTTTCGAACATAAACACAATATTTATTAACCCAAATTTAAATCTATGATTTGAAAAAGCGTAGGATAAAGTAGACAAATGCAATAAAAACGAAGATGTGCGCATTCGAGCGAAAAGTGGCACATTTCCGAGCGAGGGAGGCAAATGAAGCGCGACGCGGGCGGCGCGCTTCATTCCGAGATCGAAATGTGCCACTGAGCTCGAATGTGCACACTCGGTTTAAGCACGATTCACAATAATTTGGAGCAATAAATTAGACGAAAAATTAGTTGAATAATTTTAATTGTTTCATCTCACTCCGATAGACATGATAGTCGTATCTTTTCGCTCTCTTGCACTTATTGTTATGGCAAATATGTTTTTCGAACATAAAATAAATATTTATTAACCCAAATTTAAATCTATGATTTGAAAAAGCGTAGGATAAAGTAGACAAATGCAATAAAAACGAAGATGTGCGCATTCGAGCGAAAAGTGGCACATTTCCGAGCGAGGGAGGCAAATGAAGCGCGACGCGGAGCGGCGCGCTTCATTTTCCCGAGATCGGGATGTGCCACTTTGAGCTCGAATGTGCACACTCGGTTTTAAGCACGATTCACAATAATTTAGAGCAATAAATTAGACGAAAAGTTAGTTGAATAATTTTAATCGTTTCATCTCACTCCGATAGACATGATAGTAGTATCTTTTCGCTCTCTTGCACTTATTGTAATGGCAAATATGTTTTTTGAACATAAAATAAATATTTATTAACCTAAATTTACATTTATGATTTGAAAAAGCGTAGGATAAAGTAGACAAATGCAATAAATACAAAGATGTGCGCATTCGAGCGAAAAGTGGCACATTTCCGAGCGAGGGAGGCAAATGAAGCGCGACGCGGAGCGGCGCGCTTCATTTTCCCGAGATCGGAATGTGCCACTTTGAGCTCGAATGCGCACACTCGGTTTTAAGCACGATTCACAATAATTAATTAACTTTTTAAGACGACTAACTTCATTTCGTTAGCTGTGCGCGCGCAACTTCCATTGCCTGCCAAAATTAGAAGTACAACCTCAAAAACACGGACAAATCACCTGAAAAAAAGACCCGTCAATAAAAAATCAAGCAAGCCCATGGTTGTCGTTACGACAAGCAAAATATAGGTGTGCGTATAAATAAATTGAAATAAAATAATAAGTAGCGGTTCAGAAATTGTGGTTCTTTAGTGGATTAATAAATTGATTGATGTATAGGTGGCCGGCTATGAGGGCCGAAACCTCGGTGAAACGATTTTCCTTTATGAAACGCTGTCATGAAAGCAATAAAACTGAAAGAAATACGTGCTACGAGATTTTTCATCGTGTAACGTGCACAGAAACGAAATTTAATAATTGGTGTTGCACGTCAATAATTCGCGGTCTCAAGCGAAGCGACGACCTGTAACTCAGCCGTCCGGACCTTGTGTAATAAGCCCGCTGACATTTCGTATTGATTCGTCAAACCGAAGGAATTTCCTAATATAATATCAGTTTGTCAGTGCAGCGTACGGCACAACATATTAATTAAGCCCTGGTAAGAGGATTTGGTTTGGTCCTGCTGTCTGTCTATCTGGCCGCTGCAATACGCCAACGTGCATATTAAGGAAGTTGGGAGCCTGGGACGGGGCCGATCCCACGGCCCTTTATATTTGTGCCCCAATCTTGTAAATTGCATTATCGGTTTTGGATAAACTTTAGATGGATGGACGTTGTTGGTTCGGGGGCGATATTCGAGGCACGACTCGTCACCGATACAAAATCCTCGATGCCGTTATTGACCTGCCCGCCTCCACAAATCACAATTTAGATATGGATTACGAAGGACAACGCGCGACACTACTCTAAATAACTACGATTAGCTGGTTGGTTGGACGGCGTTTTCCCCAAACATCAACGGGTTATTGTTTTGTCGATAATGTACTACCATTGCCTATATTTAGTTCAGTCACTTTAGGGCTAAAATGATTATGTATGCCGGGGGTCGGGGACTCGCGGCCCATGGGCCTGAAGCCGCCCCCTTCCTGCTTTGCAACCGAAAAATAATTTAACCATAAGGGGACGTTTGTTAAATACGTTCGCAAGCAAGGGGGGCCGAAGGGGTATTGCTTAGTGTGACTATGTGTGGCAACGGGGTGAAGGGTCGAAAAAAACGTGAAGTTGGCAGTTTATCAATTCAATTCAATTTTAGATTTTTTTTTAATTTGTTGGTTTTTTAAATTTTCACAAATGAAGAAGAATGTTCTTCAAATGTGGATTATAGATATTTTTCAGCGGTTAAAAAAATTTTGGACTTTTGATAAAAAAAAAGATTAATTTATTTGTCGATTGATAGTTTGTAATGTTTGTCATTTGAGATATATAGTTACAGTAAAATCTCTCCTCAGCGGACAGTTGCGGGACCATCGATATTGATCCTTGTAGAGGGGGGACCGCTTAAAGGGGTTTTAATGCGTTGTTTACTTATATTCCATTCCTCGAGAGAGGTCTTTTAAAATCGTTTTTTGAAGAAGGGTGTCCGTTCAGAGAGGTTTTACTGTATTTATTAAAATTGATATTATGGAAGATTTCAATTAAAAATATTTATATGCTATTTTTAATCGCAACAAATTGTTTATATTTATTAAAAGGGTTGTAAAAAATGTTCGACAGCCTAACAAAGAGGGGGAGGGGTCCAAAAAGACTTAATATTGTGTGACATAATTTATGAATGGCCCCTAATGATAGATGTAATTTTGTAGATTAATTCAAAATGTTTGTGTTTTAAATAAGTAGGTATATTTAGAAAATCAATTATTTTAAAAAAACATTGTATTAATTGTTTCTCTTTATTCATCGTTCTTTTTATATTCAAATATATTATTAATAGCACTCTATTGAGCTATAATAATAGTATGTGCGTTCATTTTGAAAATGTACAATTTGGTTTGCTATTCAAAAAAGGTTGGCGACCCCTGATTTATACCACGATGTCTATTGTGTTTAAATATAGATTGGGGTGCCTTGGAGAATTACAGTCTTGTAATTTAAATTTAGAAATATTTTTACTTTCTACCGATCGTGCTTAAAAGCCCTCTGTGAACTTTTGAGTAAAAAGCGATGCATTTCCGACCGCGAAAGAATTCTTCTCTCGGTCGAAAATGTGCCCCTTTTCGACCACACATTTATTTTTATTTCAATTAACTATTCTCGCCAATTATGCGTTTAATCCACGTTTCAGAATATTAATTGTAAATTTATATAAAATGTATTGTAAAAATAAAAAGGAACTTAAAGAGAAAATAGAATACAATTTTTTATCACACCGGATTCGAAAGTTCCGTCAAAATTAATATAATAAAATTTAATATGTTTAGGTTATTTATTTAATCAATAACACTTAATAAAATTATCGGGGGTGTATTGTAGTACGCAGAATTAATCGTGTTTTATCGTGTAAAGATGCCAATTAATTAAATTTTTAGTTTTGGAAAATTTTATTAATCTAACACTTAAAAAAGTAAGCGGGGGTCTACTGTAGTACACACAATTAAATATATTTCATTTCGTTAGAGTCCCGCTTAATTAGTGGTTTTTATTTTTGAGAAATTATTTAATTATTAACACTTAATAAAATTATCGGGGGTGTACTGTAGTACGCAGAATTAATCGTATTTTATGGTGTAAAGATGCCAATTAATTAAATTTTTAGTTTTGGAAAATTTTATTAATCTAACACTTAAAAAAGTAAGTGGGGGTCTACTGTAGTACACACAATTAAATCTATTTCATTTCGTTAGAGCCCCGCTTAATTAGTGGTTTTTATTTTTGAGAAATTATTTAATTATTAACACTTAATAAAATTATCGGGGGTGTACTGTAGTACGCAGAATTAATCGTATTTTATTGTGTAAAGATGCCAATTAATTTAATTTTTAGTTTTGGTGAAAATTATTGATCTAACTCTTAAAAAAGTAAGCGGGGGTCTACTGTAGTACACACAATTAAATATATTTCATTTTGTTAGAGCCCCGCTTAATTAGTGGTTTTTATTTTTAAGAAATTATTAAATTATTAACACTTAATAAAATTATTGGGGGTGTACTGTAGTACGCAGAATTAATCGTATTTTATTGTGTAAAGATGCCAATTAATTTAATTTTTAGTTTTGGTAAAATTTATTAATGTAACTTTTAAAAAAGTAAGCGAGGGTCTACTGTAGTACACACAATTAAATATATTTCATTTCGTTAGAGCCCCGCTTAATTAGTGGTTTTTATTTTTGAGAAATTATTTAATTATTAACACTTAATAAAATTATCGGGGGTGTACTGTAGTACGCAGAATTAATCGTATTTTATTGTGTACAAATGGCATTTAATTGATTTTATTAATTTGCGCAAAATTTATTAATATAACTCTTAGGAATGTAATTGAGGGTCTACTGTAGTACGCAATGAATATTGCTTGAGTTGGAAAGTTTTTTTTTTAAAAAAACAAAATGTTCGAACTTGTCAACTCATATATAGACTTCCACGGTGAACTTATATTATCCTGGGCTGGATAGTATTAGTGCAGCATGAGAAGTCTAACATAACTGATCAGATGTAGTCATTGGCATGTCCGTCAGGGAGGAATACGCACTCAAACACTGACGGACTAGCAGCATTCCTGCTGCCTCAATGATAACACCTTCTCAGGTATTATGAGGTGAACAAGTCCAACCACTCTTGTATAAAATTGAAAGGTGTATTTATGTCGCGATTAGTTTTTCACAGACCTCGACTTGTCATTTGTTAATTCATTTTAATTAACGCAACGTCAAACTTGGGTGACCGCTTTTCAAATGCATCACTATTCTAATTGTTTAACACAATACTGTAGAAAAAAAATTGTTAATTTTGTTAAATCAGAGAAGTTTATATTTAAGCTATGAAACCGTATAAGCCGTGGGTGCGTAAAAGTTGACCGAGCGACGGACTTTTTCGGGGCGCTTTCAGTCGTACACGTCGGCGAAATTAGAAGGCAATTTCTTTTTTTTTTCTTCTTTTTTTTTTAAATCGTATTCGCAGCGAGTTTTTCAACATTGACCGAACGAGAACTTATTTAGGGTCGATTTCGGTACCAAAAATTAAAAAATTTAAAGACGCGTTCCTTGTTTAAATTTTTGAAACTGTGTTCGCTGTAGATCCGTAAAAATTGTTGGATGTTAATTACTTTTTAATTAACGTAATATTAAAATTGGATAATTATTTTTCGTCGTGTTTAATATTATTGGTTGACCCAGCAATGAAAGTAGTTGTTGTTAATTTAAATAAAAAAAGGGTGTTTAATAGAAAATGTAAAACAGTACGTTTTGCAATGACTGCAATGCTTCGAAGTTGAATTAAATACTGTAAAATTTGAGATTTTTGAGAAATGGGCGCATTCATGCTATACAATCATTTATTATTATTTATTATAACCCCGACAAATGTTAAAAAAATTCACGGGTAGCTGTCAAAGAAGGAAATAATTTTTTTTCTTATTAGAATTGCCAAATTAAATACCCTAAAATTCGAGATGTTTGAATAATAGCGCAACAGCCGTTTCCTTTTTATACAATTATTTATTATTGTTTATTATAACCCCAAAAAATGTTTTAAAAATTCCAAGGTAGCTATCAAAGAAGGAAATATATCTTTTTTCTATAAGATTTGCCAAATTAAATATTGTAAAATATTGTAAGATTTTTGAAAAATGATAAACGTCAAAGTTTTTCACGTTGCTTAACAACGACTAATTTACAATTAATAAAATATTGTGAGTAATATACTAGGTATAACAGGGACAGAATGTGGTACTTTCTTCCCGCAAAATACGGTCCGAAAGTGAACTTTCGATCCCGGTGTGACAAAAAAATTTAAGTTATTAATATTAGTCTAGTATGCTAAATTTAAAAAATAATTATAAAATTAATCGTCCATATCATACAAGGTATCGGACGAATAGTTACTGAAAATTAAACGGGCGATACTTGACACCAATTTCAAAAATAATATAGAATTTAAATGAATTTAAATACTATAACAAATAACGTATCAAAAAATTATATTCAGGAACCTTTTTTTATAAATTCTCATGTTAAATTTTGACAAACAAAAATATAAAATAAATACAAGCAAAATATGTCATATTCGATTAAGCAAGCGGGCAACTCCCTAAACCGACGAAAATTGTTGCACCAGTGGTGTCTGCTTAAAAGAGGGTTTACTGTACTTGCAATAAATGGGACATTCGGTTCTTCACCACAATCTACAATTAACCATTTAACTTTTCTGAATTTTTTATTAAAAATTAGAGGACCATATTTATGCAAAAGCTTAAATCTCTATTTAGGGCTTTTAAAAAAATTCTAGAATTTTAAAAAAATAATAATAGCTTTTTAAATTTAAAGTTCGAGGCGACCGATGAACCCCACTAGAAATGACAATTTATTTATGGATTACGAAGGACAACGTCACTACTCTATATAACTACCATTACCTGGTTATTTCGACGGCGTTTTCACTAAATTTGAACGTGTTATTGTTTTACCGATAATGTACTACTATCGCTATATTTAGCTCCCCATACAATTCGGAGAACGATACGATGTTATGATCCCATCTACTACCAACCCATCCCACGATTTCGACGCGCAAAACAACCGGAGATAATACGGTTACTACAACCCCGATAATTTATTTATTAAAGTGCTTAACTTCTTTTTTTTAAACCGTATCGCAACGGAATATTTAAAATTGATTATCTCGCCGAGATCGTTACAAAGCTGAAAAATTTCCGGGCCGAGTCCGCTTTTATATTTACATAAAACGGAAGAGTTTCGTAAATTCGAAAAATTACAAACTCCTTCAATTACAAATCCCAATAATTCGAGCGGGGCGCTTTTATTTGCGCCGACAGAATGTTTGTTACGTTAAACAAGCAATTACTTTATGCTAAATAGATTATCTCTTTAGGTAAATGCAGTTGGACGTAATAAATGCGATATCTTTAAATCAAATAGCGGATAAATCGGTTTTACTTTTTAAAGTGGGCCAAAAAACGTTTTAAATTCGGCACAAAGGCTCGTCGAGAAAAGTTTCGGCCTAAAACGTGGACAAATATGTGTGCAGTTGATTAGACGAGAAATCGAACCGACTTCACTTTTGATCTTGCCACAATAATCGAATTAAATTAATTCTGAAGCAACTACTAATTGTAAGGTGTTACGAATTTGGCGATTATTCGAAACAGGATTTAATTTAATCTTAATCAAATGAATGTGTTTAAACTGTAAGCAATTTAAAACCATTTAATTTTCGAATATTCAAAAAAAATCCTTCAATTTAAGTCATGTTTATGTTTATTGAAGTTATACTTCTTTTGGCGCGTTCAGAGTGAAATTATAAGAGGCAACGAAAGTTGCGCGCGCGCACAGTTTTACAAAAATTTGACGGTTAAAGTCAGCCGCCTGAGAAAGTAAATGAATTAATGTGAAACGTGTTTACAATCGAGTGTGCGCATTCGAGCTCAAAGTGGCACATTTTCGCACATTTTCCAATATCGGGTTCGTCGCTTCCCGGCCTTAGAGTCTCCAAACAAGGTGTTTTTAAAAATATCATATCTCCGGTTCTAATAGTCAAAATTGGGCGAATTTTTTTTTAAATTAAAGCCAAAAGAATAAATTTTCTTGTAATATAAATAGATGTAAAAGAATCGTTACGACAAAAGTTCGAAAAGTATTTTTTTTAAACTACACCTATATAACTCAATTAACAAGAAATTTTGTGTAATATATTTTTTTTCAAATTGTATTTTAAAATCTGCACATCAAACTTTTAATAATTTATTTTAATGATAGCCGAAAGAACTAATTTTATTGTGAATGGTGCTTAAAACCGAGTGCGCACATTCGAGCTCAAAGTGGCACATTCCGATCTCGGGAAAATGAAGCGCGCCGCTCCGCGTCGCGCTTCATTTGCTTCCCTCGCTCGGAAATGTGCCACTTTTCGCTCGAATGCGCACATCCTCGTCTTTATTGATTTTATTTATATTAATTTCTACACGTGGCTATATTTAATTTTGTTACACCAAAGAAGTATTACTTCTAACGCGCTTACATAAGTACACGCATCAGTTTTCGTTTTAATAAAGATCAAAAATGCTCGTTATCAAAAATGGAACTAATTAGTTTGTTTTATTTCGTTTCTACAAACGTTTTTTAATTTTAACCTAATTTTAAATCAATTTTAAACAAATTAAAATTTTTAATGCTAAGTTCATTTAAAATAGTCTTCGAGTTAACTTAATTGTAACATGAAATCTTAAAAATCGACATTCCTAATTTAAAATAAAAAACAAGTCTTTTTTACTTCCTCTTACGTTAGTAATAAAATTTTTAATTCGTAATAAAACCATGTGTTAATAAAATCTGAAACTGGCGCCATAATTTGAAGAATTCATAAATTATTGAAGCTTTATAAAAACGTTTTAACAAATTTACGATGGACAGCAACCTATGAGACGTATGAGGTAGGTATTTTATTGGTCGGCAAGAAAATATGTAATATCGGTTTTTACAAATCGATGGCGTTACAAGTTTTTTGAATCGTTTGCGTCACTTATAGTTTTTTTTTGGAAATTTTTTGCTTAAAGATGACCGACGTTCTCGTCAACCAACTGCAGCTAAAAATGCTGAAAAAGGGGTTGTATATAATAACATTAATCAAAAACGATCATGGTCCAAGCGTGATCAACTAGCACAAGTCAGATCAAAAGCTGATTTGCATCAAAAAAAGATCGTGCTCTCGATTTGATGGGATTATAAAGTATTTTGAGCTATTTTCAATCAACGATCAATTCAGATGTTTACTGTCAACACCTGATAAAATTGAAAAACGTCATTAAAGATAAATGGACATAATTGACAAATCCTGTTCTACTATGACAACCCTCGACCTCACACATCCTTACTCGCTCATCAAAAATGATTACAACTTGGTTGGGAACTGATTTCACATCCACAACATCACCCTAACCTTGCACCATGAGAATACCATTTATTTTGATCTTTACAAACTCTTCAGATAGTAAAAATTTCACCAGTAATGATAGCTTGAAGTCGCACTTGATTCAGTTTTTTGCTGATGAAGACTAGAAGGTCCCAAAAGGTGCAAGAAAAAGGCGAACATTTTTTAATAAAATTGGTACATTCATAATTGATTAAATTGAGTTTTATATCCAACCGAAATTACTTTCTTGTCAACCCGACATAAATAATGAAAAAGCATCTCGACCATTATGGCTACTAAACCATTTCAGATAAAATTATAATCGTCCTTCGAAATAAGGAATAAAACTCCCAAAACTGCAGGGGTCAACGGACAGGAGCACGTATTTGAAATTATTTAACGAATTTCGCTGGTCGAATTATTAATAATATGTGAATTTTGGCCGTGCGGGAGGGTGCAAAATTAATTGATAAAAGACCGTTTCGGATAATCGTTCGACCTGTTTATTTAACGAAATATTATAGGGGGCATTAATGGACTATCTCGCATTTCGCCACCTAATCCACAACTCTTGGCAAAGCACCTCTTAATAATAAAATATTGTTTACCTCGAAGGCTATTGATTTTCCGAATAACCTATATTTGACTACCTTGAAACGTTTATTTTTATAAATTTAAGTGCAAAAGGTATGGGTACATATAAGTATATAAAAGTGCTTTATGTAATCCGATGTAAAGCCGGTAAAACCTAATAGAAACGATTTTTTTTTATTTGCGTACACAGAAAACCACTAACATTAATAATATAATTTCTTTGATAGACTGTGCTTTTTTCTCATCGTTATTTTCGATAAGGGATTTTTTTTGTCGAATACCCTCGTTTCAGTTGATGACTAGGATTATTAAAAAAAATGTTTATAACACATATTCCGCTACCCTATATTAAAACCCAGTAACAGTTCAATTTTCAATTTTTTTTTCACAGAGTAATGAATTTTCTTAAACCTACTAATTGCACTTTTCTTCTATTTGATTAATTCAAAACATAGTAAGCGCTAAAGCTACCCAAAATGCCAAAAAAAGTTTATAAATTAGCAAAAAATAATACCAGTGGAAAAAAGGTTCCGTTAATGTACAAAAAAAGAAAAATTTTGTGGTTAATAAAAAATGAAAAATCTTAATTAATTCAGTTTAAGAACTAAAGCAAAATGTTGAAGAATAAATGTATTTAATAAAATATTTGTTTTCATAATTTTAGTAATAAATTTAAAATGTACATAGGTAGTATAATATAAAAATAAATACTAATAATGAAACGTGTTCGAGTGTGTTTTGATAGTGTTTCTTTCTTCTGCTCAAATTTAATACAAATGCAATTAAAGAAGATTTCAATAATTTAAACAAGGAAAAGCAGAATAATTTTTATAAGCTCGAGGAATTTGTTTGTTTAGAGCAGCCGGAAAGTTTCTATGTATTTAAACAACTTTTAAATTAATTACGAAGTTTCCAAATAAATTTTATAACAAACTTGGCGTCTTAAAAATTAATAATTTGCAAAAAGAACGTCCCGCGGGTTCTTCAAGTTTGATAACAATTTTCTACGTTTTTATCTAAATACTTTTGTTTTCCAATATCCAATTTCTAGCAATGCTCTATTATAGGACATCTTCTCTATATTTAATACTATATTTAATAGAAATACATCTTAAGTTCTAAAACAAATGTTGCTCGACTTCGAGTTATTGCAAATAAAAGCTTCTATTATTTTTTTTTTGTTTTATTTTAAAGAATTGTTTATAGAACTATTCTTTAGAGTAGGAAATTAAACAATATTAAAGTTGACAGTAGTTTATTAACTTCTTATTGAAAAATTTTCACTTAAAGATGGACCAATGTATTGGTCGACCCACCAAAATGGTTATCCACAATAATATCAATTAAAAACGATCATGGTCCAAGGGTGATAAACCAGCCCAAGCCATGCCTAAAGCTGTATGTCATCAAAAAAAGATCATTCTTTCAGTTTGGTGAGATTATAAAGGTGTTGTATATTTTGAGTTGCTTCCCAGGAACCAAATGATCATTTCAGATAAAGAAGTTATCAATAACAAAAAGGCAAAATGGGTTATTCGTAAAGATATTATGGTCAACCATGACAACGGTCGACCACATACGTTTTAGTAACTCTTTAAAAATTATCGGAGTATAGTTGGGAACTGATGCCACAACCACCATATAACCCTGATCTTCCACCATCAAATTACCATTTATTTCGATTTCTACAAAATTCTAGAAATGGTAAAATTGTCACTAATGATGCGCACTTGGTTCAATTCGGTGGACCAATGTGGAATCATGAAGTTACAAGAACAACATGGTAGATGCAAAGTTGATTGATATTTGCTTAAAAAAAAAAGTTTTATTTCAAACAAAAAAACCGAAATTAGTTCCTTGCCAACCTTCGTTTCAAAGACCATCGATTTTGAAGTAACAATTTTGATGTCACCCCACCCCCGAAAAAAAACCCGTCCGCAGCCGCACCACCGCATGAAATGTTGATCTTAAGGCGTAATTAAAATCGCGAAAAAGATATTTACAATTTTTTTGTTGTGCATCATTACGGAAAGAAATTGGAAGAAACTTCGAAACATCCCACGCGCTCATTTCGGAGATAAAAATATTTCTAAATTAGACACAGCGATCCAACTACTTTTTCCAATTACGTATTTAAATGTGGAAGCTTGGGTTCGTGTGTGCAAAAAAAGACATCTAGGACTTGATGAGCGTCGAAAGATTGTAAATCTGGTGTGAGCACCTCGAATCAGAACTCATTAGCAAGAACATCAAGCAAGGGACACACCAATTAACACAACATAGTACAATAATTTCAGCGCGTTTAGAGTAAGCAGTCTGTAATAAATTTTGTTTCAAAGTTGCTTAATTATGTGCAAAACGCGTCGTGGTAGCACCATATGGCACTTGAAAAGTTTTGATTTCAATGTCCGAGTTACGTGACTGCGGAAAATTTTCCGCCCAGCTCTGACACAATATAAAATTTCAATCGGAAGCCAAACTAGGAAAAATTTAGTTCGCCGCAGATTAAATCGATACATAAAGAAAAACTCCCCAACTTTTTCGAGGACTTCTCACTTCGGGCCTCGAACTGAACCAATTTGCATTTGCAGGAAGAGAGAGGATCGCGCGGTCACAACAGTTGTGCCGTATTATAACTTTATTTAACCCTCCGCATACTAGGTGACTAAATGTCACATGCCGTACTAGGTGGGGTTTGCTATACCCCGAAAATAAAATCAAATAAAATCCACAAAATTGTGCTTTATGACAATGATAATAAATATATTTTAATAACCAATAATGAATAGGTTTAAGTAAAAAACATATTTACATATTTATGCATTAGAATAGACGTTTATTAATAAAAATTCAAAAACTTAACTTTTTCTTCAACTGTTAAACTACTAGCCGTTTGCCGCGACTTGGTTATTAATGTATAAAACACTGGGAACAGTAAAATTATTTAACACGTGATTGGTCTCTGAAGGATGTCACAAAATTGGGAAGTAAGAAAAATTAGTCAAAATTTTCAAAAATCTGAAAAAAAATTGGTATAGGTGCACACTCCCGAAACTTGCTACTTGGTATAAACACATATAAATACAATTTTGTAGAGTATGAAAATTAATTAATTCTTTTGAGAAATTTCCCCACTTTTATTTAAAATATACTATGTACTTTAAAAATCGAGGATTGTAGGCACAATCACCTCATTTTTTACAGCGAATTCTGAAATCAGCTAGTCATCTGTCTATTTCAATTTACAAAGTATGCCATTTTGACCGTTAATACATAATTATAAAATTAAATAAAGAACTGTTTCTAATAAAATCTGTACCTTAAATATTTTTCAAATTTTGTGATTAAAATTTTGAAAACGACATTAATAGTCTACGTATAATAATTTTTTTTAATTTGCATTTTTCAAAATTTCTGTTTTTAGCATAGGAGTCGGATCACGTCAAGTGGACCCCTCATTTTCCACTTAATCATGGAATACTTGTTCAAATATATTGTTCAAAAGCAGTCATTACTAATAATCATCCCTTAAAAAAGTATTTGAAAATTTTGAATTTAACAGAAATTGTTTTTCAATTAAAATTTTCGGTACTTATAATTAAAAAATTAATTGTAAAAAAACGGTTGAAGATCACTTAACAAAATTTTCTGGGTCTATAGTAAAATACCTATAAGTTCAAGAAAAAATTAAAAAACAATTTAATTTGTTTATTACCATACTTTTTATTAACACTTAAATAAACAAATGAAAATTTTAATGACTTTACAGTACGATTACCAATTTTTTTTAAATAGTTATAAGCATTATACATTCAAGTTCAATATTCCAAAATAAAATTTCGCTGCCCGGCATCTAACAAAAATTCAACAGTATGAAGTTAGTCTCCTATAAAAAAAATGTATATTCTCTATACTGCTAAGTTAACTCATAATTTATTTACGCCAAAGAAGTATTTTTTTAAAACAAGTAAGAACGTGACAATAAAATTAGTAATTAACAGTTCAATTTTTAATAACAAAGATAGAAGTTACCTATAATTTCAAAAATTACAAATTTTTGTATCATTTTACTGCATCGCGAAAAAAAAATAATTAAATACGATAATCGAAATAAAATATTTAATCGTTTTAAAAACATTTAAAATATATTTTTAATGGCATTTCCCGAGATCCTTCTCGCAAAATAATAGGCTCAGTAACGATAAACGAAGTTAGTAAGTTAATTAATGTCGGCGGCTTAAATTTAGATATTTTTCTTATTCTCCAACCGGTTTGATGGTCCAATTTAATCATTTGCAAAAGTGAAGCCGAATTAACTGATCACGAGATTTAAATTTCTTACATTTATCTTCCTTAAATAGTGAAAGTGTTTCATTTAAAATCCCCTTTTCGTACATTTAAAAAGAAAAAGCCTAGCCTATTGTAAAATTCAACCCAAATCTTCGTAACACAAATAATAATAACAATAAAACAGGCGCACTCAGATAAAAAGTCACATTTTTAATATAATTTACGAAAGAAGAATAAAAGTTGATTATTTGTTTTTTTCTTTGGCACGTCTTTCTTTCGGGCTCACTCTCCCATACGTTTTTGACAAAATTTTTACAAGCAAATTCAATTTTTCCGTGTCATATTTGTTTCTATTGCAAAGAAAGAGATCCGGAACAATTTGCCCAAAACATCAACTTTACCGCCTTCCTTACGAAACGCAAAATTGTTAAGGAAAAACACTTTATGAAATGAAAATTTGTTATAAACATATCGAAGGAGCACGTGGGCTCGCCATTAATTCTTTTTTTCTCTCTGCCGAAACGCGTACGTTTTCGCACCAAGATTCGCGGAGCAGCCGAAAAAGTACGAAATAAAATTGCGACACGCGTAAATAAAATAAATGCGCGTACAAAGTTAGCAAAATTAGAAAAAGAGGAGGGGTATAATTAACGTGAACAATTTTTTTTTGTTAAAACGGCACGTTTGGTAATCTAGCTTAAAACCGAGTGTGCATATTCGAGCTCAAAGTGGCACATTCCGATCTCGGGAAAATGAAGCGCGCCGCTCCGCGTCGCGCTTCATTTGCCTCCCTCGCTCGGAAATGTGCCACTTTTCGCTCGAATGCGCACATCCTCGTGTTTATTACATTAGTATAATTTAACGTCGCTCCTTTTAATCAAAAATTTTAATTTAATGTGGTCAATATCGATTTTATATACCGAAAAACGTATTTACCATAGCAATGAGTGGAAAGGGGCGAGAAGATACGACAATCTTGTCAATGCAAGTGAGAGGGAGCGATTAAAATTATTCAATTAATTTTTCGTCTAATTTATTGGCTTAAAATATTGTGAATCATGCTTAAATCCGAGTGTGCACATTCGAGCTCAAAGTGGCACATTCCGATCTCGGGAAAATGAAGCGCGCCGCTCCGCGTCGCGCTTCATTTGCCTCCCTCGCTCGGAAATGTGCCACTTTTCGCTCGAATGCGCACATCCTCATGTTTATTACATTAGTATAATTTACCGTGCGCTTCTTTTAATCAAAAATTTTAATTTAATGTGGTCAATATCGATTTTATATACCAAAAAACGTATTTACCATACCATCGAGTAGAAGGGAGCGAGAAGATACGATGATCTTGTCAATGCAAGTGAGAGAGAATGATTAAAATTATTCAATTAATTTTTCGTGTAATTGATTGGTCTAAATTATTGCGAATCATAACCACTTTGTTGACCGGTGAAGAGTTATATCGTCTTTTGATGATTCCATGCGCAATTTGGTTTAAGCTTGTCCGCTTTATAATAAAGAGATACTTTTTTTAGTATTTGGATTAGTTTTAGTAAATCAGAAATTTTAACCAAGACGGAACATAACGATGAAGAAAGTTTCAATGAATTGTACGCGGATACTTTATCGGATTGTCCGAGTGATTTAGAATCAAATTTTAGTGATTCGGAAAGTGAAAAATCTGACATTAGTTAAAGGACCACGGTTTAGAAAAAATAGTCACTGGCGTAAAAACAAATCCAACTAAAAGGTGTAGAGTATGCTCTTTAAAGGAAAGCGCAGCGAAACAAGCTATATGTGCAAAACATGCAGTACATTACACGTAGATGATTGCCATACAGTTTATCATACAAAATAAAAATTTTAAAAGTTATATAAAACATATGTCCAAAATTTAATTTTATTTCTTTAGTATAAATAAAATTTTTTGCAGTTTATTTAGAATGTTTTACTTTAGTTCCAAATTACAAAATAGTAGCCGGTGACATGACATAGTTTTTGTGTAAAATTGCCGGTCAACAAAGTGTTAATTAGTCTTTATAAGCAAACAGAAAAATAGTTAAAAAAATCTGACTACCCCTCGAACAGCAGGGGAGCTCCGAATGCAAGTGCAAATGTACGACGTCTAATTTACCTATGTTAAAAAAAAAGATTTTGAAAAAAGTGAATTAAAAAAATATTATACGTAGACTATTAATTGGACTTTATAAACAACTAGAAAAATAGCTAAAAAATTCTAACTTCCCCTCGAAGAGCAGGGGAGCTCCGAATGCAAGTGCAAATGTACAACTTTTAATTTGCTTATGTTAAATAACAGAGATTTTAAAAAATGCGAATTTAAAAAAATCATTGTACGTAGGCTATTAATTTATCTTTATAAACAACTAAAAAAATAATTAAAAAATTTTAATTTTTCCTCGAATAGCAGGGGAGCTCCGAATGCAAGTGCAAATGTACGGCGTCTAATTTACCTATGTTTAAAAACAGAAAGTTTAAAAAACGCAAATTGAAAAAAAATATTATACGTAGACTATTGATTGGTTTTTATAAACAAACAAAAAAATTGTTAAAAAATTTTAACTTCCCTTGAAGAGCAGGGGAGCTCCGAATGCAAGTGCAAATGTACGACGTCCAATTTAGCTATGTTAAAAAATAAAGATTTTAAAAAACGTAAATTAAAAAAAAATAATATACGTAGTCTATTAAATTGGTCTTTATAAACAAGCAAAAAAATAGCTAAAAATTCTAACTTCCCCTCGAAGAGCAGGGGAGCTCCGAATGCAAGTGCAAATGTACAACTTTTAATTTGCTTATGTTAAATAACAGAGATTTTAAAAAATGCGAATTTAAAAAAATTATTGTACGTAGACTATTAATTTATCTTTATAAACAACTAGAAAAATAGTTAAAAATTTTAATTTTTCTTTGAAGAGCAGGGGAGCTCGAATGCAAGTGCAAATCTACAACTTTTAATTTGCCTATGTTATGTTAAATAACAGAGATTTTGAAAAATGCGAATAAAAAAAAATTACTGAACGTAAACTATTAATTGGTCTTTATAAACAACCAGAAAAATAAAAAAAATTCTTACCACCCTAAAGAAACAGGAGGGGTTGTAATGCAAGTTCAAGTGTAATACATTTGATTTGCCTATGCTAAATAAGAAAAAATTGGAAAAACGCGAATTGAATAAAATTATTGCAAGTAAACCATTAATTGGTCTTGATAATAAACGAAAAAAAATATTAAAAAATTCTAACTACCCCTAAGAGAACAGGAGGGGTCGTAATGCAAGTACAAATGTAAAACATTTGATTTGCCTATATACTAAAAAAAATTATACAAAGAACAACGTTAGTTTTTCTTAAATAAATTCGCCCCAGTTGCAAAATAGACAAATTTTATAAAAAAAAATTATTTTCTTTTAATTAGATATGTTTCCCATCAATACTTGCAAAAAAATTAATTTCAATAATTTGTTATCAAAATAATTGATTCGGGACAACAAAAAAGGTTCAAATGTAAACAATTGTGCGTCGACTGCTTAAATTCGAAGCCCGTTAATACATTTTTTTTTAAAATAAGAAAAGAAGAAGCGTCGTGCGTAATTTATCTGCCCGGAATTAGCAGTGAAGGAAATAAATTATCCTAAATCGCGTTAAATGTATTTCGTTTTGATAATCCGCGCCATACGTAGGAGCCCTGATACTGATTAATACTTCAATTCAGCAAATTTCCGGCGTCGACTCGAAAAAATTCAGCCTTTTTGTACATTTTAAAATATCTGGTGATGAAATCGACCTTGTGCAGTCAACTGACGAAATTCGCCCTACGAAATTCTCTCATTATTAATGTCGCAAACCTTTACTCTCCTCGTCTCTTTTATCAAATTCTATAGAAGGGCTACTTTAAATTTCGAAGAGCAGCTTCGCTCAACAAACGCCATGTTTGAAAAACCTTAAGAATTTCCATTGTCGCCGGCGAATAATCGAACAGATGTTCCTCCGTCCATTATTAACAGAAAATTAGATAATTTTTTTGAGATTTCGCATTATTCGGCGTTTCGCCTTAAAATATTACAACCCTTTCGAACGGCGTGCTTTGATGTGGCAATTTTCGACGCGGAATTTTATATTCGGGAAAGTCGTAGAAGATAAAAAGGTGTACCAGATGTTACACAATTCTGAGTTCAGTTTTCACCTTGTCCTACTATACTTTTATTTAAATTTTTTGCAAACACTTTATTAAATTAAAAAATTCCGTTTTGTGTGTTTTTTGTGTGCGTGGGACGAAAAAAAATTACTAGTAACAAAGTGCTTGATCGAGCCTTTGTATCGAGATAGTGGGCGTTCGTATCGACTCCGTTCCATAAATAAACCGCAATTGAATGGACCACAAAATTTAACAAACATTTCCATTAAAAAAAAATTAATTTAGTTTTTTAACATTATGCCTATTTATTTTTCAGACGCACTTGCTTCAATTTTAGTTATGCATGAGAGTAAAATACAATTTAATTTTACTTGCAATCCAAAACAGGTTTGGACATTTGGACCAAGCGATTTAATAGATTATTTTTCGTCGAAATAATGTTATCGAAGCTTGCAGAAGAAAACTGATTTAAAAGAAGGACTAGAAAAGGCCATTATGTTTAAATTAAGGGATGGTAAAAAAATCTATTTCTTTTAATACGGTTTTAGATTTTGGCACAAAAAAGAAATGGTGCGATCATCTCTTACAATAACCAACGACAAGAAAAGTTGTTGGTTCAATATGAAACACCTGGTAAAAAACTGAACGTATTTATTGGGGTCGTTTTAAAACTTTACGTTACATAAATTGAAAATATTGCTGAAACTATCTTTGAAATAAGTTCCATCGATTTTACTTTGAGTTTCTTGCAAAAATGGAGCGTTTTCAATTTCCAGGAGATTGATATACGATGAGGTGCGTTATAATAAATTTAGTTTTCGATTAAAACTGTGGAATTACAATTATTTTTTTTTATTGAAACGTGTAAGTTCAATTTGTGCTCGAATTGATTAATAAAATTACACACATAAAATCATTTTGCAAAAAACGAAGACTTAATTGGGGTTTTGTAATAAATAAATCAGGTTCAAAGTTATTTGGGCGATTCGACCGAAATGGTTGCTAAATTTTAAAAATTATTGTAGCTATAACACCAAATGTAGTTGGCGTAAAAAGATGACAACATCAATTTGAAGTTATCTCAACTAGAACACTGTAGTGCCAACTAAAATGACAAAGTAAAAGATACTACAAGGTCTGTTTCGTATTAATTTGTTGCATTATTAGTTTATTATAAGTGTTTGGGACATCCATTGTGCCATTAACCTGTTATTTTGTACACCCATTTATTCAAATTTAAAATCTTTATAGTCGTTTCGATAACATTGGTAAACCTGATAGCGTAGAATTTGTAGATATGAAAATCAATTGCTTTTAAAGGCAGTTTACCATTTGTGTTGAACATGTGAATGTGTTGTTGCTGTGAATTAAATATTTATTATTTGTGCGGTTATTCCAAATTATTTGAATTAATTTGTTTAAATATTGGGGCAAAACGTCTAAAGACTCCACATCTGTACGATTGACAAAGATTTTTCTACAAATAAGTGAGTGACAATTTTTTTTCTGAAAAACTGATTAATTACTAATTACCAAGCACTGCAAATTCGTTTCTTGAAAACTACCCGTCCGATTTAATATATTTTTTAAGGCCTTACACTGTTTAATATAATATTAAAGAATTTCGTTTTAATCGAAAGCAACAGTCGATTCGATATCAGTTTTAATTTGACCTTTCTGACCCATGAATAAATTAAAGCGAACGCATCTGCTGATATGATAAAAATTTTGCATTTAATTTATTTTCTAGAAGCAAGGTTATTTACATCGTTTATAAAGGCCATTGTTCGTAGTATATCTTTATCATAGGCTTTTAGATTTTCCCAAGGGCAAAAATTCGTGTTATTTCTTGTGTCTGGAAGCAGCCAAAAATGACTTTGTTTATTTATTTTTCCGGTGTTAAGTAACTGTAAATAAACAATTATTAAGCACCAAAATGGCAGTATTTGCAAATTTTGATGGCTTGCAAATCTTATACGAAATAAATTAATTTCTCTTTTGATAGATATCCGGGATTTTTTCAATTATTTTTTGGGTCTTTATTAAACATCAATAAACAATAATAAAGCATTAAAACGTCTGGTTTGACAAATTTCGAAAATTACATGTGTTGGACTTTGAAGCTTTACAATTCTAATAGGAAAAAAAATATTTTCTGCTTTGATGGCTATCCAAGATTTTTTTAATTGTTTTTTCGGTGTTAAGTAACTGTAAATAAACAATTATTAAACACCAAAATGGCGATGTTTGCAAATTTTGAAAATTAGATATTTTGGATTTTGATGGCTTGCAAATCTTATATGAAATAAATTAATTTCTCTTTTGATAGACATCCGGGATTTTTTCAATTATTTTTTGGGTCTTTATTAAACATCAATAAACAATAATAAAGCATTAAAACGTCTGATTTTGCAAATTGCAAAAATTACATATTTTAGACTTTGAAGCTTTACAATTCTAATAGGAAAAAAAAATTCTGCTTTGATAGCTATCCAAAATTTTTTTAATTGTTTTTCCCGTGTTAAGTAACTTTAAATAAACAATTATTAAACACCAAAATAGCAGTTTTTGCAAATTGCCGATTTTTATAAACACTTAACATTTAAAAAGTCGACCACTGTATCTAAATAGTACGTTGAGATCGGTGTTGCCAGATTTCTTTTAACCTAGGCAGGATTTTTAATATTTCAATGTAAAAATCAGAATGTACTTATGTAGGGTGCGTTAAAAGTTATACTTCTTTTGGCGACAATTAAATCAATATGTCCATTTATATTTAATGACTTCTTTCAATTTTATCAGGTGTTGACAGTAAACATCTGAATTGATCGTTTGGTTTCTTGAAAATAGCTCAAAATACTTTATAATACCACCAAATCGAGAGCACGATCTTTTTTTGATGCAATTCAGCTTTCGATCTGACTAGTGCTAGTTGATCACGCTTGGACCATGATCGTTTTTGATTAATGTTATTGTAGACAACTCATTTTTCAGCATTTTCAGCTGCAGCTGGTTGGCCAGAACGATGGTCATCTTTAAGTGAAAAATTTCAAAAAAAAAACTACACGTGACGCAAACGATTCAAAAAAATTGTAACGCCATCGATTTGTAAAAAACAAAATTACCTACTTTCTTGTCAACCAAAAAAATACTTACCTCATACTTCTCATAGGTTGCTATCCATCGTAAATTTGTTAAAACGTTTTTATAAAGCTTCAATAATTTATGAATCTTTTAAATTATGGCGCCAGTTTCAGATTTTATTAACACATAGTTTTATTACAAATTAAAAATTTATTATTAACGTAAGAGGAAGTAAAAAAAGACTTGTTTTTTATTTTAAATTAAGAATGTTGATTTTTTAGATTTCATGTTACAATTAAGTTAACTCGAAGATTATTTTGAATAAACTTACCATGAAAGATTTTAATTTGTTTAAAATTGATTTAAAATTAGGTTAAAATTAAAAAAAACGTATGTAGAAACAAAATAACACAAACTAATTAGTTCCATTTTTGAAAACAAGCATTTTTGATCTTTATTAAAAAGAAAACTGATGCTTGTACTTATTTAAGCGCGTTAGAAGTTATACTTCTTTGGTGTAACAAAATTAAATATAGCCACGTGTAGATATTAATATAAATAAAATCAATAAATACGAAGATGTGCGCATTCGAGCGAAAAGTGGCACATTTCCGAGCGAGGGAGGCAAATGAAGCGCGACGCGGAGCGGCGCGCTTCATTTTCCCGAGATCGGAATGTGCCACTTTGAGCTCGAATGCGCACACTCGGCTTTAAGCACGATTCACAATAATTTAGAGCAATAAATTAGACGAAAAATTAGTTGAATAATTTTAATCGTTTCCTCTCACTCCGATAGACATGATAGTCGTATCCTTTTGCTCTCTTGCACTCATTGGTATGGCAAATATGTGTTTCGAACATAAAATAGATATTTAATAACCTAAATTTAAATTTATTCTTTGAAAAAGCGTAGGATAAAGTAGACAAATGCAATAAATACAAAGATGTGCGCATTCGAGCGAAAAGTGGCACATTTCCGAGCGAGGGAAGCAAATGAAGCGCGACGCGGAGCGGCGCGCTTCATTTTCCCGAGATCGGAATGTGCCACTTTGAGCTCGAATGCGCACACTCGGTTTTAAGCACGATTCACAATAATCAATTAACATTCTTAGACGGCTAACTTCATTTCGTTAGCCGTGCGCGCGCAACTTCCGTTGCCCGCTAATATTTGATTCTCAACGCGCCAAAAGAAGTATAACGTCAGAAATATAAAATCTCTATTTAAAAACATGTGTAAAAATTAATTTGTATTAATTTTTCTAAATTTGCATTTAAAAATCACCATCGTCTTTTCTAATTGTACTAAAACATAAGTTTGCTTACTTTCTGACCCATGAATAAATTAAAGCGAACGCATCTGCTGATATGATAAAAATTTTGCATTTAATTTATTTTCTAGAAGCAAGGTTATTTACATCGTTTATAAAGGCCATTGTTCGTAGTATATCTTTATCATAGGCTTTTAGATTTTCCCAAGGGCAAAAATTCGTGTTATTTCTTGTGTCTGGAAGCAGCCAAAAATGACTTTGTTTATTTATTTTTCCGGTGTTAAGTAACTGTAAATAAACAATTATTAAGCACCAAAATGGCAGTATTTGCAAATTTTGATGGCTTGCAAATCTTATACGAAATAAATTAATTTCTCTTTTGATAGATATCCGGGATTTTTTCAATTATTTTTTGGGTCTTTATTAAACATCAATAAACAATAATAAAGCATTAAAACGTCTGGTTTGACAAATTTCGAAAATTACATGTGTTGGACTTTGAAGCTTTACAATTCTAATAGGAAAAAAAATATTTTCTGCTTTGATGGGTATCCAAGATTTTTTTAATTGTTTTTTCGGTGTTAAGTAACTGTAAATAAACAATTATTAAACACCAAAATGGCGATGTTTGCAAATTTTGAAAATTAGATATTTTGGATTTTGATGGCTTGCAAATCTTATATGAAATAAATTAATTTCTCTTTTGATAGACATCCGGGATTTTTTCAATTATTTTTTGGGTCTTTATTAAACATCAATAAACAATAATAAAGCATTAAAACGTCCGATTTTGCAAATTGCAAAAATTACATATTTTAGACTTTGAAACTTTAGAATTCTAATAGGAAAAAAAAATTCTGCTTTGATAGCTATCCAAAATTTTTTTAATTGTTTTTCCCGTGTTAAGTAACTTTAAATAAACAATTATTAAACACCAAAATAGCAGTTTTGCAAATTGCCGATTTTTATAAACACTTAACATTTAAAAAGTCGACCACTGTATCTAAATAGTACGTTGAGATCGGTGTTGCCAGATTTCTTTTAACCTAGGCAGGATTTTTAATATTTCAAGGTAAAAAAAGCAGAATGTACTTATGTACGGGCGTTAAAAGTTATACTTCTTTTGGCGACAATTAAATCAATATGTCCATTTATATTTAATGACTTCTTTCAATTTTATCAGGTGTTGACAGTAAACATCTGAATTGATCGTTTGGTTTCTTGAAAATAGCTCAAAATACTTTATAATACCACCAAATCGAGAGCACGATCTTTTTTTGATGCAATTCAGCTTTTGATCTGACTAGTGCTAGTTGATCACGCTTGGACCATGATCGTTTTTGATTAATGTTACTGTAGACAACCCATTTTTCAGCATTTTTAGCTGCAGTTGGTTGACCAGAACGTTGGTCATCTTTAAGTGAAAAATTTCCAAAAAAAATTATGTGACGCAAACGATTCAAAAAAATTGTAAAGCCATCGATTTGTAAAAACCAAAATTACCTACTTTCTTGTCAACCAAAAAAATACCCACCTCATACTTCTCATGGGTTGCTGTCCATCGTAAATTTGTTAAAACGTTTTTATAAAGCTTCAATAATTTATGAATCGTTTAAATTATGGCGCCAGATTCAGATTTTATTAACATATGGTTTTATTACAAATTAAAAATTTATTACTAACGTAAGAGGAAGTAAAAAGACTTGTTTTTTATTTTAAATTAAGAATGTTGATTTTTTAGATTTCATGTTACAATTAAGTTAACTCGAAGATTATTTTGAATAAACTTACCATGAAAGATTTTAATTTGTTTAAAATTGATTTAAAATTAGGTTAAAATTAAAAAAAACGTATGTAGAAACAAAATAACACAAACTAATTAGTTCCATTTTTGAAAACAAGCATTTTTGATCTTTATTAAAAAGAAAACTGATGCTTGTACTTATTTAAGCGCGTTAGAAGTTATACTTCTTTGGTGTAACAAAATTAAATATAGCCACGTGTAGATATTAATATAAATAAAATCAATAAATACGAAGATGTGCGCATTCGAGCGAAAAGTGGCACATTTCCGAGCGGGGGAGGCAAATGAAGCGCGACGCGGGCGGCGCGCTTCATTCCGAGATCGGAATGTGCCACTGAGCTCGAATGCGCACTCGCTTTAAGCACGATTCACAATAATTTAGAGCAATAAATTAGACGAAAAATTAGTTGAATAATTTTAATCGTTTCCTCTCACTCCGATAGACATGATAGTCGTATCCTTTTGCTCTCTTGCACTCATTGGTATGGCAAATATGTATTTCGAACATAAAATAGATATTTATTAACCTAAATTTAAATTTATTCTTTGAAAAAGCGTAGAATAAAGTAGACAAATGCAATAAATACAAAGATGTGCGCATTCGAGCGAAAAGTGGCACATTTCCGAGCGAGGGAGGCAAATGAAGCGCGACGCGGAGCGGCGCGCTTCATTTTCCCGAGATCGGAATGTGCCACTTTGAGCTCGAATGCGCACACTCGGTTTTAAGCACGATTCACAATAATCAATTAACATTCTTAGACGGCTAACTTCATTTCGTTAGCCGTGCGCGCGCAACTTCCGTTGCCCGCTAATATTTGATTCTCAACCCGCCAAAAGAAGTATAACGTCAAAAATATAAAATCTCTATTTAAAAACATGTGTAAAAATTAATTTGTATTAATTTTTCTAAATTTGCATTTAAAAAATCACCATCGTCTTTTCTAATTGTACTAAAACATAAGTTTGCTTACTTTCATTACTTCATTGTCAAAGAGCGCTTATGAACGATGCGTTAAGCGACTCGGCGCGTAATTATTTTTTAACGAAGAAGAAGCGAAGGCAATAAATACGTCTTCGGCAATTTCGAGCGAGGGTATTCGAGTGTATTGTAAACCGTAGGAGGGTCGTAGGTGAACAAGGTAAAGTATGCTCATCACGTCAGTCGAAATTGAAATAAAACGAAGGTCTCTCGTGTGATAGTCGTGTAATCACTGGCAGTTCCAATTGTGACAATGAGCGAAGTGCTTGACAGATAAGCGGTGATGTCTGCCGGAATTTATGTCTTCTCTCACGAACTAGGTTCGCAACGTAGACACAATGACTATGTACTTTGGTTTTAGTCCTTTGCAGATATAATAATTATGCGGATTCACACTTTGCGTTCTGCCTTCTCTCGCGTATGTTCCCTTTTAGAAATGTGAAACACGCCCGAATAACGAATTTCCTGCTTTAAACGTTCGAGTTACTTTTGATCTCCACTGACCCTAATAAAATTTGTCTTGGAACTTTAGCTTTTCGATTATATCGAATGTGATAAAACTTTAAAGACGCTTCCCAATAAATATCCTTAATAAAAAACTTTGTTTATGATGACTTGGTAGATTCGTTCGTTAACACTAGAACCGACGTACTGGTCATTTTGACAGGTTTGCGTTTATATTTTCTTATTTTTGCGAATAAACCATGTGCATTCGCGCCTTTTCGTAAAAGTACAGTCATATTCTAAAACCATATTTTTTATAATACTATACCAAGTAGTGTCAACTGTCCAGTGAAGGAACGGTTAGTCATCAAATACATATTGCCTTTAATTTTAGAAAACTGCATACAAATGGACTTTTGTTTTATAAAATATATACATTGTCGCACATATCCAAGCAATTTTGTTGCAAAATTAGAAGCTCAAATAAAATATAATAAAAAATGGACTAACAACTCAGTATGTGAAAAAAAATGACCTGTGAATGAACAGTAACATCCCAGTGAATGAACAATGCTTTCAATGGAAAATATTAGGTATTTTTTAAAATCTAGAACGCAACGATTTTATTTTAAACTTAGCTGAAGAATTAGCGAGAGGATACGTAAATATCAAAAAGATTTTTTTAAAGTGTAGCAACTTTTGAACGAGTTACGGGATTTTTTTAACTACTTTTTGGGTCTTAATTAAACATTGATAAACAATAATAAAGCATAAAAACGTCTGTTTTAGCAAATTTCAAAAATTATATGTTTTGGACTTTGAAGCTTTACAATTCTAATAGGAAAAAATTATTTTAACGTTTGATAGCTATCCAGAATTTTTTAAATTATTTTTTGAGTGTTAAGTAACTGTAAATAAACAATTATTAAGCACCAAAATGGCAGTCTTTGCAAATTTTGAAAATTAGATATTTTGGATTTTGATGGCTTGCAAATCTTATACGAAATAAATTAATTTCTCTTTTGATAGAAATGCTGGATTTTTTAAATTATTTTTTGCGTCTTTATTAAACGTCAATAAACAATAAAAAAGTATTAAAACGCTTGTTTTTGCAAATTTCGAAGATTACATGATTTGTCTTGGAAGCTTTACAGTTCTAATACGAAAAAAAATATTTTCTGCTTTGATAGCTATCCAAGATTTTTTTAATTAATTTTACGGTGTTAAATAACTGTAAATAAACAATTATTAAGCACCAAAATAGCTGTCTTTGTAAATTTTGAAAATTAGATATTTTGGAAGATTGATGGCATGCAGATCTTATACGAAATAAATAAATTAGTCTTTTGATAGAGATCCGGGATTTTTAAAATTATTTTTTAAGTTTTTATTAAACATTATTAAACAATAATAAGCATTAAAACGTCTGTTTTTGAAAATTTTGAAAATTACATGTGTTTGACTTTGAAGCTTTACAATTCTAATACGAAAAAAATTATTTTCTTTTTGAAAGCTATCCAGGATTTTTTAATTATTTTTCCGGTGTTAAGTAACTGCAAATAAACAATTATTTAGCACCAAAATAGCAGACTTTGCAAATTTTGAAAGTTAGATATTTTGAATTTTGTTGGCTTGCCAATTTTATACAAAATAAATTAATTTCTCTTTTGATAGACATCCGGGATTTTTTTAATTATTTTTTAAGTTTTTATTAAATATTAATAAACAATAATAAAGCATTAAAACGTCTGTTTTGCAAATTTCGAAAATTACATGTGTTGGACTTTGAAGCTTTACAATTCTAATTTAGGAAAAAAAATATGTTCTGCTTTGATAGCTATCCAGGATTTTTTAAATGTTTTCCGGTGTTAAGTAACTGTAAATAAACAATTATTAAGCACCAAAATGGCAGTCTTTGCAAATTTTGCAAATTAGATGTTTTGGATTTTGATGCTTGCAAATCTTATACGAAATAAATTAATTTCTCTTTGGATAGAAATCCGGGATTTTTTAAATTATTTTTTGTCTTTATTAAACATCAATAAACAATAAAAAAGTATCAAAACCTCTGTTTTTGCAAATTTCGAAAATTACATATTTTGGACTTTGAAGCTTTACAATTCTAATACGAAAAAAATTATTTTCTGCTTTGATAGATATCCAGGATTTTTTTAATTATTTTTCTGGTCTTAAGTTACTGTAAATAAACAATTATTAAGCACCAAAATGGCAGTATTTGCAAATTTTAAAAATTACATATTTTGGATTTTGATGGCTTGCAAATCTTATACGAAATTAATTAATTTTTCTTTTGATAAAGATCCGGGATTTTTTTAATTATTTTTTGGGCCTTTATTAAATATCAATAAACAATTAAAAAGCATCAAAACGTATGTTTTTGCAAATTTTGGAAATTACATGTTTTGGACTTCGAAGGTTTACAATTGTAATACGAAAAAAAATATTTTCTCCTTTGATAGCTATCCAGGATTTTTTTAATTATTTTTCCGGTGTTAAGTAACTATAAATAAACAATAAAATGATTTACAATACTAACTGGAATAATTGCGTAACAATATTATAAAATTATATTATATTAATATTAAAGCTAACTTGATAATTTAAGAATTTTTTTGTTCTGGTGTTAAAAGTTAAGTCAAAGACGAAGAACAACATAGAAATAAATGCATCGAAACTATTTACGAATGTGGGCACGTAAAACATTTAAAAAGAGACGTTTTAAGAAACGCATAATCCACAAGCATAATCCGCATAAATATATTAACAAAAAAGGATAAACAAAAAGTGATCCGAGTAAAAGCGAAAAGCTGTATTAGTAAAATGTTCCCCCTAACGTACATAAATCAGCTTTAAGTCCGATATTTATGTGTTTCACGACATGCAAGTCATATTCGTCATCTCTTATGATTCACCGAATTCGCATGACCGCTTCTCTTTAAGGGATATAATCCGATAAAACCGCAAAAAGAATAAAGCAAATCATCGCTAGAGCGCTTCAGCAATTCGTGTAGTTTGCGAACGCCAAATTCCAAACTTAATTTTGTTCTAAACAATTTAAAGCGTCTTTGGCTCGATTAATTCTTCTGTCGGTTTTTAGCAGATTCGACAGGCGCACGTTGTGCCATGCAAAATAAATGTTTGATGCTTGCGGGTGCGTCCACCGCGTTTGTATTTTTCAAAGTTTAAGATGTCATAAAAAGTATTAATAAAAAACGAACGTAAAACAAAGTTTTTTTCGCTAAAAGAACATTTACGGTTTGCATTTTGGGGACCGAACATCAAACGTTGTCGCCCTTTTTCTGCTTTTGTGTAATTTTTTGAATGGATTTATATGTAGGTATGTCAATCGAAACGTTGATGGGCCCGAATACTTAGGTAATAATTTATGAATGAGTAATTACAATGGACGCCGTTTATGGTGTTATTAGAATCAACAGCTTAATATGCTCGTTAGTCAAAATACAAACAAAGAAAATAAGTACTTAAAATGAAATTAATTGATTAGAGAAATCATCGGTCTTTTTTTGGATTTAATCAAAAAACTAATATTTTAATTGGTCGTTAAATTTAAAATAAAAAATATAATTAATTGCTTTAATTAAAATAATCATATTTAAGCAATTATATTAAAGTAATTAATTGAATTAACCTTTGACATACAAAAAAAAACCGAATTTGATGGGTCCGAAAAAAACTATTAATTTGGCTCAACTTAACTGTTATGAGCATACACAAATAACATAAAATAAATAATTAATAGTTTTAAAATATTTTGAAATATGTAGAGCAGTGTTTCCCAATCTTTTTTTAACATTCCCACCTAAGTCATTCTAAAATTTTGATGCATATAATATATAACATATAAATATTTTTTTATATTTAAAAATTGAATTATTCCATAAATGAAGCCTAATTACAACTTGTTCAAGACACAAGATTAAGGTTTTAGCAAGAAATAACTAGGAAATCATTAAGAAAAAAAAACAATAAGTAAATTTTAAAAACATAAACTAAAAAATATTTTTATATCGATAGCTCGAATTTTTGATAACGCGAATTATTTTTAGTTTCTCTTCAACTTCGACCTATCGAGGTTTGACTGTATTTAATTTTATAAATTTAATATTTCTGAACAATTAAGATAATTTATTTATTGAGTTTTCTCCAATATTAATTTTATTTGCGTAAATTAATGATCTTCAAAGTTTTTTGAAAAACCACAAATTCTGTATTTACTCTATTTGAGTTTTCTGAAAATACATAATAATTTTTTATCAAAATTTCCTTTTAAATTTACCGAATAAAGTTTTGTTTTCTTCAATTTGTGTTATACAAAAAAAATAGATAATTAAAAATTTCTAAAGTTCTTAAATATTTTTAAAAAATTTTTCAAGTTATTAATTTATTTAATTTGACTTGTCTAAAAACTTAAAATAATCTATTCTTCGAGTTTATTTTAATAATTTTGCTAAATGTTTAAAACTGAATTTCATTCTATGTAAAAAACCGGTGCATGTACTTATGTACGCACGTTAGAAGTAATACTTCTTTGCGCGACTAAATTAAATATAACAACGCGCTATGTTGTGCTTGTGTATAGCTAGACCAGTGGTTATCAAACTATATATTACTGCGCATATGTCGTTTTATTTGAATACATTGCTATTTCCTTTTTAAATCCAAAAAGTAATTTAAACAAATTGAATAAATACGAAGATGTGCGCGTTCGAGCGAAAAGTGGCACATTTTCGAGCGAGGGAGGCAAATGAAGCGCGACGCGGGCGGCGCGCTTCATTCCAGATCGGAAATGTGCCACTACTCGAATCGCACACTCGGCTTTAAGCACACTTTACAAGAATTAATTTACTCTCTGACAATTCGCAATTAAATATTACAGAATTATATTAATAACAAAATTCCCAAATCGCCAATTTTGTGCCTTTTAACAAAATTATTGTTGAAAACAAACCTTTTTCGGAACATAAAATTGAATACAGTTCTTGCCGTCTTAGAGACGTCATTGTATGTCAAGGGATTAATTAAATTAAATATTAATTAAAAATAATTCAAATGGATTTTTAAGAAAAAAAATGTGATGTTTTAATTAAATATAATTTTTTGGAAAAAATCGTATCCCACTTCTTTTGAACTTTAGAAATAAAGCACCAATAGTTTCTTTTTTTAATTTACATACTCCCCGAAATTGATTTTGCATTTTAGATATAGCTTTAGTTTTTATTGTGTTTTAATTTTGTTAAATATAAGAAACGTTTAATTAACAACATTAACAACTCTATCAAAAAAAAAATATTTCCATAAAATAAAAGCTAAACTTTGTACCAAAAACCTATTAAGAGCAAAAATATTAAAAATCAATACAACGTTTTAAATTGGGACAACAAAATAATCCAATAATAATAAAAAAATTATATTTTTGTATTTCGGACATTTCAAAATGTGTTTAAAAATAATATACATTTAGAAGCAAACTTAATAAGTAAATTTCTAATTTTTTCTCTTAAAAATCAAAAATAATTGTAATCCTGTGTCAAAATCCACTTACACGCACCGAATTCAAAAAACCGGCCGACGTGCAACTGAAAAAAAAAGAAATAACCCAACAATAAATAATAAAAAGTCTCTTTTTGTACGCTCAAAAACAAAGCTCAACAATAAAATTAATTCTAAATAATGTTTTAACCCTCCGAAAATTCACCCTCAGTACGAATTCGGATTTACTACAATATGTGTAAAATCAATGATAACTTGCATGAAATTTAGGGTAACAAGCTTTTGCATCAGTGAACCGTGCCTTGCACAAAATTCCCAGCATAAACCCCGAACCTCCGAATTTGCGAAATAAAAATTATTTTTTTACATTCCTCGCTAGCTTTTAAAAACGAGCGCCTCCATAATTTATTTCGATCGTACCCGGAAAAAAAAAATGCACCTCTAATTTGACGTTTGCATTATGCACGGTCGGAGCCGTTGAAAATTTGAAGAGTCGCGTTTGCCTCTCCTTTTCCTCCCGTTAAGCGCGCGAATAAGGAAAAGAAGCGTCCACATCGCTAAAAATATTACTTCGTCCGCTTTATCGACATTTTTTTGACACCCCTAAATAAACAATGAATACGGGGCGGGCGACTGGCTGCGCAAATATGCCAATGCGTTAGCGTTTTTCCTTCTATTTACTCCAAGCATCTGTTTCCGGCTAGACTCGAAACCCCTTTGTTACGAAAGCCGTGCTGAGATCGACCGACTCTTTTGGTTAAGTTCGAATACAGTACTATTGAAAGTAAAGTTATGTTAAGCTGGCCTTTTATGTCGGTTTCTTATGAAATTTGAAAGTCCTTTATTCGGGGGGCTTCGAGCAATGTTTTCCTTTTTTGACATGGGTCGAATTTCGTTTTATAACCGGCAAACATATTATTAGTGCGATTCGGCGAGTTCGCCGCATAAATATTTCATATTTCTTTCGCTCTTCCGATTGCTCGCTTTAAATACAGCAAATCAGATATTTATTAATGAAACTACAGGCGAGCCTCGATAAGTCGAAGTTATACTTCTTTTGCCGTTTGAGGGTAAAATTTTAGTTGGTAAGGGAAGTTGGGCAACGCACTGCTAACGCAAATTCAACAGTATGATGTTAGCCCTCTAAGAAAATAAATTAATTATTGTGAATCGTGCTTAAAGCCGAGTGTGCGCATTCGAGCTCAAAGTGGCACATTACGATCTCGGGAAAATGAAGCGCGCCGCTCCGCGTCGCGCTTCATTCTCCTCGCTCGGAAATGTGCCACTTTTCGCTCGAATGCGCACATCTTCGTATGTTATTGAATTTGTCTACTTTATCCTTCACTTTTTGAAATTATAAATTCAAAATTAGTTTATTAAATATCGATTTTATGTTCTCGAACAACTTATTTACCATAGCAATGAGTGGAAGGGAGCGAAAAGATACGACAATATTGTTAATGCGAGTGAGAGGGAACGATTAATATTATTCAACTGATTTTTTGTCTAATTTATTGCTCTAAATGATTGTGAATCGTGCTTAAAACCGAGTGTGCACATTCGAGCTCAAAGTGGCACATTCCGATCTCGAAAAGCGCCGCCCGCGTCGCGCTTCATTTGCCTCTCGCTCGGAATGCCACTTTTCGCTCGAATGCGCACATCTTCGTATTTATTATATTAGTATAATTTACCGTGTGCTCGTTCAAATTAAAAATTTTAATTTAATTTAGTAAATATTGATTTTATAATCTAAAAATTTATTTACCATAGCAATGAGTAGAAGGGAGCAAGAAGATACGACAATCTTGTCAGTGCGAGTGAGATGGACCGATTAAAATATTCAATTGTATTTTCGTCTAATTTATTGGCCTAAATCATTGCGAATCGTGCTTACAACAGAGTGTGCACATTCGAGCTCAAAGTGGCACATTCCGATCTCGAAAATGTGCCACTTTTCGCTCGAATGCGCACATCTTTGTATTTATTATATTAGTATAATTTACCGTGCGCTCCTTCAAATCAAAAATTGTAATTTAATTTAGTAAATGTGTGATTTCATTCTAACTGTAATTTTTATGTCTTATACTGTTTGCTCTCTGTGGTCATATATTACACAGGCCAACGATGAAAAAACTGTTTTAATAGTTTTACCCTATTCTTGTATTATTTTGTATGCTGATTCCGAAAATATTCATAAAAAAGTCGAATCACGCGCCATTTGCGCACATTTCAATATTAAAAAAAAAATTATTATTTAAAATGTGATAAAAATATTTTTAACCATCGAAATGTTATTAGATTTGCCATAAATTCGTATGTTAAATGTTTGGCAATATAATCAAATGTTATTAAGTTGACAGTTATGATAAATAACACAACTATTTACTTTCTTCCAGTTAATAATCTCAAATTGTAATGTTTAACCTACGTGCTTTTAATTAACATTCTAAGTATGGCTAATTGTGGTTGTAAAAATTCTCCTAACACTTTTTGTTCTATATGTGGTAAATTTGTAATTAAAAAACATCAAAGAAACATCACTGACGTTGCGAAAAACGTATACTTTGCATATTTTGCAGTAGAAATCGCCAATCAAGACAAATGTTGGGTTCCTCACAAAGTGTGTTATGTTTGTGTCGAAGATCTTAGGAAATGGTTTAAGAAGGAGAAGAAAACTTTTAAATTTGCAGCACCCATGGTAGAGAGAAAACAAAAAAATCATTCAGATGATTGTTACTTTTGCAGCATTAATGTTTCTGGATATAATTCCAATAATAAAAAAGTAATTGGTTATCCTAATCTTACTTCAGTTGATCGGCCGGTAGCTCATGGACCGGGACTTCTTGTCCCTGAGCCACCTCACTCGATTGATGACATTCCCGGAATTTAATGAAAGTCCTTCAAATGATGATGAATTTCAATGTTCTCAAGATAATTTAAAACCACAGTTGTTTACACAAGCTGAATTAAATGATTTAGTGAGAGATTTGGGTTTGACTAAGGAAAAAGAAGAATTACTTGGTTCTAGACTGAAATAAAAACATTTGTTGGAATCTGGAATATCCATTTACTATTATAGAACAAGAGATCAACAGTTTGCTCAATTTTTCAATTGTTACCTAATAAAAATACTCTGATATATTTAATTATTTGTATCAAATTATCTATTTTAAATATTGTGAAAGATCTGAGGGTGATAAAAAAAATGGATACCAAATTCGATTTCAGCACCCAAAAATACATAAGATTCAGGTGAATTAGTATAAAAAGTTTTTACAAACATTTTTTTTGTTGGCCTGTGTTATTAATCTATTAATGAAATTTTTGTATCAATACGATCCTCATGAACATATTTCATCCTTTTTTTTGTATGAGTGTCCAAAGAAACCGTGCAATATCTCACTTCAATGTCAGTACCGTGTCATGTCCCTTTTCTACGATTTACTTATAAATTGGTTATTTTTTTTGTCGCAATAAATACAGTCGAACCTCAATAAGTCGAATTTTTGATAACGAAGTTAATTTTACAACTTTTCATAAAAGTACAATACCTGGTAGGATTAAAGAACGGGTTTGTTCGGTGTTATTGCTGGTCAAAATGGCTATTGTAAAATAGGATAAAAAGGTTGAAACCTACTACAAAACTTTGATGTTTTGACGTCGGCACTTCAATTCGATTTAAATACTAATTTATGTTTAAATGCTTTCTCAGCAGTTATGAAATTTAAGATGGTTTTACCGTTTCTTTTACAAGAAAAGGGTCTATGTGCCTTTTTGTTTTCGTTCTGGGCGTTATTCGTCGAGCAGGAGTACGATCAAATGTATTTTTTGTTGTTTACAGTTTATAACAGTGTGTAACAGAAAATCTAATAGTATTAAATACTTTTCCTAAAATTCTTTACCGATCAACAAGGAGTGTAAACGAAAATTAAAAAAAGGCTAAAGGAGTGTCCTTTTTCCAACTTGGAGAAAGCTATGATTGAATGGTTTTGGTATACACGTAGTAAAAATATTCTGGTTTCAAAAGATCATTGGAAAAATTTGTAGAAACCCAACATTTTGGATCAATGAAGCAATAGACAATTTTAGATTACTTTCAAACCAACAATAAATAAGATGTAAATAACCATATTACCTAAATACTTAATAACAATAAATAATGTTAATAATTGTTTAGTAATTTTGGTTATTTTGTATATAGGATGGTAAATATAGATATGATATATACACAGAAAAGTATTTAACTCGACTTTTTTTGATAACTCGAATTATTTTTAATTTCTCTTTGACTTCGACTTATCGAGGTTTGACTGTACAAGCAAATATTCTCTCAATTTACTGGGAAATGATTTTAATGCGAATTAAAGACACTATGGTCTATTAGAAGAAAACCCGGTGCGTGTACTTTTGTAGGCACCTTAGAAGTTATACTTCTTTGGCGTAAATTAATTAAATATTATCACGTGTAGAATTAATATAAATAAATTTAATAAATGCAAATATGTGCGCATTCGAGCGAAAAGTGGCACATTTCCGAGCGAGGGAGGCAAATGAAGCGCGACGCGGAGCGGCGCGCTTCATTTTCCCGAGATCGGAATGTGCCACTTTGAGCTCGAATGTGCACACTCGGTTTTAAGCTCGATTACCAAACGATCCGTTTAAAAAAAAAAAAATTGTTCGCGTTAGTTATACCCCACTTAACGAGGTTCGACTGTACCTTTATTGCCCGCTTTATTTTTGGATTTAGCGTAAATAAACATTCCTTTTATGCGTTCGCGTTAAAATAAGTCCATCAGAAATAGATTAGCATTAATTATATCGTTTATCAATAAAAAACACTTTTCTTCGCTGGTGTTGTTACATTATGCATGTGGGTATGTGTAATTTCGCTCAAAATTGTACGTCGTTATTGTTACGTCGATAATGATGGGATTTCTTACTAATCACAGTGCGGGCTAATTCGGCCCGAGACTAATTTATGGGAGTTTGGTTTTTATTTGCGCCCTTTGAAGAGAAATTAAAAGAAAAATGGGCATAATCCGACCGCCCACACCTGCTGTTGTTGTTTTACGAGGTGTTGGAAACAGATTTGTCTTTTTACGACTCTATTAACCTTTCCTTCGGCCGGTATTAAATTTTATTATAAGCATTTTGATCGGCGATTCGTTATTACAAAACGATAATTGCCTTTATTCGATATTGTTTTTGTGACCCGCTTTCTTAGGACTTTATGACTTTTAATTGTGTTGTAAATAGTCAAACGCTGAACTTTTGAGTAAATTAATTTTTTTTATAGATTTAAAAAAAGAATACAAGAGGAATTTGTTAAGAAAAGTAATTTAAAGGTAACCTTAAAAGAAATTAGGTTTTCTAAGAATCAGAACTTAAAAAAAAATACTTTAATTATTGTTTTTAAGTGTCCCAAAGATTGGACTTTATAAATAAAAACACGTTTTGATGATTTTGTTTATCTAATGCCTGTGACAATTTAAGGGAACCTTCGTTTGAAAACCTCTGTATTAAACCAGAGACATTAAAAATATTTTCAAAAAATAGTAATATACCATCTTTATAGTCTTTTTAAAAAAAAATAACTTTTATAAGTAAGCACAAAAAATAAATACTTATCTGATTAATTTTTTAAAAATTACTTGACAGATCAACGATTACAAGTGGCTAATTTTTATAATTAAATAGGGGTAGTGACCTCTTCGAAGGTACAAGTATTAGAATCGGAGCCCACCTGTCGGCTTTTCTTGTGCTTCAGGTCTTCGCTCTCTTAATTTAATAAGTTCGAATAGAAATACTCATTTAATTATATACAAATTGATTTTATTTTATGTTTGACTTAAAAATAAAACTTTTTAGGTTGGCAACGGAAACATTTTCGCTTTTCACGAATCGATAGCGTCACAATGTTTTTGCATCGCTTTGGTCAGTGTTGGAAATTTTTTGCTTGAAGATGACCAACGTTCTGATCGACCAACTGAAGCTAATAATGCTCAACACAAAGCCATAATTGAAGCAGATCGTCATATAACTAAGCGAGACATTAGCAGAGAAGTTAAATATATCAAAACATTAGATAAAGTGTCTTGCAGGTTACCGTTTATTGCCATCTTTGCAAAACTCTTTAAATGGTCAAAATTTCAGTAAAAATGTTAACCTGAAGTCGCACTGGTTCAGTTTTTTCCTGATAAGAGCCAGAAGTTCTACGCAAATGAAATTAGTAAGTACCCAAAAAAACGGAAAAGATCAATGTACAAAATGGTACATTTATAGTTCATTAACCTTCCGAAATCCAAAAAGAAAACGGGACCAATTCCGGAACAGAACCGAAAAAATATTTTGGATTATTTCCTCGCTCTCTTTCTCTCCCTACTAATAATATAATATATATTTGATATCGCAATTAATCCTCCGCATACTAGGCGACTAAATGTCACATGCCATACTCTGTGGGGTTTGCCATACCATGAATATAAAATGATATATAATACACAAAATTGCACTTTATGACAGTTAAATGATAAGAAATATATTTTAATAACCAATAATGAATAGGTTTAAGTAAAACAGTTATTTATTTATGCATTAGAATAGACTTTCATTAATAAAAATATAAAAACTTTTCTTGTGTATTAAATTTTAAAAGCACGGGTCAATTACGATACCAAATATTAAAAAAACTTATCAAGGATTTTATTCTTGTCCCCTTATTACAATACAATTTAATTTGACAATTTCTTAATGATTCGCAATAATTTAGACCAAGCAATTACACGAAGCATTAATTGAATAATTTTAATCGTTCCCTCTCATTTGCATTAACAAGATTGTCGTATCTTCTCGCTCCTTCCACTCATTGCTATAGTAAATACATTTTTGAATATAAAATTGATATTTACTAAATTAAATTAACATTTTTGATTTGAAGGAGCGCACGGTAAATTATAGTAAAATAATAAACACGAGAATGTGCGCATTCGAGCGAAAAGTGGCACATTTCCGAGCGAGGGAGGCAAATGAAGCGCGACGCGGAGCGGCGCGCTTCATTTTCCCGAGATCGGAATGGGCCACTTTGAGCTCGAATGCGCACACTCCGTTTTAAGTATAATTCGCAATAATTTAGGCCTATAAATTAGAAGAAAATGCAATTGAATAATTTTCATCGTTCCCTCTCACTCGCACTGACAAGATTTTCGTATCTTCTCGCTCCCTTCAACTCATTGCTAAGGTAAATACATTTTTCGAATATAAAATTGATATTTGCTAAATTAAATTAACAATTTTGATTTGAAAGAGCGCATGGTAAATTATACTAATATAATAAACACAAGGATGTGCGCATTCGAGCGAAAAGTGGCACATTTCCGAGCGAGGGAGGCAAATGAAGCGCGACGCGGAGCGGCGCGCTTCATTTTCCCGAGTTCGGAATGTGCCACTTTGAGCTCGAATGTGCACACTCGGTTTTAAGCTCGAATACCAAACCTCCCGCTTTAAAAAAAAAATAAATTGGCCACATTAGTTATACCCACCTCGTACAGTCAAACCAAAAAGTAATCAACACCTTAGAAACAGACCTACAGTGTACGTATTACTCCAGGAGACAAAATCTGGCGCTGCATGGTTAAAAAACAATTAAGATTGATCTTTGTAATTTTAGTACCTAGAACTAAAGGTACTAAAATTACAAAAAATTACAAAATTACTGTAGGTCTGTTTCTAGGGTGTTGATTACTTCTTGGTTTGACTGTACACGGAAGATTAAAAGCAATTTCTTTTCTAAAAACAATTCAGTTTTACTTCAAAGTAAAAAAACCGAAATTACTTTCTTGCCAACCCTATAATTTTAAATAATTTGAAGTTCGTGTAACTTAGGAATTAGTCAATGTTAATTAGTTAAACATTTTCGAGCAGTAATAATTGTCTCGGCAGATCGAACCGAAAGCTGGGCCCGTTTCCCATTAAACAAACGTCGAAATAAGCCTCGAAATGGCGATTAAAAGAAAAATGAAGAGAAGTCACCGACGTAAGTCGTTAATAAATAAATAGCTCTTACTCTTTTAATAAAGCACAAATCGTGGTTCATTAAGTGCGTTAATTAGGCGCCCAAACTTTTTTGTATTTCTAATGTAATTAAATCAGGAAAAAAAGGAAACATTCAAAAAGTTTTAATTTACAAGCACTCAACCCTAATTAATGTCACAAAGCTGACATATTTCCATATTTTGTTATTAAGCTAATCAAGAATTCAGTTTAAACAACTACCATTGATTAAAAGGAAACCACAACATCAACCGGCGCTTACTCAGGGTTAATTAAACAAAAATACCCTCAGCACAAAATTCAACTATAAGAAGAACAAAGACAATCAACTTCTAATAAATATTCTACCTTATTAAAATTATAATTACAAAGTTCTTTTAGGTAGGTATAAACTTTAAGGTCTTCTTGTTTTTGTTTATAGATTTTGAGATGCGGTGCTGATTTTAATTTAACTTAAAGCTCTTTGCGTTTAAAATTTTTTTTTGTGTAATTTTTTTTTCTGCAAAACTCTTTAAAATTAGAAAGTTTATGAGATTTACAAAATTGCGGTTACCGAGCTTTTTCAAATAAGGAAATTAACGGTGATGCGAATGTCCAAAAATTAAGTACTATAGTCATCGGTTATTGCGTTCACCGGTTATTACAATCAATCTCTTAATCGGGTTGTTATGTAAAATACGTATACAAGGAAATTATTTTTTGCACAATTTTTTTTGTACGTAGGTAATGTGCGAAAGACAATAGAGCGATTTATTAAAATGTTTAATTACAATTTGAAAAAAAAATAATGGGGCGTCGCTTATAAAGTTCCATTCTATCTTAAAATAAAAATTTTCGACAAAACTAAACAAATAAAAAAATACACTTTGACTCACAAAAAAAATAACCCGGGCGTTTCTCATTTTCAAAATTGCAAAAATTAACAAGCGAAAAACAAGAATTCAATTGTTAGACTTTCTCCCTTTTTAAAATTTAAAATTAAAAGTTTTTTAGGGGAAAAATTTAATTTTTGGTTTAAAATTAATTTTAGGGGTCGACTTTTTTAAAAATTTTGCTTTAAAAATTTGCTGCCGTTATTTTTCTGCGAAATCTTTAAAATTAAAATTAGAGTTTTCAATTTGGGCCAGCCTTTTTTGGAAATTAAGATAGGGCCAAAAATTTAAGTACTATAGTCATCAGCTTCAGGAAAATCAATTTTTCTTTTAGAAAAACATGGAAAATTTTTTTGCACAATTTTTTGGTCGAAATTAAAAAATAAGCATTATTAAATTGTTTAATTACAATTTGAGACAAAATAGGCGTGTTCATTTCCATTCTCTCTTAAAATAAAAATTTTCGACAAAACTAAATAAATAAAAAAATACACTTTGATTCACAAAAACAATAGCAGCGCTCTCATTTTCGATGCAATGATTACAAGCGAGACGAATTCGGAATTGTTAGACTTTTCTACATAAAATACATGTAAAATTAGTTTAGGGCGCAATGTTAATTTTTCGAGTAATTAAAATTGCAATTTTAGGTCCACTTTTTTGCACAAAATTTGACTTTAAAAAAATTCTAGCGCCGTTATTTGTGGACGGATCTTTAAAAACTATAGAGATTCGTATTTAGCAGCCTTTTTGACTTAAGACAGGCCTAGGAAACCATAGACGTGCTATTTCAAAGCTTCGAGAAAAACGTTTTTCTTTTTGAAAAAACATGGATTTTTAACCCATATTTTTTTGGCAAAAAATTAAAAAAAAAATAGAATTGCTTTATATTGCAAGGGGATGTTGCTACGTACCCCTAGCAACCATAGCCGGTGTCATTTCCTGGCGCTCTCGCTCTAAAATAAAAATTTTCGATAAAACTAAATAAATCAAAAAAAATATACCTTAATTCGCATAAAAAATCGTAGCGCCTTTATTTTCTATGCAATCATTACAAGAGAGACAGATTTCGGAATTCTGGGACTTTTCTACATAAGATACATGTAAAATAAGTGTAGGGCGCAACGTAAATTTTTCGAAAATTAAAAATTGCAAATTTTTGGCTTCATTTTGGCATGATTTTGAACTTTAAAAAAATTGTAGCGCCGTTATTTGTGGACGGATCTTTAAAAACTATTCAGATTCGGATTTGGCAGTTTTTTTGACTTCAGGTAGGCCTAAGAAACCATAGGCGTGCTATTTCAAAGCTTCGAGAAAAACGTTTTTCTTTTTGAAAAAACATGGATTTTAACCCATGTTTTTGGCAAAAATAAAAAAAATAGAATTGCTTTATATTGCAAGGGGATGTTCCTACGTACCCCTAGCAACTATAGCCGGTTCCATTTCTGGCGCTCTCGCTATAAAGCCAAAAGTGTATATTTTTTTAATACGTAAAGCATCCTACCGACGTCGGCCTAATTTTTGAGATATTCTTTTTTTAACCACCCCTAGCATTAGCCACAAGGTGTGTTTACATTATATTTATCAATATCTCAAAAAATATGCATTTTAAAAAAAATCAAATAACCAAAGTTGAGTTATTTTAAGAGTACTAAAATATTTAAGTATTTATTTCATTATAGATGGCGCTGATGTAAGCGAAAATCATATAAACTTTTTATTTTTTCAAATAGAAGCAGTCTTCGCTTTAATTGCACACTATTTTACCACGATAAACAATAACAATTTTATTTGAAAAAATTAATTAGTAAAAATTACATTTCCATACTTCTACTAAAAAGCAAATCTCCTTTTGCGAGCTTTGATACCCACTCAACAACACATAAGACTTGAAAAGTACCAAAATCACGTTTCTCGAATACAACATTCAATGTTAATTAATTACGAGCCTTGTAAAGTTAATCATTGACTCTTAGACGCGATGTAACTTCATAATCTCTTAATTAATATGAAAATAAATATTTCAAGGGGGCGACATTTAATTTTCTCCAATCTGGGAACTTAATACAAGGAGTAGGAAAACATAATTTTAACTAGAAATAGCCGCAGAACTTATTTTTCAAACCTCTAAAGCAATTAGTGGCTTAGAAATCTCGAGGGAATTAACCTCACACGATCAATTACAATGCCGTGTGTAGCATAACTAATTAGAACAGTTACGATGCACTAAGAGTGTAGATATATCAAAGTTAATAGCAAAAGCGTAATTTCAAAAAATTCAAACGTCTTATCCTAATTATTTCTTTTTTGTGGCGAAAACTCAAAGATCCGATAATTCATCTAAACTTTTTCTGAGCGTAAAAATGCAAAATTAAAATCAATTTTCTAATTTTAACGACGTGCAGCTTGTGCAGATGGTACCCTTGTCGTAATTACCACTTTGTTGATGTTGACAGATTACTTATTAAAAAACAGCACCGGTTTTCCGTTTTTTTTATAATAGAAGCACGTTGATGAAAGTACAGGAATCACACATAAAATAATAAATATTGAACGGCAAAATATTTCAAAGATAATGAACGTCAAATATAATTTTAATAAACTAATGGACTATTTTAACAGTAATACAATATTGAATATTTATAATTTGGTTAATTGATAATAAATATGTTTAAAAATGACAAGAAAATTATTTTGTATATAGATTTGGAGATAACCGTTTTTTTTTTTCAGTAATTTGTAACCCAGTTATTTTAAACAAAGTTGTTAAAAATGATTTATATTTAGAATCCCCAAAAATTTGGGCACAGAAAAGAATTTAAAAAAAAACAATAAGTTAAAGCGAATTGCGTTTAACAAAACAATATTGTATTTTTTACTAAAATCTTGTGAAATATGTGCGACGATTACGATTTTTTGATAACTGTTCTAATTAATTAATTTATTATGTTAATTTATATTAATCTTTGGTGTACTAGGTGGGGTATAACTTGCGTGAACAATTTTTTTTTTCGTTAAAACGGGACTTTTGGTAGTCGAGCTTAAAACCGAGTGTGCACATTCGAGCTCAAAGTGGCACATTCCGATCTCGGGAAAATGAAGCGCGCCGCTCCGCGTCGCGCTTCATTTGCCTCCCTCGCTCGGAAATGTGCCACTTTTCGCTCGAATGTGCACATCCTCGTATTTATCGATTTGCCTTAATTAATCTTTTCATTTTCAAATAAAAAAATATCGATTTTATGTTCAAGAAATGTATTTACCATAGCAATGAGTGGAAGCGAGCGAAAAGATACGACGATTTCGTAGGTGCGAGTGAGAGAAAACGATTAAATTATTTAATTAATTTTTTGTCTAATTTATTGGCTTAAACATTGTGAATCACCCTTAAAACCGAGTGTGCACATTCGAGCTCAAAGTGGCACATTCCGATCTCGGGAAAATGAAGCGCGCCGCTCCGCGTCGCGCTTCATTTGCTTCCCTCGCTCGGAAATGTACCACTTTTCACTCGAATGCGCACATCTTCGTGTTTATTAAATTATTGTAATTTACCGTGTGCTCCTTGAACAAAAATTTTAACTTAACTTATTAAATATCGATTTTATATTCGAAAAACGTATTTACCATAGCAATGAGTGGAAGGGAGTGAGAAGATACAATAATCTTGTCAATGCAAGTCAGAGGAAACGATTAAAATTATTCAATTAATTTTTATTGTAACTGATTGGTCTAAATTATTGCGAATCATTAAGAAAATGCCGTGAAATTAATTTGTATTTGAATAAAGAGGCAAGAAAGAAATTCTTGTTAGGTTTTCTTAATATTCGGTACCGTAATTGACACGTGTCATTCGAATTTAGTACTACTAAAGAAAAGACTCAATAGTTTATAAGTTGAAGGAAAAGTTAAGTTTTTGTATTTTTATTAATGAAATTAACAAATGGGGTGTGCCCCATGTTTTTTAATTTTAATAAAAAAAATTGTAGATCAACTTTGTGGTGCCAGAAATGCTAAACCACTACCATTTATTTTTTTTATTGTATAACGTCTGATCAGTACCCATCCGAAATCAAAAATTGGGTGAATTTCATACTTGTACATAATGGGCTCTAGCTTTTTATTTAGAACAGGTATTGAAATGCTTGTTACTTTATTTGAAAGGGGTCATAGATGTGCATTTTATATAATACAATAAAATTAAACTCAAACAATTAGAAACAAGATGGTGATCATCCGAAATTTTCACAATTTTTTCTCATTTTTACGATATTTGATTGGACTCTGTGTCAACCCTGTTGCACATTAAGGTTGATTTTTTTTTACAATAAAGTACTAACTCTTGTGATGTTGTGACATAATTAACATTGTCCTAGAATAAAATTTTCAACAAAAAAAATTATTGTAAAAATTGATAATTTTGAAAAAAGCTTTACTTTGACCCCAAAAAAACCCATGTGGAAGAAAAAATAAAAATCTGAAACTTTCAGAAAATGTAGTACATATCTTCGCTAATAAAGTCCTATTAGTGCCATTCTGTTATTTTTATCTCTTTAAGAAATATGATTTTTTTAAAAGTGCTTCTGTTACAACCAAAGGTGAAAATAATCTGGGAGTTTGATATTTATAGAAGTTTTATGACTTATTTAAACTATTAGAATTATGTCAATTTATGATAAAAAAAATTAAATAAAAGTCAAAATTTTCAAATACTAATAAATGCTAATAAGCTCTCTTGTAATCGCAAATGATTTTAAGAACTCGAAATAACAAGAAGTTGTCGAGAAGTGTTAAAAATGGCAATATCCTACTGACTAACATTTTCAAATCTTTTTACCCAAATTAGTACGATATATTTATATGAAATGGCGTAACTTTATCTTCTCAGATTGTTTAAGACTTTCAGGTCTTGTTTTGCCATTAAAATTCTGAAAATCAAAAACAATTCAACAATTTAAAGTTGTGTCATTTCAGATAAATATATCTTACTAATTTACAGAAAGTGAGTCAAAAAATATTGCTATTTTTAACTCTTTTCCACAACCTTATGTTAAAATTAAGGCTGGTTTCCTCTTTATTAATTTTTTTCCACCAAATTAACAAATTAAAAAAAAATTAAAGGCATAACCAGATGGTCTCCACCTATACAAAAAATTTAATACTCTTTGTCATGAAAAAAAAGGCCGCAAAAGACACATTAAGTTTACATTTAAAGTATGCACCACGAAAGAACGTGATTAAGGAAGATAGGATTTTGAAGACATTATTCTACTGGATTGAGTTTGGTATCAATCAAAAGATCTTCACAAGGGAATTTGAGTATGAAAATGATTTTGTGGGGAAATGTATAGTTTTCGAGTTATCAGGGTTTTTAGATACCTAACCTAAACTTGATTTTCATTATTTGGTGCTAGTTATCGATTATTATGATATATTTAAGTCATATTACATATATTTTTGGCAATATTGTATTAATTTGCAGAAAAAAAAACAAAAAGAAGGAAAATCAAGGTTAGGTTATCTAAAAACCCTGATAACACGAAAACTATACATTTCCCCACAAAATCATTTTTGTATTCATAATTACGAGTATGCAAGAAGTTTTTTTTAGCTTGTGCGACTTTCATAAACCTAAAATAGAATAATTCTAAAAATCCCAATTTTTCCGAATTTTTCCCTTAACTGACATTTTTCCAACCCTCGATGGGTATAAAAATAATCAGCATACAATAGGCTTTAAGTAAAGGTATGACATGCTTATGTACTATAATGTCCTCATATTCTGATAAAATTAATCACGTCCTTTTGTACGCAGCCCCCTCATCCGCCATCGACTCGAAATAAACAATTTCGAGTCGCCAGAAAATTTAGAAACGCACCTAAAATTAAGATCAATCGAACAAAAAGGACCTCGACCATCGAAAAGGTTTGTTTGCGGACCCGTCGCGATCGTTTCCCGAAGTTTCGAAATCGACCACATCAGCCCCGGGCGATTTGGTAAACGATTCTGCTAAAGCACCTCAAACTTTCCTTTCGGCTTAGAATTAGCTAAAACAAGGTCGTGTCTCTAATATCGCGCCGAGAGTTTGAATTGTTAGTTACAAAACAAATTCCCTCTAATTACCTTTAGACCCTTCTCATTATGATATACAGGGCCGCTTGGCACTTAACAGCCCACCCTCTTTTGTAATATTAAAATTTAATTTTGCACCTACATTCGGCGAAGTTGTTGCCGAACTTCGTCTCGCAAAACGCACGTCGGCTCGTTTCGGAGCCCAAAAAGCCCAGTTTCACACCAAAAAAATAGAAAACTTCCTTCCGACGATTTATATTTAAAAGCAGAAAAAAGGATTTGTTTTTCTTCGGCGAGAAAACGCGAGGAACGCCATAAAAAGCCGAATTTCGCAAATTGCGCAATAGTTACTGTAAATAGATTTTTTTGCTCTATTTAAGGACGTTCCTTCTACGGTTTCAGCACGGCCGATGATCAAATACAAAAACATCTACAAAAACAAAGACATTGTGCAGGCATGTCGGCGCTTCCTTCCGCCTCTGAATAAACAGAAATAAGCAAACCCAGTTGAATAGTTACAGAGGTATTGTCTTGCCTTCACGTCCCAAAGATCTCTTAACACAAAAAAAAACGGTTATCGCGAATAATTCACTCCATCTAACCGATTGTTATGAAAAATAATATTGTGTGGCAAAACTCGACTAGTTTCCATTATTTTAGCAAAGACGTAAGGAATTTCTGTCGAGCAAGCTTATTCTCGTGGTACGTGTATACAAGTCTTATTATGTCCCCCTAAAGTTCAAGTTTCAGCCTAATACAGTTTAGCATGTATGAAATAATTCAGATAAAGCAAGAAGTAGGGTTTGCCGCTACCATCAGAGTTTATTTCCCAAATGAGTCTGCATTCAGTCACTCTTATGTTGGGAAACTGACACGAACTGTAATTGGCATGAACTTTGTGCATTTAAATGTCGCGAGTAAACACAAAATAAATATATTGCTCTAGTTCGTGTTGGAATTAAGTGACCAAATGTATTATTCTCTTTTTGTTTTGGGAAAATAATGTTTTGCTGATTTAAAGGAGAGAGAAAATTGGAGAGCAAGGTGTTTTTTATAATGTGCGTCTACTTTTATGATGAGCTTTTCAAAAACTGATTTATAACTTAAATTATTATGTGCCCGAAAAATAATTTTTAAAGTTCTGGGCAAGAATTTTTTATCACATTAAGCTTAGTATGAAAGCAAAAATAAATTGCAAGTTTTTTGAAAATCACGAAAACGGCTATTCTGTTGTTTCGTAATTGTTTACAACAAATTATTATAAACCAAAAAATCACTAAAACAATTTCAGGTCAACTATCAAAGATAATTCATTTTTTTTATATTAAAGTTGCAACGAAAGAAAAATTAAAACGTGATTTTTAGCAACCATCAAAATGACCGTTTTACGACCTAATAATTGTTTATAATAAATTGTTAAAAACCAACAAAATACTAAAAAATTCCAGGTTGCTATCAAAAGCGAATTTTTTTTTATGTTAAAGTTGCAACGAAAAAAAATCAAAACGTGTGATTTTTAGCGACCATCAAAACGACCGTTCTACGACTTAATAATTGTTTATAATAAATTGTTAAAAACCAAAAAAATATTAAAAATTCCAAGCTGCTATCGAAAGAGAATTTTTTTATATTAAAGTTGCAACGTAAGAAAAATCAAAACGTGTGATTTTTAGCAACCATCAAAACGACCGTTCTACGACTTAATAATTGTTTATAATAAATTGTTATAAGATGGTATATTGGCAAAAGAAAGACCAATAAATGGTCAATATTTTCTTTAATAAACCCATTGAATGCAGTTGCATATATTATTTATAGAAATTTGAAAAAGCATAGAAACGAAATATTTACTTAGAAGAACTGATTGAACCGATCAAAATCAGTCAAGTTATTGAAACATGGGGAATAAACCCTTAAAGTAAAATATTTTTATTGATTAATTTAAACGAAATTGAATCTTCAACATCAATTTCTCAACCAAGAAAGATACGTCGAGCACAATGCTCTTTAACTCAATACAACATACAACTTATTTAACCCTCCGCATACTAGGTGACTAAATGTCACATGCCATACTAGGTGGGGTTTGCCATACCCCGAAAATAAAATGAAATAAAATCCACAAAATTGTACAGTCAGCCAAAATGCAAATTACCACCACAGCAGTAACTTATCTGAAACTGTTTAACTTTTCCCGCTTCTAAGTGTAATTGTTGCTATTGTTATTATAAAAATGACGATAATGTTTATAAAAAACATGTTAAAATTGTTGTAATTTGTTGTTTATTATATTAGCACCTCAAAAGTAATTTATATAAAGTCACAAAAAAATTATTAATTAATACTGCACATTTGTAAACAGTTTTATATTAATCCTAAAATAGATTAATTTTATGTTTAAATAAAGTCGATTTCCCTCAATATTCATTTAAAATTAATAATCAATAATCAAAAATAAATAATTAATATTAAAAGACATATGTATTTAAAAGATTACAAAACTGAACGCTAAAAAAAGTACAGAAAGGGCATTTGGACCTACCCTACCGAAGAAACGGTAAATCATCTTAAAATAAATGTGTTGGTAACTGTAAAGTTGAATATTTTTGTACTAAAAGACCTCTATTAGGCATCCTGAACGAGTATGCTGGGGTGGTGATTTTCAATTGGGCCGATTGTACTTTATGACAGTTGAATGATAAGAAATATATTTTAATAATTAATAATTAATAGGTTTAAGTAAAACACATTGTATCTTCTCGCTCCCTTCCACTTGTTGCTATGGTAAATACGTTTTTCGAATATAAAATCGATATTTACTAAATTAAATTACAATTTTTGATTTGAAGGAGCGTATGGTAAATTATATTAAAGTAATAAATACGAGGATGTGCGCATTCGAGCGAAAAGTGGCACATTTCCGAGCGAGGGAGGCAAATGAAGCGCGACGCGGAGCGGCGCGCTTCATTTTCCCGAGATCGGAATGTGCCACTTTGAGCTCGAATGTGCACACACGGTTTTAAGCACGATTCACAATAATTTAAACCAATATATTTGACAGAAGATCGGTTAAATAATTTAATCGTTCCTACTCACTCGCATTCACGAGATTGTCGTATCTTTTCGCTCCCTTGCACTCATTGCTGTGGTAAAAACGTTTTTCGAACTTAAAATCGATATTTTGCTAAACTAAATATAAATTTATGATTTGAAAGGGCGAATAATAAAGTAGACAAATCGAATAAAGCGAAGATGTGCGCATTCGAGCGAAAAGTGGCACATTTCCGAGCGAGGGAGGCAAATGAAGCGCGACGCGGAGCGGCGCGCTTCATTTTCCCGAGATCGGAATGTGCCACTTTGAGCTCGAATGTGCACACTCGGTTTTAAGCGCGATTCACAATAATGAATTTACTTTCTAAATAATTTTGATTAAAAATTACAATTTCTTTTTGAACTTAAGATTTTCGCGGTTATTTAATAATAAAATTAAAAAAATTAGAAGAATCGATAATGGACCCTCTGGAGCTGGCACTAACGGTAACTAAAAAAAAAGTTATTATTATTATAACTACCCCTCCTAATAAATCCAATCCAATCCAAATTCAACTACCACACAAACAAACTTTTTAAGGAATATGGGTGTTTTCTTTTACCTTGGAGCATAACGAATAGAAAAATCATAAAATATATTTTAGGACAAAGACAAATTTTTTTTGTCGAGCTGTGTTATTTAACATGCGTATGTTGTAAGAAAATTAAATCTATGCAATAATCATTATAAGATTTGTAATCATTGTGTGAACCATTAATAGAATCAAACAATTTAACCCTTAAAAAAATGTAGCATTGGTATTATAAAGACCTTTTGGTCCAAGGAGCATCTAGCCCTGAAGATGCCAACTGAAACGCGTGCGAAACGTCGGCATTTTGCTACAGCGACCTTTTGGTACGCGCAACCGGTGTCGATGTCCCTAATCGAATCCGCCTTAGTGACGTTGCTAAGACTAGTAAAAATTCTAGTGTTAGTGACAGTGCTACCACCAGCCCCACAAGGTCCAACATCGATTCTGGTAAGCGTTTTAATTTCAATCTAGATCTAGCATTATTTTTCACGACTTCATTAAAATTACAAAACAACTACATGAAAAATTAAAACTTTTAATTACTGAATAATTAATATTGAAATTCCTTAAAACAAACGCTTGTTCATTTCTATTCGCGTCGCCTTGTTATTTGAGAAATGCAAGAACACGTTAACAACTTTGTTAATTAATACCTAATAGCCTTTCAGTTTATCTTTTATTCAAAAACGGATAATTCCACGCTGTGTTACAATTCCCACAGCATAACATTGCGACAATTAATAATTAAATGCGTACGTGTGAATAATTGATTTCGGCTGCATCCGAACGAAATTATCGAAACAACGACAGAAATCGCTTATAATCGTAATATCCGTAATTGTTTATGGGGGCGTCGAAATATCTCACTGAGAAGAAGGAAAATACTCGAGCACCGTGCAATGGAAAATTATGCTGTACAACGAGGAAGATTAATCAAGTTACCCTCGCGAGGGTCATAAAACAAAACAGTAACTAAGAATGGATTTATTTCGTAAGAGTTTAAACGCAGAGGGCCAAGCTCAAAGATTTAAACTGCTTTAAAGGGTTTTTCTAGCTTAAATTCCGTCTTATTAATTAAAGTGTACTTTTGTTGCAAATACGACGGGCCTAATTTTTAATTAAGTACACCTAGGGCGGGCCAAAAATAATTTCCGATTTATTTTAAATTGAGAGAGACGCAAATTTTTCGTTATTCTAATGGAAACTTACACTTCTCACAAGTTAGACACTATTAATATTGAGGTGTATGCAAATTAAGGTGGAATATTAATGGATCTGAGTCACGCAAACCAAATAATAGTGTTTAGGTGTATATTCTAAACCTAAAGGTAGAGATCCTCTAATAAAAACAGGGTAAAGGAACCATCACGAGGATCTTCAAATTTCAGGAAAAAATTCCACGATGTAGAATGACAGGTGCATGTTTAGCAATTTTGCTTAATTGTATCAAATTTAATTTTTGAATTAGTTTACAGCAAAAAAGATAACTTTTTTGAGTTATGGCAAGTTTTCCCTTTGAAGTCTAACATTTGATATCACATCCAAAAATGGCATGTCTTTAATTTAGTTAAGAAATACAAAAAAAATTATGTAAGTCTAAAAATGTATTTAACGCACTTACTAGAATCGATGTTGGTTGTTTTATATATTATTGATACTATGGTTGAATAACTTGGTGTGTATTATTTCATGACATGAACATAAGTATTGTAACGTTTGCATTAGGGTTCGAACTAGGGTAGCAAATATGAACAGTCGGTCACTTATTTTAATAACAATTACAATTTATTTAACAAAAGAATTAACAAATTTGCTACACCAATAACTTAAATACTAATACATTTACTTAATAACAAAACGAAACTTAGTCTTAGACTGATTATTACGGAAGCCAGTTGCGCTTATATGTGTTTTTCGGTGTCAGTATCAGGGCATCTAGGTAATTCTATATTATTCTCATCTTTAACGATATCCACACCCAAACTCTTAAATGATAGATCTTTCTCGAGCGCGTGTTTAGATTAATGTACCGCGTTCGCTCACATTAATCTATTGCTTTCGCTATAGTGTATAAAATTTTGCCGAAAATTGCAATTTCGAGTTGTATAAAATTTTTTATACTTGTTTATTCTTCAGGAAATTCAAAATTTATGTAATTTCAAAGAACCGAGTTGTAGTTTTTTAATTTCGTATTAATACCTATATAAAAAGGCAATTTTTTGCATTATTAGTTTATTATAACTGTTTGAGACTTCCTTTGTGCCATTAACCAGTTATTTTGTACACCCATTTATACAAATTTAAAATCATTATAGTCGTTTCGATAACATGGGCAAACCTGATAGCGTGGAATTTGTAGATATGAAAATCAACTACTTACTTTGTTTTTAACGGCAGTTCACCATTTGTGTTGAACATGTATGTGTCGTTGCTGTGAATTAAATATTTATTATTTGTGAAATTATTTGAATTAATTTGTTTAAATATTGTGCCAAAACGTCTGAAGACTCCACATCCGTAAGATTGTCAAGGATTTCTCTACAAATAAGTGAGTCACAATTTTTTTTCTGAAAAACTCATTAATTACTAATTACCAAGGGCTGTAAATTTGTTTCTTGAAAACTACCCGTCCGATTTAATATATTTTTTAAGGCCTTACATGTTAAATATAATATTAAAGAATTTCGTTTTGATCGAAAGCAACAGTCGCTTCGATATCAGTTTTAATTCGGCCTTTTTTATCCATGAATAAATTAAAGCTATCGCATCTGCTGATATGATAAAAATTTCGCATTTAATTTATTTTCTAGAAGCAAGGTTCTTATTTACCTCGTTTATAAAGGCCGTTGTTCGTAGCATATTTTTAGCATAGGCTTTTAGATTTTTCCAAGGGCAAAAATTTGTGTTATTCTTGTGACTGGAAGCAGCCAAAAATTACTTATTTGTTTTGTTTGTATCTTAAACAACAAACGGCCGATTGTTATAAACACTAAACATTTAAAAAGTCAGCAACTGTACCTAAATAGGACGTTGAGATCAGCGTTGCCAGATTTCTTTTTATCTAGGCAGGATTTTTAATATTTTAATGTAAAAAAAGCAGAGTGTACTTATGTACGGGCGTTAAAAGTTATACTTTTATTGGCGAAAATTATTTCAATATGTCTATTTATATTTAATGACTTCCTTCAATTTTATCAGGTGTTGACAGTAAACATCTGAATTGATCGTTTGGTTTCTTGAAAATAGCTGAAAATACTTTATAATACCACCAAATCGAAAGCACGATCTGTTTTTGATGCAATTCAGCTTTTGATCTGACTTGTGCTAGTTGATCACGCTTGGACCATGATCGTTTTTGATTAATGTTATTGTAGACAACGCACTTTTCAGCATTTTTAGCTGCAGTTGGTTGACCAGAACGTTGGTCATCTTTAAGTAAAAAATTTCCAAAAAAAAACTATAAGTGACGCAAACGATTCAAAAAAATTGTAACGCCATTGATTTGTGAAAACCAAAATTACCTACTTTCTTGTCAACCTATAAAATACCTACCTCATACTTCTCATAGGTTGCTGTCCATCGTAAATTTGTTAAAACGTTTTTATAAAGCTTCAATAATTTACGAATCCTTTAAATTATCGCGCCAGTTTCAGATTTTATTAACACATGGTTTTATTATAAATTAAAAAATTTTTTACTAACGTAAGACGAAGTAAAAAAAAACTTTTTTTTAATTTTAAATTAAAAATGTTGATTTTTAAAAATTTTTGTTACAATTAAATTAACTCGAAGACTATTTTAAATAAACTTATCATTAAAGATTTTAATTTGATTTAAAATTAGGTTAAAATTAAAAAACGTATGTAGAAACGAAATAAAGAAAATTAATTAGTTCCATTTTTGATAACAAGCATTTTTGATCTTTATTAAAACGAAAACTGATGCGTGTACTTATGTAAGCGCGTTAGAAGTTATACTTCTTTAGTGTAACAAAATTAAATATAGCAACGTGTACAAAGTTAATATAAATAAAATCAATAAATACGAGGATGTGCGCATTCGAGCGAAAAGTGGCACATTTCCGAGCGAGGGAGGCAAATGAAGCGCGACGCGGAGCGGCGCGCTTCATTTTCCCGAGATCGAAATGTGCCACTTTGAGCTCGAATGCGCACACTCGGCTTTAAGCACGATTCACAATAATAAATTAACTTTCTTAGGCGCCTAACTTCATACTGTCGAATTTTCGTTAGCTGTACGCTAAAATTTTATTTCCAAACGCCAAAAAAAGTATATCTTCAAAAACAAAGTAATTAGTGCACTATTTACCAGATCAATGAAATCAAAATTATTTTGTATGACTAATAAATATGCACAATTGCATAAATCGCTAATAACTGAGAAAAAGTGACTAGATAAATTATTATTTGTATGGTTCTGACGATTTTACGTTCAAAAGTGGAAGTCTGGCAACGCCGGTTGCCATCCAGACAATTGCGTTTGTATTTTTTTGTGCAAAATTAAATAATTGAATTTAATTCAAGGTTTTTATTAAACAAATTATGGTAGTCAATGTGGCCCCCAAATCGAACCCTGCCATTTCGCAAGTCCTAACAATTGAAACGCGTTTTTGCACGCAATTACAATCCATTTCTGAGCAGGCACGGATAAATTATGCATTGTTATAAATAATTAAGCAAATCTTGTACGGCCGTAATAAAGTAAGGATTCGCTAAAACGGCTCTCGTTAATAAATTTATATCGCAACCCTTTGGAGTGACATCGAAATTTACAATTACACGCGAAACGTATTACCGGTACAAGGGGGCCGGCCGGCAACGCTCATAAATTTCGCCCAAACATTAATGCCTCGTAAAAATAATTTTTCCAGAGACATACAAATGTTTACGATAGTTGTCGTTCGCGATCCGAAAAGCACTTTCTGACGTCTTCCCCTAATAGGGTGCACACTCGTTTCTGTCAATTCATTCTGGCCACATCCATCTTGTTCTAACACCCGCTTCCTGTTTCTTGCAAGGCTTCCTCTCTTCATTACCGAACCCCTCACATTCGAATCGGTTCGCGTGCACCGAAATTTTTGGATACGAAAACGACTGAGCCGAGCACGCGAACAAAAGCCCTATCAAAAAAGCTCCAGCCGAACAAAACGGAAATGCAGCATTATTTTTTTTCTCTCTCTCTCTCTCCCGTTCTTTACATTTTACATAATTATATTAATTATTTGATTTATATTCGTCGGAGGGAAGAGGAGAAAAAACGAATAAAATGAGCGAAGGAATTTTCTTATCGGAATTTTTGCGAAAGCGCGCCCGGATCTAATGCAGCAGCCCTTCCTTCCAACAAAGTAACGTCACCAGATCCATTCATAATGATTGTCAGCGCTCGATTTGTGCATTATTGGGGACATCAATACCCTTCTTACTCAAGCGAGGCGGTATTTTTATTTTGTGCGCTGATAAATTTTGTATTCCCGGCTATCACGGATCATCTCCTTGTATCCGGAATCGTATATCATCCGGTTTTATTAATACGTCACTTCTCTGAATGCGTACTTGTAAAATATTCCTTTTCCATCACGAAAAAATTGCTTTTATTTATTTCTTACGGTTCGCCAAATATTACAGGTGAGGCTTTAGGTATTTTGCTACGTTTCCTACTAATATAAATATAAATCATTTAATTTAATTAATGATTATAAAACGCAAAGTCAATAAATGTGAAGAATTGCACATATCGAGTTGGAAGGGTCAGGGTGGTATGGTCGATCAGTTTCCAATCATGCTCCAAAATTTTTTGATCAGTAACTAAAGATGTGCGAGGTCGACCCTTTGTTCTGGTGGAACAAAATGCCCTCACGATTATTCAATTCTGGAAGCAACTTAAAATACATATTGATGATCCCACCAAACTGAAAGCATGGTTTTTCTTTGATGCAATTCAGCTTTTGATGTACTGGATCATTGCACTTGGACCATGAATGTTTTCGTTCATGTTATTGTAGACAACAGTTTTTTCATCGCCATTGATGATTTGAAAGACATCAATTTTGGTTGTGTTCGAGATGCATATCACAATTACTCACTTGTTGTTTTAAATGAATCTTTTTCAATTAATGTTGAAGTCAAATATCGAGCTTCTTAACAAAATCGAAGCACGCTGGGCAAACCTGTTCACCCAAATATTATACTATTTAAATTGTCGAAATTGTGATGCAAAAGAAGTCCAAGTTTCACTCTTATTTTAAACTATAGGTTAAGGTAATATCTTCTTCATATTTCTACCAGTAATTGGGTCTATCATACTCTGTATTGCAGATTTAGTATGCTTTTTGTGCTAATTAGTTAAAAGTTTTAATCTGGTTTATGTTGGGACTTTGCCTTTAATTTATTTAAGTTTGATAATAAAAAATGATCAGCATTTAACGGATTTATATGTGATCTATTTGAGACAATTACGAGGATATATACTTTGGCCTGATTTGGTTCTATACCACAAGTCCATATTTTTACTACCCATCCTTCAACAACCCATTTTTATAACAGAGTTGTAGAAATATAGGGTAGGCATTTTTTATCGGCTATAAATAAAAAACTAATGAATATTTTTCAAAGTTTTGAGTTTATTAGAAAGATTAAACTTTGTCATTTATGAATAAAATACCTACAACGTCAGTCAAATGACTGCCACGACTAGCCTTACAGTACCCCATCCGATCAACTTCATTTTTCAGTATAAAATTTTGGAAACAAAAATTCAAGAAGACATGGACAACATTTGGTTTAAACAAAACGGGGCCACTTGTCACAGAACCAACGTAACCATCGGTCTTTTGCGCACCGTTTTTGAAAATCGAATAATCAGTCGAAATGCTGATGTCAATTGGCCGTCTCAGAGCTAAGATTTGACTCCGTTAGACTATTTGTTGTGGGGATCCGTTAAGAAAAATTGTTACACGCTAACTATTCAGAAACGATAAATGCCTTAAAACACGAAATCGAAGTTGGCATTCATGAGATTAAGCCCCAAACAATCGACAATGCACTGAAAAATGAAGTTGATCGGATGAGGTGCTGTAAGGTCATTTGGCTGACGTATTTCATTCATAAATGGAAAAGTTCAATCTTTCTAATAAACTCATAACTTTAAAAAAATATTCATTAGTTTTTTATTTATAGCTGATCAAAAATGCAATCTTTAAATGGCGCACCCTATAGAATCTAAAACTGTTTTTTATTGAAACAAATATAAACAATTCAACATCTTCTATTGTCGTTCCTATGGGTTCTGATTATTGGAGATCATAATCATTTAATTAAAAAGCATAAAACTAAAATAGTGCCAAAATTAAAACACTTGCCAAAATCGATGATGGACCCTCTGGAGCTGGCACTGCCACTAACCCGATTTCCGACACCAACACAAGTTAAAGCTTCTGGATGGACGCCTCGTCTTCTTGTAGCAATATGCCGACGTTTTGCAAACGTTTCAGTTTGCATCTTCAAGGCTGGATGCTCTGACATCAGATATCAGAGCATACATTCAAAAACCTTAACTAGTGACATTGTATAAAATCGGGTTAGTGGTAGTGGCAGTGCTAGACCAACTCCAAAGAGTTCATAATTGATTTTGGCAAGTGTGATAATTTTATTCTTAATAACCACGAAGGCCCAAAGCCTAAAATAATACCCAAAATTTTTTTCTTCACAATAGGCTATAGATAAATTTTACAAGTTTTCAATTTTTTTCATTAAGACATTAACGTTGCAGTTTATTTGTTTTTGGTCATACGGGATCCTGAAGTAAGTGGTGTTGCGCATTCCAGTAGCCCAACCCCTGAATGCGCCCCTGCTCACTATTAATAGCTTTATACACAAATATCGCGTACATTCTTGGCACAGAGTTCTCTCCCACTCGAGACTCCTCTTTATGGGTTTTAGGCATCTCCAAGCACGTAATATTCTGTGTTTGCAATATTACTGTCTAAATACAACTAAATCACCACAAATTGGCAATTAAACTGCAAGGTGCAGTTATTACGTGCACAAACTCCTCAGGAGTAAGCCGGCACAATTCCTAAGCCCTTCTGCATTTCAACAACGACACGAAACATCGTCTTTCGTGCGTTTTTCTCCTAAGAAAACACCTCTTCGCCCAAAAAAGGCCGTTGACGAAAGAAAACAGTAACCATCCGATTTTAAGCCCGAAAAAAAGCTCGTTATCTTTTAGAAAATCTAATAAATTGCGGAACGTTAAGTGCATCCGCTCCTTCGCCACACATTTGCGGTATTTTTAGAAATGCTTTCTTCCTACCACATAAAAAGATAAATAAAAAATACACGCGATGAACGTTAAATAAGTAAAATTCTTCCCCTGTACCATTTTGTTTGTGCGTTATAAATCTAAAGCGGTTGACGCATAAAGATTCAAAACGAGATGATATCGCTGCAAACCGGATGAAGAAAAAATAGATCTAATAAAAGGCGGGGGAAGGGGAAGTGGGGTCTGTGTCAGATTTTAATATTAGCCGAAGAAAAAAGCGATGGTGGTGTAGCGTTGGCCCATTGCCTTTATTATGGCGCGAGTTTGAGGGCGCACACACGAAGGACGTGCGGGCCTTCCCTAAAGGAGGTCACCCCGAAATGAAGGAATTGCGATGCAAGTGGCGTAGGGGCATATCGATCCCCTCATATCAGCTGGCGTTATGTCAAAATGAAGACTCATGCCGGCCCTCGCTTTGCCTCGGCGACCGCAGAATCGCAGAAACGAGGCCGCGGTCGGGGATACTTTATCCGACATTCTCTCGGTCCATCACCGCAGATGGTGGTTCGAACTGTCCGACCGCCAAGTTGTTGTGGTGATACTCCCCAAGTCCAACACTGGACTGTTTAAATACTTGCGAAATGTTATTAAAGCGTTTAATAAAAGCATTAATCTGGATTTGGGCGGCTGCCTACTTCAAAGCGGACCTCGGTTTCGCATTTTGGCCGAAACTTATTCGCGTCTCCATTTAGGAACGGCATTCCGAAATTGGGAGAAACGTAGGCCGCATCTCGCCGCCCCAAAAACCGACAACGAATTTTTGAGTTTTGTTGGGGTCGATTCAAAATGAAATGTGAGCGCTTAAAATGAAAATTCAATGCAATTGTATAATTTTCCTTATACGGTTATTATAGTATGGCCCGACAGCCCTCCCAAAAGACGTGTATTTAATTTTTGAAGCTATACTTCTTTTGGTGTTTTGACATCACACTTTGAACTGGGTAACGGAAGTTGCGCGCGCAATGTTAATTTGACAAGTCCTCGTAGAAGATAAATTAATTTCTGTGAATCGTGCTCAAAAACCGAGTGTGCGCATTCGAGCTCAAAGTGGCACATTTCCGATCTCGGGAAAATGAAGCGCGCCGCTCCGCGTCGCGCTTCATTTGCCTCCCTCGCTCGGAAATGTGCCACTTTTCGCTCGAATGCGCACATCTTCGCATTTTTTGATTTTGTTTACATTAATTTTACATTTTAATTTAAATAGTTTACCGGGTACCGTTATGTACAGTTATGAGATCCCCAAGGCTAGATTTTTCAGGGTTTCGCAGTAACGTATATTTTGAAAACCAGTGGTCTAGTTATACACAAACGTAATTTAGTAACGGCAAAGAAGTAAAACTTCTAATGCGCGTACATAAGTCAACATCTAAAATTTCTTATGTGTTGCCATACGGGAACTATCCCTAAATTTTATAGAAAATACAGGGTGTTTCACGACGAGCTTACACTATCTATATATTAGAAACTACTCACACAATTTTTTTTTAATAAAAATTGGTATTGTGGGATAACAACTTATGGCGAATTTATGGAAAATATTTTGACAGACATGCCACTTTCGGTTATACTGGAAGTGAACAGTTACTTCGTTATTTTAAATAGAACACCCTATATATTGTTTTTTCGGATTTCACGTTAAATTTTAATATTACTTTGGGGATTGTTCAAGTATTACGTAACGCCATATGGGGGGCGGGGGGCTGTTGTTAAGCGTTACGATGCGTTACTGGGGGAAATAGGGTTCGACCATCGCGTTACGTAACATTTTTTTTAATTTAAATAAAAAGCTAGGGAATTAAAATTTCCCAAGTTGGCAACTCCTTTCGTTTATGGATTACGGGAAAATTAATTAATAATTGTCAGTTTCAGACCCTTATACCTATTAAAAATTCTATGTGAACATTTCCTATACCAAATAAAATAAGTCGTGTTCGGTTAATGAGTAGGAAGATCAAGCTAATTTGGGACTTGTCCAAAATTGCTTTATTGTATACAGGGTTAGTAAAAAAAGGTATGAAAAGTTCAACTTCAAAAAAGTAAAATATCTTAATTTTTTAAATCAAATATAATATTTAATTAAGACAGCTAATTATACGGCTTACGAAAATAAAAAAATAATAACACGGCCTACTTTTAATAAGCAGCAATAAGACAAATATAATTAAAATTTTTAAACTTCTATTAATATCTCAAAAACCCTTAGGTTAAGGTATAGGAAAGTACACATAAACTTCCCTTATTTTTGGCCGTAGATATCAGTAAAACAAAAAATAAATGGTAGTTTGATTAAATCGATTAACCCGAAAAGACTTATTTTATTTATATAGGGGATGAAACTGAAACTGAAACTGACAATTATTCATTAAAAAAATTAATATCTCGAAAAGTATGCATTTTAGGTATAGAGTATTTTACATAAAGTAATATTAAAATTTAACGTAGAATCCAAACAAAAATATATATAGGGTGTTCTATTTAAAATAACGAAGTTGCTGTTCACTTCCGGTATAACCGAAAGTGGCATGTCTATCAAAATATTTTCCATAAATTTGCCAAAATTTGTTATCCCACTATATCAATTTTTATAAAAATTGTGAGTAGTTTCAATATATAGATAGTGTAAGCCAGTCGTGAAATACCCTGTATATTATTTACTGAGGAGACAACATTATTAATGGAAAAATGAGGTCACAATTTATTTCAATTATCATTTTTGGATATTATAGTATTGTTTTAATTGAATTTGAAAAGATATAGCTACAAATTAAAATAATAATACGAAATTGTTTGTAAATTGGCTTTATTAACAATATATTAAAAATTTAGGATCACATTTAAAAACAAAGAATTTTTAAAGTTCTTTGCTTTAAAAAAAACTTTTTCAAATAAAATAATATAGGAAACCTGTTGTACCTTGGCCCTTTTATCACTTGTAATTTTTTTTAAATTGTATATATAACAATTTGTTGATAAGATGAATTGCATCGTAGAGGGGCACTAATAAGATATTTATCATAAAACATTTGAAAGCTTTACCAACCGTTTACTCAAATTGCTATAAGATTTAAAAATTAGTGGATCTATGGCCTAGGTACAATAGAGGTGATGTATCTTGGCTCTATTCACATTAAGCAAAATAAAACCCATTGTTCTATGAAAACTATATATTTATTTTTGGATTATAAAAACTACTAATGTTCTTCTTTGAGATGACACTAAAATTGTTTCAAAACTAACAAAACTTTTCTCGTATACTAAAATTTCACATATTTAAAGGTTAACTTTGCAAAAATTTAAATTTTTCGTTGGACTTACGAAGCATATTATCCGAAGCAAAATAAAAAAAAAATAATTTATAACAAAGGTATATCTAAATATTTATTTATTGCACGTTGATCTTAGGGCCAAGGTACAATGTATTGACAGTGACCGAGGTACAACACACCGACCCTCGATGTTTAAACAAATCAGATTTCGATATTCATAACACTTATTTTTTTTATTGCGAATATTGTCTTATAGGAATTGTGCAAATTAACAATAATCCAATTTGCAAATCGGTGTCTGTAGCATTTCTTAATTACGTTGCCTCAATATGTTTTAAAAAAATACTTTTTTGATTTTAGTCCTAAAATACAATGGCTTAATGTGCCTTTAAGGATAAAAAATAATCCTTAATTCGAACATTCATTTGCGTATAATTTTGACTTCATTTTCCCATGTTAAAGTCGTATAATATTCTCTTTCTCATTTGCAATCGCCTAAAAGTATTTTCCTCTCGCTCCCACTCATTGCAGGTAAAAATTATTGAAGGTGGCTTAAATCAAGGCAAATGTTAGCAAGTTACCGTACTCAGGCGTTGCTACGCGCTTCCTATTGGTTGCGCGTCGTCACGCGACAGCTTTCGCCAACTCACTTAATCCCCTCTTAGTACGTCGGTGTTTTTCTAAGTGGAACAATGCAATTCTTGTGACGTCACATATTCCCGAATTTGCTTGTCGCTTGGGTGTTCGTAACTGGTCCTGGAATTTTCTTGGTCTTCGGGATGTGGAACCGGGTTTATTTTTCAAGGTATTTACTATTCTATATCTATAGGTATTTCATGATTTTTTTTTGAATATTATACTGAACTAAAAATGTTTGTGTATTTATTTAACATATCTGTGAGTTTATTTTCTGATGTGCAATAAATAATTGTGGAGAGGGAATTTGATGAATTTTTGACACAACAAAATGGAAATTTGGAGTAGGTTCGTGGACCTAAAGAAATTGAAAAATAAGCGCAATGTACAGCGTAGTAGCTAGGGTCATGAGCGCCAATGACAAGATTTACTTTTGTGCCCCCCCTCCCCCCGCCCAAAAAAACTTATATTGCCTAAATTTAAATTTAAATTAAATCTAATGCCAGTATGTTTTATGAGAATTTCTTTCAAAAATTCAAAAATACGCCATAATAAAATGAAACAGGTATTTATATATTTTTACTAATTTTAAAAAATAATTTATTTTCTGAGGGTGTAAGGGGTACTTCGGCATTTTGCACTAAAAAATACATTGCTTCGAGAGAGATTGTCTATAAGTAAAAAATTAATTATACAATTAATGTGAATGTCTTTCCCAAAATGTCTTTCCCAAAATTAATTAAATTGGGGCCAATATATTTCTCAAAAATAAAAAAAAAAATTATACTATTTTCAAAATCGCCAAGATTAAAAACAAAACTAATTATTGAAAATATTGCTCTTTATATATTGTTAGGTTACATGTTAAATTAATCTGTTTTAACTCAATTAAAATCGCATACAATTATCGCCCCTAATTTTCACATAATAATTTATTTTTTGGGCCTCAAGTAAAAAAAAATTAAAATTTTTACAACAAATACAAGTTGTAGTACTTAAGGAATTGTTCATAACAAGAATACAAAAGACTTTATTACAATTGAATTTTTACCAAAATAAAAAAATAATTAAATTTGAGCTAATAGGTGCCGATGGGTGAATAGTGCATTAATTACTTTGTTTTTGAAGATATACTTCTTTTGGCGTTTGAAAATAACATTGAAAATAACCGAGTGCGCACATTCGAGCTCAAAGTGGCACATTCCGATCTCGGGAAAAAGAAGCGCGCCGCTTCGCGTCGCGCTTCATTTGCCTCCCTCGCTCGGAAATGTGCCACTTTTCGCTCGAATGCGCACATCTTCGCATTTATTAATTTTATTTATATTAACTTCTACACGTGCCTATATTTAATTTTGTTACACCAAAGAAGTATAATTTTTAACGCGCTTACATAAGTACACGCATCAGTTTTCGTTTTAATAAAGATCAAAAATGCTTGTTATCAAAAATAGAACTAATTATATAACTTATTTGCAAAATTTATTAAAATTAATTATTTTATTTTAATCAAGACATCTATTTTTTAATATTTGTAAGAAAACTAATCTCGCTTTTGTGAATGCGGAAATGCCATCTACGTGCCATTTTCCTCATTGGGATAATTCATTTTTAAAAAATACCAAAACAGGAAAAATTGTTTACTGATTTAATTTAAAGTTTTCAGATGGTTTTGATTCTCGGTAAATTTATCGACGGTTCTTTTTTCAGTCGATTTGTTTTTGTTTTTTGAAGTTATACTTTTTTTGGGAGTATAATTTTGACAGGCAATGGAAGTTTCACGCATACAGGCAAGCACATAAAGTTAGTCGTCTAATAAAGTAAATTAATTATTGTGAATCGTGCTTAAAACCGAGTGCGCACATTCGATCTCAAAGTGGCACATTCCGATCTCGGGAAAATGAAGCGCGCCGCTCCGCGTCGCGCTTCATTTGCCTCCCTCGCTCGGAAATGTGCCACTTTTCGCTCGAATGCGCACATTTTTCATTATTGTTTTTATTTATATTAATTTTACTTGTCGTAACGACAACCATAGACTTATTTAATTTTTTATTGACGGTTCTTTTTTTCAGCTGATTTGTTCTTGTTTTTTGAAGTTATACTTCTTTTGGGAGTATAATTTTGGCAGGCAATAAAAGTTGCGCGCGCACAGCTAATGAAATAAAATTAAACTTCTAATAAAGTAAATTAATTATTGTGAATCGCGCTTAAAACCGAGTGTGCACATTCGAGCTCAAAGTGGCACATTTCGATCTCGGGAAAATGAAGCGCGCCGCTCCGCGTCGCGCTTCATTTGCCTCCCTCGCTCGGAAATGTGCCACTTTTCGCTCGAATGCGCACATCCTCTTATTCATTAAATTTATTTATATTAATTTTTACACGTGGTTACATTTAATTGACTTACACCAAAGAAGTATAACTTCTAACGCCCCGGTTTTTTTTTAAGTTACTGTCCGCGTTATTCGCACTTAATACGTATTAGTAATAAACTTTTTTTGTGCGTCAGTGACGGTTTTTTATGGGTTCACTGAATATTTTTATAAAATGCTCTTATAACGCATTTTACGGCAAAGGAAATCAATCTTCTCGTTAGAGCCGCGAAGGATAATCGATCATCTATACAACTGGTTACCTAATAAACACTTACTCAAAGGTCACGCTGTAAAAACTTATACATAATTTATATTGTGGAAGAGTTATCGCACATAGCAGGACCGTAATAATAGTTCATTTGCCTGCGCTATTGATAAATCAACTACCGGAAACAATAAAACGTTCATAAATATTGTAAAGAAATAGCGTATCATAGAAAAGCACTTCTTATTACTGTCAATCGCCTCGTACCCCTCATTAAACTATTTTGAATATAATCAATCCGATGAGCTCAAATTTGACCTATTTTTAAATACAGCGGGCTTTCTGTTGTATTCTTCATATTATGTAAATTAAAAATGGAAAATCGAAGGATAAGTGATGTTCCGATGAGCAGAGTATTTAATGCCTCGTTCACTGTTATTAGTTTTTTTTTTCGTTTAATTCAGCTGTATGATTTTGATTCTTTTTAATTGGCATTCTTAATTATGAATGCACAAAGTAAGAAAAATGTTGCCTTTTATTGTTAAAGATAATCGGACACAATTTAAATTGTTAAATGTACTTAATTTTCTTTGTTGGTTTACAATGAAATTAAAATGCACAGATTCGTGTCGGCCACAAATCGTTTGTTAATTAAAAACGGGTTATTTTATTCTAATATGATTTTTAAATATTAAAACAGAATTAAAGTTAATATAAAAGGTGACTAAAAAATTTTTAAGAATTGGTTTTTATTTTTTTTTAATTGTGAGATAATGCTTATTTTTTAAAAATTAGCTATTATGTTATCCCTCAAGCAAATTAAAATAATAAGAATAATTTACTACCCGAGGAAAAATGAAAATTTAATTTATAAATAAAAAAAAGTTTAGTTTAGGAAACATTCATTTTTTATATGTAGTATTATTTAAAACAAATTAAATTACACCCCTACCTGCAATTTACAAATTGTGCTGGTGGTTTCAACTTTTGAATAGGGCCATAACTATTTTATTTTTGAAAATAATCGATTTTTCATTTCGAAAATGTTTTTTCGAGATAATTTTACATTGGTAAACGTTCATTTTTTATAATATTATTTAAAACAAATTAGATTACACCCCCACCTTCAATTTACATATTGTGCTGGTGGTGTCAACTTGTGAATAAGGCCATAACTTTTTTATTTTTGGTAATAATTGATTTTTCTTTTCGAAAATGCATTTTGAGATAATTTTGCATTGGAAAACGTTCATTTTTTATAATATTATTTAAGACAAATTAGATTACACCCCCACCTTTAATTTACATATTGTGCTGGGGGTGTCAACTTGTGAATAGGGCCATAACTTTTTTATTTTTGTAAATAATTGATTTTTCCTTTCGGAAATGTATTCTCGAGATAATTTTACATTGGAAAACGTTCATTTTTTATAATATTATTTAAAAACAAATAAAATTACACCCCCACCTCCATATTACATGTTGTGCTGGAGGTACCAACTTGTGAATGAGGCCATAACTTTTTTATTTTTGGAAATAATCGATTTTTCTTTTTCGAAATATTTTCTAGAGATAATTTGTCATCAAATTAAAATATATTTTTTTTGTAAATTAAAACAAAATAAAATTTGGGCTAATAGATGTTTTAAGAATTTTTTAAGATGAAGTCTGTAAACGCAAAAAGTTGTTATATATAATTTATCTTTAGAAAATTCTACAATTTGTTATGCTTCAATAAAACGATTTCATACTTAACAATCATACATTTTATATTGTAAAAAACTAAATTTAATTATGTCTGTACGAGGTGGGGTATAATTAACGTGAGCAATTTTTTTTTGTTAAAAGGGCGCTTTGTAATTGTGCTTAAAACCGAGTGTGCACATTCGAGCTCAAAGTGGCACATTCAGATCTCGGGAAAATAAAGCGCGCCGCTTCGCGTCGCGCTTCATTTGCTTCCCTCGCTCGGAAATGTGCCACTTTTCGCTCGAATGCGCACATCCTCATATTTATTGAATTTATTTTTATTAATTTCACTTGTCGTAACGACAACCATAGGCTTATTTAATTTTTTATCGACGGTTCTTTTTTCAGTCGATTTGTCCCTGTTTTTTGAAGTTATACTTCTTTTGGGCGTATATTTTTGACAGGCAATGGAAGTTTCACGCGTACAGGCAAGGAAATGAAGTTAGTCGTCTAATAAAGTAAATTAATTATTGTGAATCGTGCTTAAAACCGAGTGCGCACATTCGAGCTCAAAGTGGCACATTCCGATCTCGGAACGAAGCGCGCCGCCCGCGTCGCGCTTTATTTGCCTCCCTCGCTCGGAAATGTGCCACTTTTCGCTCGAATGCGCACATCCTCGTATTTATTGAATTTATATTTATTAATTTTACTTGTTGTAACTACAATCATAGGCTTATTTGATTTTTTATCGACGGTTCTTTTTTCAGTCGATTTGTTCCTATTTTTTGAAGTTATACTTCTTTTAGAAGTATAATTTTGACAGGCAATGGAAGTTTCACGCGTACAGGCAAGCACATAAAGTTAGTCGTCTAATAAAGTAAATTAATTATTGTGAATCGTGCTTAAAACCGAGTGCGCACATTCGAGCTCAAAGTGGCACATTCCGATCTCGGGAAAATGAAGCGCGCCGCTCCGCGTCGCGCTTTATTTGTCTCCCTCGCTCGGAAATGTGCCACTTTTCGCTCGAATGCGCTTATCCTCGTATTTATTACATTATTATAATTCACCGTACGCCCTTTCAAATCAAAAATTTTAATTTCATTTAGTAAATATCCATTTTTTTATTCGAAAAACGTATTTTATATACGTATTTATATTTCTTATTATTAAGCTATCATAACTACAATTTTGTGGACTTATTTCATTTTCTTTTTGGGGTATGGCAAACCCCACCTAGTATAGCATGTGACATTTAGTCGCCTAGTATACGAAAGGTTGAAAAAAAGTTATCAAAATTATTTATAAAAAACTTTCCTTTAAATTTTATTCGAGAGAACTCTTCCAACTATTCCATTTCTTAAACGGAAAAATCTAAAGCTAAAACACGAAACAATTCTAACAAAATTGATAAAGACAAACTACTTGTATTATGTTGAAACAATCAAATCGAATCGTACGTATTTTAACATTCGTCAAGCATAATTAGTCCAAAAAATAAAACTCACTAATCCATTTAATTTAAATCAGATAAACCTGTGGCGTGTTACCACTTTTTATTTTGGATTTATTTACAAAAGGGAGTAGAAATTATTTACACGGGGGATCGTCGGAGATGTTGCGTCGTGGTGGTGTAGCTGTGGGCGCGGTGAGTCGGCTGGTGCAGCTATCGTCGACGGAGACCTGGTGTCGGAGGCGAAGGATCTGTAGTTGATGTCGAATGGCGGAGCAAAAGATGTGCGGCGGTTCGTCGAGCTAAGATGACTGATGACTGATGACTGATGATTTCGGGACAGAAAACGGGATATTTATACAAAAGTGATTGTAAATAGGATAAAAGGATGTGCATGCTTGGATGGTTGAGTTTGCAGCCTAACGGTATCACCCACAGTAGGTGGTGACCGCCAAACTGCGTTCCCAGGAGAGAAAGAATGAAAAAGGGATTAAAGCACTTAGAAGGGAATTGGTTTTTGGAGTTAAGGTATAATTATAGGATTTCGGAACGGCATGGGGTTAATATAAAAGGATCACCAGCAAGAGAGTATTGTTGGGCCAACGCTGTGTAGCGTTGGTTCCCACAGTACCCCCCTGCTAGTGATGGAGTCACGGGAAGCCAACTTGAAGACGCTCTGGAAACCGGACGCGTCGTCCAGATCTCGTGCGCTGTATTCCGTCCTCCGGAGTTGGTCCTTGTGCTAGAGTTGTCGTAGGTGTCCTTGTGTCCACCACCGGTTCGTCTGCTGTGATGTAGGCTGGTTTCAATCTATCGATGGTGACATTTACGTCACGTCCGTTAACGTGGACCGTAAATGTCTTGTCCGATCGGCTGATAACCTCGAATGGTCCGTCGTAGGGCTGGTGTAGAGGTGGTTTGTAACCATCGCGACGTATGAAAACTTGGCCTGTTGTTGCGAGGTCTTTGAACACGAATGTTCGTTTGTTTCCGTGCCGCGGGCTGTTACGGGTCCTACGTCTCTCTGCTGTTGACGGAGGTCCTTAATGAATGTGGATTCTTCTTTCTGGTCGCTGTCGGAAGGCTGTTGCTCGAGGAATTCCCGGGAAGTCGAAGAGGCTGCCCATACAGCATCTCGGCTGCGGTGCCTTTCAGGTCTTCTTTCCAGGCCGAGCGAATTCCTAAGAGAACTGTTGGTAGTGCTTCCGTCCAACGGTCGTCTTGGTGGCACATAACAGCTGCCTTGAGCTGTCTATGAAACCGTTCGACTAAGCCGTTGGCTGCTGGATGGTATGCTGTCGTTCTGATGTGTTTGGTTCCAAGTATTTGGTTTAGTTGTTTGAATAGGTAGGACTCGAATTGGCGTCCTTGGTCTGTTGTTATTCGCCGCGGAGCTCCAAAACGCGCTACCCAAGTGTGGTAAAACGCGCGAGCTACCGTGGCTGCCTCTTGGTCGGCAATTGAGTTGCTTCTGGCCACCGGTGTACCTGTCCACCATCGTAAGGCAGTATCTGTATCCTTCAGATAACGGCATGACGATGATGTCAAGATGCACGTGTTCAAACCTAGCTGTTGGTGGTTTGAAGGTGCCTGGTGGTGACGAGACGTGCCGCGTGATTTTAGAGCGTTGGCACGGTATGCAGCTTCGTGTCCATTCTCTGCAGTCTGTTTTCATGGAGGGCCAGACGTATCGTTCTGTAACCAGCTTCGTGGTTGCCTTAGCTCCGGGATGGGAGAGCTGGTGCAAGCTATCGAACGCTCGCTTGCGAAACTCGGTGGTTACAAACGGTCTAGCTGTTTTGGTCGCCACATCGCAAAAGAGTGACGTGCTGCTCCCTGGAATGGGTATCAGCTTGAGTTGGAGTCCAGAATTAGAATTGTTGAGGAACTCGTGCAGAACTTTGTCGTTCTTTTGTGCTGCAGCTAGGGCTTCGAAGTCGAGTGGGTCGTTTACTGCTTCGATGCGGGATAATGCGTCGGCCACCACGTTGTGTTCGCCTGAGACAAACCGTATGTCGGTTGTGTACTGGCTGATGAAGTCGAGATGTCGAGCTTGACGTGGTGAACACGACTGTGGCTTCTTTCGGAAAGCGTAGGTTATTGGTTTATGATCCGTGTAAACCGAAAAGTTACGGGCTTCAACCATGTGCCTAAAATGTTTTATTGCCAGATAGATGGCTAATAGTTCGCGGTCGTATGCTGCGTATTTGGTCTCTGCTGGGTTCAATTTTTCGAAAAGAAATCGAGGGGTTGCCAATTGTTGTCTACCAATTGTTGCAGGGACGCTCCTACTGCAAAGTCGGAAGCATCGCTAAAGATGGCTAGCGGTACGTTTGGCTCCGGGTGTGCGAGTAGGGTCGCATTTGCCAGGCATTCTCGAGTTTGTTCGAAAGCGCGTTCTGCTTCAGGTGTCCATTTTACTGGTGTTTTTCCTTTTACGTTCCCCTGCAGAAGGTCGTTGAGGGTGCTTGGACTGAAGCCGCCTTGGGTATGAATCTCCGGAAGAAATTCACCATACCCAAGAACTGTCGCAGTTTCTTTACGGTGTCGGGCCGTGGAATGCTTGAATTGCCTCGACTTTCTCTGGTAGCGGTCTCGTGCCTTCGGTAGATACTAGGTATCCCAAGAATTTTACATTTTGTTGGCCAAATGTGCATTTTCCTGGATTGACAACAACGCCGTACGACTTCAGACGCTCGAAAATGATCTGCAGGTGCTGAAGATGTTCTTCAACAGAGGCTGAAGCTACGAGTATGTCATCAATATAGGCAAAACAAAACTCCAGACCTTGGAGCACTTCGTCTATGAAGCGCTGAAAAGTCTGAGCTGCGTTTCGTAGTCCGAACGTCATGTAGTTGAATTCGAAGAGTCCAAAAGGTGTTGTTATGGCTGTCTTTGGAATATCTTCCTCGGCTACGGGAATCTGGTGAAACGCTCGTACTAAGTCGATTGTTGAAAAGACTTTGCATCCGTGCAAGGCTTGGGAAAAATCCTGGATGTGCCTAACCGGGTATTGATCTGGACACGTGCGGGCGTTAAGTGCGCGGTAATCACCGCATGGCCTCCACTCGCTGTCCTTTTTAGGGACCATGTGTAATGGCGTAGACCATGGGCTCTGCGATGGGCGGATGATGCCTTGCTGCATCATCTCTGCGAACACCTTTTGGCGTCCTTTAGACGTTCCGGCGCAAGTCGTCGGGGTTTTTTGCGCCACCGGTGGTCCAGGAGTGGTAACTATGTGGTGTTTGGTAGCGTGTTTCGTGCTCCCTTGGTTTCCACTGGGCTGTGTTACCTCCGGGTATTGTCGAAGTAACATGTGGTACGGTGAGGTCCCCGACAGCGCTCGAATGTGCAACCACTCGGCGTTGCATTCTGCCACCTGACCTGTTGCCGTCAGGCTTGTGACGCCGTCGACGAGGCGTTGGTTGCGGATGTCAACCAACAAACCGAAGTTTGCTAGCAGATCCGCGCCAATTATGGGCTTTGAGACGTCCGCCACCACGAATCGCCACGTGAATTCGCGTCGCAGGCCCAGGTTGAGGTGGAGGGTTTCGAAACCGTATGTCGCGATGCTGGTTCCGTTCGCCGCGTAAAGTTCATATGGAACTTTATCGCGACGCCCCGTACGTGCTTGACTGGGATGACGCATAGGTCCGCTCCGGTGTCCACAAGGAATTTGTTTTTTGTGGCTTTGTCCGTAACGAAGAGGCGACGTGTTTGGGTGCTGGATTCGTCTGCCGCCATTAACGATCCGCTTTCTCGTTTCCCGCGTGCGTGCACGGGGTTGTGCATCTACGGGCTTCTTTGCCGAATCTTCGATGGTACCAGCACACGCCTTTTTCGTCGTTGGATTTGGTTCTCGAAGAGCTGCGGAGTGTCCCCGTGAGCGTGACCGGTTGAATGGTCGTCGGTGCTCCTGGTGACTGGTTGCTGCGGCAATTTCGGCTCTCAACGCCGTTGTCACCCCGGCTATTTGCGTGGTGAACAACGTCGTTAGCCTCGCTACTGCCTCTTCCAAAGGGTCCTTCTGCACCTCGGCGATTCTGGTGTGGGTCGTAGTTTCGGAGATGGCGTCCGCTAGATTTGCTAGGTCGTCGAGTTCGGTTTTCTTCTGCGTCGCGAGGATAGCTTGGCTTGATGCTGGGAGTCGTCCGAGCCAGAGGGGTCGCAATACGTCGTCGGGCACTATTGTGCCGGCTAATGTTCGCAGGTGTCTCAGAAATTGTGACGGTTTGCGATCGCCCATACACTCGTGTTCGAGTAGCCTACGAAGCTTGTTTTCCTGCGACTCGCTGAGTCGCCTTATGAGCTCTCCTTTAGTTTCTGATATTTTGCGTCGCGGGAGGATTTGTAAGGATGTCCCTCACTTCTGCAGCATATCGTTGGTCCAGGTGTCCGGCGATGTAGTTGAACTTGGTATCCTCTTGGACGATTCCGGCGAGTATGAATTGGTTCTCTATTTGTGCAAACCACGTCTCTGGGTCGTCGGCCCAGAAGGGTGGTATCCGCATGGAGATTCTGTCGAGAGCGGGAAAACCTGGAAGCAACGATGGCGTTCCGGATGTTTCTTGCGGCGTTGTCATGTTGCGTCGTCGATCACGTCGGGCTTCCTTTTGATCACGTCGGGCTTCCTTTTGATCACGTCGGGCTTCCTTTTGATCACGTCGGGGTCACCAATTTGTGGCGTGTTACCACTTTTTATTTTGGATTTATTTACAAAAGGGAGTAGAAATTATTTACACGGGGAGATCGTCGGAGATGTTGCGTCGTGGTGGCGTAGCTGTGGGCGCGGTGAGTCGGCTGGTGCAGCTATCGTCGACGGAGACCTGGTGTCGGAGGCGAAGGATCTGTAGTTGATGTCGAATGGCGGAGCAAAAGATGTGCGGCGGTTCGTCGAGCTAAGATGACTGATGACTGATGACTGATGATTTCGGGACAGAAAACGGGATATTTATACAAAAGTGATTGTAAATAGGATAAAAGGATGTGCATGCTTGGATGGTTGAGTTTGCAGCCTAACGGTATCACCCACAGTAGGTGGTGACCGCCAAACTGCGTTCCCAGGAGAGAAAGAATGAAAAAGGGATTAGAGCACTTAGAAGGGAATTGGTTTTTGGAGTTAAGGTATAATTATAGGATTTCGGAACGGCATGGGGTTAATAAGGAAAGGATCACCAGCAAGAGAGTATTGTTGGGCCAACGCTGTGTAGCGTTGGTTCCCACAAACCTATTCCGAACAATAACAAAAATAGCCTAAAAAAAGCACAATTAATAAAATGAAAAGGTTTCCGATAGAAACGTGTTTCCCGAAGAACTTTCTCATGTTCCTCAATACTGCATAAAATGCACCAATACGAATTCAACTTCTCGCTAGATTAATTTTGCATCACTTTCATACAACGATAAGTACGACTTACGAAAGCAAATAAACCATAATCAAAAACTTTCGATGCTCTATTCGAGAGATAAAAGAAGTAATAAGGCCGATTCTCCAACTTCCATGCACTACAACATGTAATTTCATTTAGATACGTTTTTACAAAAGAAAGAAACCTTGAAAGCTCTTGAAATATGGTCACGAACTTTTAGAAATTGCTACATTTCTTCACGCAATGCAGAAATTGGCCTAAAGAACTTGTAAGGAATAACGGACTAAGATTAATGGGTTATCTGCGAGCTTAAATGCTTTTCTAATTTTTCTGCTCGAACCGTCCGGATATCCGAAGATGAGGAGATATACGTTTTAAATAAACTGCGTCTTTAAATAATAAAAATAAATTTTAAAGAAAATAAATTAGGGGGAGATGCGGTAGCAAATTTTTAACAAGCGCCCAAATACGCTCGCGGCTTGTATTTTCTGGCTTAATTTAGTAAACCCAACAAGAAGAAGGGTGAACTAAAGGGAAAAAAAATATATGACGCGATCGCGAGTTTTCTTAAGGCGAATCGAAAGAAAATTGCACACGAAACCGGTCATTACGCGAGCAAAAGCAAAACGTAAAAATCGAGACATCGTTTCGAGCATTTAAGAAGTTTTTATTAAACGGTGGAAAATGACAAATTAGTCATTTGTCTGGTAGATTCCCAGAGCGTTTTAAGATAAAACTCCGGCGTCAAATGAATGCTCAGGTACGTGTCCGCCGCTGGCTGGCAATAAAAAGACCTTGCTCGGGAAGAAAAGTTGCAGCGCATTTTTCGGTAGTTTTTTTTAAATATATATAGAGAAAACTCCGATGCAGTTAAATTTATAATTAAAAATAAAATATTAGCTCGAACGAGCTCTTCGCATTTTGCTGAACAAAGAAGTCGGTTTAAAGCAAGCGTTTCTTTTATTTTTCTGGTTTTTATTTTGCCAAAGTCTTATTTTAGTTTTATTCGGTTTCGTAATAATGAAATATGTGCCAACATTCGTTAGAAATACTCAGTGCATGTTTAAAGACGATTTAATGCAAACAGTCATAAATAGGTTTTTTGAGCATGTAAATTTAGGGAATGCAATTAAAATAATTAATGCACAAAGAATATAAATGGTATAAAATGTTGCAAGTCCTAAAATAACTTTGTGAAGGTGCTTTGATTTTTAAAAGATATATTGGGGTGACAAGAAAGTAATTTCGTTTCTTTAGTTTGAAATAAAATTGATTTTTTTATACAAAAAATGGATTTTAATTAATCCTTATAAATTTACTAATTTGTTCAATAAACTTCTTGGTCCTTATCAGTAGTAACTAAAAGAAAATTTAAAAAATAAAAACGAAAATTATTAATTACCATATTTTGTTTAATAAGTACTTTGTTATATTAACAAATTAAAAGATCTCGAATAAAACGTTTGGAGTTTTTACAGTAAGTTTACTCTTGTCCTTTTTATTATTTGTTTTTGCATAATTTTTATTAAACTAATTTCGAGTATGCACCCCTTACAATTCCTGGTTTTTGTAATGGAGAAATAACGAATTTCAGTTAAATTTCTCACACTATTCAGTCATTAAATTTCGTTACTAATCAATTTGATATTTGACTTCGCTGTAAAAAAATCGTTAGCACTAAAATAAAGCTCGATTTACCTTAATTGGGCTCCAAATCAATTATAATAAAGTTTAAAGGTCACCTCCTCTCACTTTTTTTCTTAAATCTAAATATACGATACGTAACAAAATACCAAGCGTTATATTTTTGACGAATTCGATATTTTTAACTTACAGTTACTCGAGATCTACTTCCTACACAATTAGAAAGTATTGTTTTATTTATTTAAGCTGACATTAAGGCAACTTTTGTGAAAATCATTAACGAGAAATCGAAGTCTTAATTTTTAACGAGTTTAATAAGCAGCTTATAGCAAATCGATTGGCGTAGTCATAATTAGTTACCGGTGATGTGAAGGAAGGGCGACGTGGATCTCAGATTTGGGTACGAATTTAGATATTACGTGGGTAATATTTTTGTGCTGTGGCAGAAATACAAACACAGCAACAGGAATCCAATCCTTGCGGATACATCGTCTGAATTTACTTTACATACACTTATCTTTCAAATAGATCTTGACCACTATCAATATTTACTATTTCCTGGTAAACAACATACAATTTAACATCTGTGTTCTCCCTCAGTTCGACGGCGATATCGGACAATGAAGTATCGATATTGCAAACTCATGTAAACAGTACAGGAATATTGATTACTTCGGGCTTGTATTTTGCTTCCTAATATAGCAGCTCCATCAGCACAGCACTTGTATTTTAGAAAATTACACGAGATTTACGTCGCTATTAAGGGCGAATAAGTTTATGGAATAATATTGAAAGTAACTTTTAGTTAAGTTCTTATTTATTGCATTGGCAAGCAAGTAATTTACGTTTTCGAAAATCGATGGCGTTTTTTGATCCGATCATTAAAAACGACCCGGATTCGGGATCTTGAGACTTTTTTCCATAAGATACATGCAAAATTTTTATAGGGCACAATGTTAATTTTTTCAGTAATAAAAGATTGAAGTTTTAGATTCATTTTTGTAGCACCAAGTTTACGTTAAAAAAATTATAGCGCCGTTATTTGTGGAGGGATCTTTAAAAACTGTATAGATTCGGATTTGCCGGACTTTTTGGCTTTAGATAGGTAAAAAAACTATAGGCATGGTATTTGAAATTTTTGAGAAAAACGGGTTCAAACAGTCTGACTTAATTTTTTCAAAATTTTCAATTTGACAAAACGTAGCTCGGTTATTTGTGAACAGATCTTTAAAAACTTTTTAGATTCTGATAGCTCAATTGTCGGAGCGTAAGATCAAGTAAAAAAAATAACAGAGCCTAATGTTAAGTCTGGGAGAAAACGCGTTTGAAGCTTTCAAAATGTAAATTTTGTTAAAATTTAAAATTTTCAAAATGCTTTAATTCAGCCGGCTTTGTGAATTTGTTGTCAAACCCTTTCATTTGGCAGCTTTTTTGACTTCAGATAAGCCTAAGAAACCATAGGCGTGCTATTTCAAAGTTTTGAAAAAAACGTTTTTTTTTTAAAAACATGGGTTTTAGTCCATGTTTTTTTGGCAAAAAAAAAAAATTAAATTGTTTATATTGCAAGGGGATGTACCTACGTACCCCTAACAACTATAGCCGGTGTCATTTCCTGGCGCACTCGTTCTAAAAAAATTTTTTTTGATAAAATTAAATAAATCAAAAAAAAATACACTTTGACTCATAGAAACGACGGTAACTTTTTTATTTTTGATCCTATCATTAAAAACGACCCGGATTCGAATTTAAAGACTTTTTCCATAAGATACATGCAAAATCCGCATAAAGCCCAATTTTAATTTTTTGCGTAATTAAGGGTTGGAATTTTAGATTCATTTTTGTAGCACAAAGTTTACGTTAAAAAATTGTAGCGCTGTTATTTGTCAACGCATCTTTAAAAACTATACAGAATCGGATTTGTCGGACTTTTTGGCTTTGGAAAGTTTCAAAAAACCATAGGCGTGCTATTTGAAATTCTCGAGAAAAACGGTTTTGAATATTCCGACTTATAATTAATTTTTTCAAATTTTCATTTAAAAAAATCGTAGTTTAGTTATTTGTGAACGGATCTTTAAAAACTTTTCAGATTCTAAAAGCCTGTTTATCTCGGCGTAAGTTCAATTATAAAAATCAACAGGGCCCAATGTTAAATCTGGAAGAAAAACGCGTTCGAAACTTTCAAAATGTAAATTTTGCTAAAATTTTTAATTTTCAGTCTTTTTTCTTAAATTGTGTAGCTAATGAAATATTAACTTGTTGCCTTTACCCAAAATCTTACCATTTAAAAAAACTTGTGCATTTTATGCCATTTATTCGAACGTGACGTCAAAGTTGTCAGCGCGGCGTTATTTATTTTAATGTAGGAGACTCGTTCGCATATTTGGGGTTTCTTTGCTAGGACTTAACATTTAATTTTAAACGAGCAGCAATTGTAATTAAATGTTTAACCCATCTCACATTACTTTGCTTCCATTTATTAGAAATTAAAGGATTAGGGAATGCAATATTAAACCTTTAACCTTTCAGCGGTAGTTAATTGAACGTTTGAGAATAATCGCGTTCTTTAATAGTAATGACCCAAATATATCGTGTTTAGTTTCAAAAGAAAAGTTGAATGAAATTTGTTTCAGAACTTTGCGCCGCCTTTCAGCTCCCGGTTCGAATTCTTCGGCCACTTTTTCGATATACTGGAGAAGCAGTGCAAGCGGAAATTTCTTTTGGAAATATAAAAATTTCAGTACGTGAACGTTTAAATGTATTTTTCATGCCGTCACCACTACACGAACGTGCATAAAACGACACGGTTTCGATATCGATTATCAATACCATAAATATTTTCGAACTTGTTACATCTCTTATTTTGTCATTCGCTTTTATGTCTTTACAGTATTTTTAAGGCCGCAAAAAATCGCTTGATGCACCTACTTAACGCACTCTTCTCTTTCTTTTCGCGTTTTTAATGGTCTCTTTTTATTTTTAGAATTAAGGGTTGGGGAATGCAATTTAAAACCTTTCCTTGCACGGGGGGTTAACTAACTTTTAAATATTTTTTTGTTAAAATTTCGGTTGTTTGGTTTAATGAATTGCTTAAACCGCCGTTGTGCTCCCGTTCGAATTCTTGGCCCACTTTTTCGATATCTGGAGAAGCGCGCAACCCGGTTTCGGAATTAAAATTTCAGTACGTGAACGTTAAATGTACTTTTTCCCCCCTCCGAATGCATCACACTTTCGATATCGATTATAATACGTAAAAATTTTATCGAACTTGTTACATTCTTATTTTTCATTTTTTAGTAAATACGATTTTTAACCGAAAAATGTTATTTACCATTAAGCAATTCTGTAGGTTTCGCGTTAAGGATCTCGATAATTTTTTTCTTATTGAAGTCAGGGAAGATTAAAATTTTAAACTGGCTGGGTTTAATGTAATTTATTGGTTAAAAAATTTTGGAATCGTGTTTAAAAACCCGAGTGTGCACATTCGAGCTCAGTGGCACATTCCGATCTCGGAATGAAGCGCGCCGCCCCGCGTCGCGCTTCATTTGCCTCCCTCGCTCGGAAATGTGCCACTTTTCGCTCGAATGCGCACATCCTCGTATTTATTATATTCGTATAATTTATCGTGCGCGCCTTCAAATTAAAAATTTTCAATTTAATTTAGTAAATATCGATTTTAAACTCGAAAAATGTATTTACCATAGCAATGAGTGGAAGGGAGCGAGAAGATACGATAATCTTGTCAATGCAAGTGAGAGGGAACGATTAAAATTATTCAACTGCTTTTTCATGTAATTTATTGGTCTAAATTATTGTGAATCGTGCTTAAAACGGAGTGTGCACATTCGAGCTCAAAGTGGCACATTCCGATCTCGGGAAAATGAAGCGCGCCGCTCCGCGTCGCGCTTCATTTGCCTCCCTCGCTCGGAAATGTGCCACTTTTCGCTCGAATGCGCACATCCTCGTATTTATTATATTCGTATAATGTATCGTGCGCGCCTTCAAATCAAAAATTTTCAATTTAATTTAGTAAATATCGATTTTAAACTCGAAAAATGTATTTACCATAGCAATGAGTGGAAGGGAGCGAGAAGATACGATAATCTTGTCAATGTAAGTGAGAGGGAACGATTAAAATTATTCAATTAATTTTTCTTGTAATTATTGGTCTAAATTATTGCGAATCGTTCAGAAATTGCCGCGAAATTAATTTGTATTTCAATAAGGAAGCAAGAATTAAATTCTTGTTAGGTTTTCTTAATATTCGGTATCTTAATTGACACGTGTCATTGGAATTTAGTACTCAAGAAAAGTCACAATAGTTAATAAGTTGAATAAAAAGTTAAGTTTTTGTATTTTTAATAATACATAAAAGTCTATTGTAGTGCATAAATAAATATGTGTGTTACTTAAACCTATTAATTATTGGTTATTAAAATATATTTCTTATCATTGAACTGCCATAAAGTACAATTTTGTGCATTTTATTTCATTTTATTTTCGGGGTACGGCAAACCCCACCTAGTATGTAATGTGACATTTAGTCACCTAGTATGCGGAGGGTTAAATAAAATCGACCGAGCTAATTTAAGTTTTTAATTAAAAATGACACGATCGTTATTTTTTTGAAACTTCGTGGTAAGGTACAGCGGAACACAAACAAAATAAAACTTTTGTAATTTAATTAAAATTGTATAATAGGCAGTAAAATGCGTTAAAATTGAGTTATATCAAATACTTGTAGAATTATACTCAAATAATTTTAGTTCGTTGATTTGGGAGTAAACAAAATAACTTGCTTCGCCCAGAAAATCGTCTGTTTTCTCAACAATTGCCTTGAAATTACGTTAATCAGACTATAAACAAAATTAAAGTACGCCCAAAATAATATTTTTCCTGCTTTTAGAATGGCAAGAAAAAAATATTTTTTTTTGGAATAGGTAGTATTTTTAGCTAGCCAAAATAAAAAAAAATGATACCGCAGAAATAATTTCATTATCCTTCTTCGAATGTATTTTAGTCGAAAGCATTTCTTTATTGAACAAGTTTTTACTGACTGACAAAGAAATGTTGACATTTAATCATTTGCTTCAGTAGTTTTATTGCAATCATATTCTAATTCGTAATTTGTTCACTTTTTGCGTGCGAAAAATTTTTTGGCTAAGTGAACTAATATTAAATAATTATTTTGGTGTTTATAAACAGTTACAATAATTTCTTTGATTCAAAACCTGGATCCCTCTAGTGTGGCGGACGAAGGTGGATGCTGAAGAAATTCTATGAAATGCTATGGGCTTAGGGAGAATTTTTATTCCGGGAGATAAGATTTGAAAATTAGTGGATCTATGGCCTAGGTACAACAGAGATGATGTATCTTGGCTCTATTCACATTACGCAAATTGCGTAAAATCGGTCGACCTCATTCTCCTCCGTTAAATCCATATGCCCAGTACAACGAGAGTCCACTGTATTTTTACTTGTTAAAATGCCATTAATTGTATTTTTTAGTTTTTGATATATTATTTGATTTTTAAAATTTAATAATCGAGGGTGTACTGTAGTAGTCAGAATTCAATATATTTAGTCTATGGCCATTTGTTATAAATAACCATAGAAGAAATTAACATCATGATAATTTAAATTTTACTCAAAGAGACTCATAAATTTAATTCCTTAGAATCTCAAATTAGAAACATAATAACTTAGAAATAATTATAATAAAACCTACAAAGTTAAATAACAAAAAAATCGACCGTTCTAATTTCCGTAAATTATAAATTTTTCCAAGTAATAAGTTCCGTCCAACGCAAAATCGTAAAATACAAAGTCTCATTTAAAATTTAATAACCGCAGAAGAAGTAATAATCCATAAATCACGTTCTTATATTAAGTGCGCAATAAAGAAAAAGTACGTATGCAGTTTAACGATCAATCCGTTTGTAATTTCCATGTACTCATAAAACAAATCCACTTTCGCATAAATTTTAAATAACGATAACGGCGCGATGCATACGGAAGTTAGGTGGTGGGAAATAAATAACTTTCGAATTCGCGAAAGACTGGAATAAGAAGGAACCAAAGCCAGAAGCTGTGTCCTTAATAAATCACTTTTAGAGATCACCTACAAGCAAATTCGCTTTTAAGAGAGAAGTCTAAGACCACAACCCGCGACGGCGTCTCTGTTGAAACACAAAGAGCTTCGGGAACTCGTGAATATGGATAAGAAGATAAATCAGAAACCCTCTCAATAGAAGTCGCGGACGCAATTCGAGGAAATCATTCAATCAATCGCAAATAGTCTTCCTCGCCCGGCAACTCACACCCCCGAAGCCGGAAACGAAGCAAAATATTGCGACGCAAAAAAAAACAACTCGCCCAAGAAAATCGCTCAACCGCAAAATTTAATTTACAAAAAAAAACTGGTGCGTGTACTTACGTGCGGGTGTTGGAAGTTATACTTCTTTGTTGTTATTAAATTAAATATGATCACGTGTTATAATGCGCACCTTGCGTATGCGTATAGCTATTCCAGTAGCTTTCAAACTACAGTCAAACGTCCGTATTTTTACGTAATAATTATAATAGTTAGAAATGAATAAAAGTTATGCCATATGGTTTTATATGAATGTATTTATTAGTTAAGACACCTTACATACACTTTTGTTAAACATTTTAGGATTTAAAATTAACATAAAAAAATAAAACATAAAGTTATAGTAATTGGCCATATTATTGCAGTTATTGGCCAAACCAAAGAATAAAATATAAAATTAAACTTGAACAATAACTTGACATTCTATAATCACTAATACATGTCTTCATGATAATGTTCATCTTCAGAAGGTTCAGAATCATCATTTAACGATAAACAGTTATGGCATATAAAATCAGAAAGCTCATCGTTTGTTCCTCCGGCAAAAAATCACAAATTGGAAAAGAACCAATCCACCTAGCAGAATTTTGTTGAAACTTTTTGACAGATAAGAAAAGTGTTGCCATTGATGTTGTTTTAAATCTACCATTTATTTTGGGTTTTGCTGGTTTTTTAACATCAAACTTGAAATGGCCAATAACTGTATAGGGGCCAATAACTATACCGTTTCGCCTACACAAAGTAAAAATATTCTGGTTTCGGGAGATCATTAGGAAAATTTGTAAAAACCCAACATTTTGGATCAATAAAGCAAAAGACAATTTTAGATTACTTTCAAACCAACAATAAATAAGATGTAAATAACCATATTACCTAAATACTTAATAACAATAGATAATGTTAATAATTGTTTACAAATTTTGGTTCTTTTGTATAAAGGATGGTAAATATAGATATGATATAGGGTAGATGTACCGTTTGTGGCCACTTTAAGCAATTTCGTAGCTTTTATCAAGAATTAAATTAACTTAAATATAGTATATCATAACGAAATAGGATTAATAACCTCATTGGTGTATTAACAATCGAATTATTGAGAACGAAAACCTTTAAAACTTGCTATATTATTAAGAATTAACAATATTCAATCGTATCTCTTGTTTCACTAGTTGTGGCCATAGACGCACTATTTCTGGCCATTGGTTGCGCCATTTTAGCCAAAGTAAATAAATTTTTTTGTTGGAGTGAATATTATTAATATTTACTCAATTAATAATCAATATATGAATTTATTTTTATTAAAGTAGAACAAAATACAATAAAATAGGTATACAATGGGAATTTTTAAATAGTTTTTTATAATTTTTTCGCGGTTTTACCGGTTTTTTCGCAGCTAATTGTTTTTTAGCTTTTTCTTCTAATTGCTCTTGTTTTGTTTTTTTCTTTTTGGCAATTCTTTCTTCTCTTTCAATTTTCTTAAGTCTTTTTTCTTCTTCTTTATTATTTTTCTTTAGCTTCCATGATTTCTATCCATTTATCAGCTGTGTTTACTGAAGGTAAATGTTTAAAAACACGTTTCCGCTTTGCACGCTGTTATTTAGGCCATACAATAATTTTATCCATGACTTCATCTAAAGATTTTCGTTCTATTGTTAGAGTATTATAATTAATTACATTTTAACCTATAAAATATGAAAAATAAAAAAATAGTTTTTACTTTAATGATTAAAATTCTTTGTCAATTAACTTATTATTAATAAGTGAATAATATACCCGTAAATAACCTAACATATTAAGTCAATATGTACTATGGCCAAAACTGGATAACGTATGTTCCACTAGTGGTGATGGCATGGCCAAAATTAGCATTTGCATATATTTGCTGTACCAGTTGTGGCGATGGGTTATTTTTTTAAAATTTTTTTTAAAATATTGTAATTTTCAATAAATATCAATAATTTATTTATCAGGGTGTTATGCAGATTCTTATTAGAACTAAGCAAAATGGCCCACATACATGACGCGTCCAGATATGTTTTCAATTATATCTTAGGCTGAACTTTTAACGAGTAGAGCAAAGAAATCACAGCATTGCCAACATATCAAAAACTATAAATACACTAAATAATACTATAGTGAGAACTAAATCTTAAATATTTTGTTATAAATCTCAAAGTGGCCACAAACAGTACACTTACTCTATACACAGAAAAGTATTTAACTCGACTTTTTTTGATAACTCAAATTATTTTTAGTTTCGCTTCGACTTCGACTTATGGAGGTTCGACTGTACCAGCACATATTCTCGCTATTTTCTGAGAAATTATTTGAATTCGAATTAAAGAAACTATGGTCTATTAGAAGAAAAACCGGTGCGTGTACTTTTGTAGGCACCTTAGAAGTTATACTTCTTTGGCGTAACTTAATTAAATATTATCACGTGTAGAATTAATATAAATAAATTTAATAAATACAAAGATGTGCGCATTCGAGCAAAAGTGGCACATTTCCGAGCGAGGGAAGCAAATGAAGCGCGACGCGGAGCGGCGCGCTTCATTTTCCCGAGATCGGAATGTGCCACTTTGAGCTCGAATGTGCACACTCGGTTTTAAGCACGATTCACAATAATTTAGGCCAATAAATTACACAAAAACACAATTGAATAATTTAATCGGTCTCTCTCACTCGCACTGACAAGATTGTCGGATCTTCTCGCTCCCTTTCACTCATTGCTATGGTAAATAAATTTTTCAAATATAAAATCGATATTTACTAAATTAAATTAAAATTTTTGATTTGAAAGAGCGCACGGTAAATTATACGAATGTAATAAATACGAGGATGTCCGCATTCGAGCGAAAAGTGGCACATTTCCGAGCGAGGGAAGCAAATCAAGCGCGACGCGGAGCGGCGCGCTTCATTTTCCCGAGATCGGAATGTGCCACTTTGAGCTCGAATGCGCACACTCGGCTTTAAGCACGATTCACAACGATTTAGGCCAATAAATTAATTGAATAATTTTAATTGTTCCCTCTCACTCGCACTTACGAGATTGTCGTATCTGTTCGCTCGCTCCCACTCATTGCTATGGTGAAAATACCCGACATCGGAATTTTTAATTACACGGAAAATAAATTACAGTTGCTATAGCAACAAATGTAGCTGACTCCCTGAATAAAAGTGCCTCCTAAGCCCATAGCAAGGCCACCTCAGGCACGTACAATACTGTGAAGAAGTAAAAGGAAATTACAAATCCAGTTAGAAAAACGCTAATATTCAAATAATTTAAAAATAAAAAAAAAATATTCTTATTATATATTGACGCGGGAGCGGCGCGCTTCATTTTCCCGAGATCGAAATGTACCACTTTGAGCTCGAATGCGCACAATCGGCTTTAAGCACGATTCACAATAATTAAGTTACTTTCTTAGAGGGCTAACATCTTACTGTTGAATTTGCGGTAGCAATGCGTTGCGCAACTTCCCTTACCCACTAAAATTTGCCCTTCAAACTGCCAAAAGAAGTACAACTTCAAAAAAATTAATTTCGCATTCAAAATGAATGCATTTGGCAAAGTGCTCTAATAACACCTAGTCCAGAAAGCAATTCCGGCGATCTAACTTTCCTAATTGGAAGTAATTACGTTGTTTCGTAACAAACCTGACAAAAATAGATTGGGGAACATGCCTGTGGAGGACCAATTGCATCTAAGCTTATCAAGTCCTTGTAATCCTAACTGTGTAGTGTGGATTATAACCCTAAAGTTTTGCGACCCGAGAGGATACTTAGCATACGTGCTAGTCAACCGAGGTGCCCCCAGCAATGATACCTCAGCCTCAACCTGCGCCGCCCCTCATCATAATTTATTGCATAAATTCTCGTGTCACTTAGAGCGGTGCAATGGGGGCCGTAAACTTTTCCTTCCTCTTCGATGCCGAATTAATTTGGGCTCGTTCGGATGTCTCTTCGGATCTCCCTTCGAGGGCTTCGCTCACAAATTGCTCAACTTTTGTTGTATATATTTAATTACATTCGTCGACTGCATAATTAAAGAGAAATTTAATATTTAGTCTTTTTCATCGTAAAGTCGGATGGGACGGGATGGGCGCGGGGCCGATAAATCTCTTCCTGCGAAATTTATAACGGGCGTAAGCCCTCGGCGAGGTGGGTTTATATCGGGAAAGTTACGTACCAATAGTTAACTTAAGAATCGTAAAAAACTTGCTTCCTTATGCAAACAGTGAAATATAAGGGGAATTAATTTCGTGCCGGAGGCAAGCTGTGTGTTAAAATGATTGGTAGGGCAGGTAGACCGATTTTCGCCATGCGGCACCACGCTCAAACAAATGCTAAGAGAAGTTTGTGTGGTTTTAAATGGTCGCCAACACTCGCAGCGTCGAGAAAAGTTACGTGGAACAAGCTGTTTCTGTAAACGCCATTTGTCACAATTTCTCCGGCAGCCGGCGCGCCAGCAGTTCCGTATCAAAAACTTGACGACACACTAATACTGCTAAAAATGAATATCCCCTACAAATCTAAATTGGGTTCGATTCTTTTTTCGAGGAACCCTTTTGATTCATTCGCTTCGGCACGCAAGCCGGCCGATTTCCATTAGAAGGTGTTTTACTTCTTTCTGGGTTTATTTATAGTCTAATCGTTTTGGCATACTGCGGGCCCCGGAATGGAAAAATATATATCTTCTACAATTTATTCATTTTCTAAGATATTAGCCTGCAGTTCCCTAAAAAGTATCCATAAAATCATTTTGCAAAAAAACAAAGAGTTAATTGGAATTTTGTAATAAGTGAATCTGGCCCAAAGTTATTTGGGCCATTCGGTCGAAACAATTTCTAAATCTTATAAATTAGGTGGAAACTTGTTGTACCTTGGTTCCTTTGTACCTAGGGCAATTTTACTTTTTTTAATATTTGCGGGCTTTCGTGACACATAATTTTTGATATTTCAAATGCCACATTGACAGACATTAACGTAAAGTTAGCAGCAGCTGACCAATGTACTTTGCTAATGTAGGGTGGGTGTACCAGTCCCAAACCAGGTACGAGTGGTTGACCACTAACATGTTCAATTGAATAAATTAAGAAATGGCGGGCATTTTTGAAGAATTCAACTGTTTTGTTACATTGCCTAGACTGTTAACAACCTTCCAAACATATTTTTTACGAGAGTGAACTAATAATATCGCTAGTTTACACTTTTTGTCAGACCAGTGTCTCGTTCACGTGCCCTCTAGCCGCCAATACAGTTAGAAGTGCACGTTCACATGCTAAGTTAAATCTTTTAAAATCACCTATGAATTTCTAATTATTGTCATAAACTTGTATTATTTTAAAAATTTTGTGTTTATTTAAGAGCTATGAGCTGCTATTTTTAATAATTAATGACATTATCAAGTATTTTTAAAGGTGGTTAATTACTGGAACACACTTTGTACTGAGTTCCTATTGTTGACCAACTGGTTTACTATTGGTACGCAGTAGTAGAAAAAGTGTGTCTATGGTTGACCAGATTACAGTTTTAACTTTGTTTCTTGTGGTTCTATATTGAAGAATCTCCCCAAAAAGACATTTTTTAATAATGTTTAATGTTTAATGGTCAAACATGTTTGACCCATGTACAAATTTTTGAGTTTTGATGATTAAACCCATTTTGTGTTGTTAAGTTGCTTGATAAAGTTTCAATAAAGAAACGAAACGTTACAAATTTAAAAATTGTTGCTTTATTGAGTGCCCATTTTCAGTGAACATTAAACTTTATTAAAATATATTGGACGTGAACATTATGATTACATTTTTTAACTATACAGAGAAAAATTTGTTGAAGTACCTCGACGAAGTTAGTAAAGACGCTAAAATAAGGCCAACATTTAAAAATTGGTTGGAAGTCAAGAGAAACTTTAAGTCAATACATGAAAGTCAATTTGTCTAACAAAATAGTGTTTTATTTTCAATTAGCTACCTTTTCTGCATTAGTTTTTCAATGGTCAACTATAGGTGCAAAAGTGGTTATTTATTGGAGCGCAGTGGTCAACCTTAGATACATTCCCGTTTTTGGTATTGTTCACGAAATCTATAAAAAACTGAAATATTTGGATTTAAATAATTGATCAATATTGCAGTGTTAGTAAACAATAAACAATTTTATATATACATTTCTACGTTAAAACTGCATAATACCAGTTCAGAGCATTTCAAAGTCAAAATGGGTCGTTAACTGGTTTGGGACTGGTACACTCACCCTATGAGATCAATTGAAATTTTTAATGGAAAAAAAACTAAGTCTTTTTACACTCTTTTTACTTAAATATCTTTTTGATTTTTATTACCTAATAACAAATGACTCATCGTAATATATAGATTATTTATTAATGTTTGCATAGTAGGGGCCTGATTTTGGCACAGCATAATCTTGAATTTTATTTTTAGTTTTGTTATAAATTCTTATTTCTTTTTATTTTTCTTCAGATAATATGCCTCGCAAGTCTAACGAAAAATTTAAATTTTAGCAAAGTTAACCATTAAGTATGTGATATTTTAGTATAGAGAAAAGTTTTGTTAATTTTTGAAACAATTTTAGTGTCATCCCAAAGAAAAACATTAGTAGTTCTCATAATACAAAAATAAATATATAGTTTTCATAGAACAATAGGTTTTATTTTGGGTAATGTGACTAGAGCCAAGGTATATCACCTCTGTTGTACCTAAGCCATAGATCCACTAATTTTTATATCGTATAGCAATTTGAGTAAACGATTGGTAATACTTTCAAATATTCTATGATAAATACCTTATTAGTGCCCCATTACGATGCAATTCATTTCATCAACAAATTGTTACATATATAATTTAAAAAAATTACAAATAATAAAAGGGCCAAGGTACAACAGGTTTCGCTACTTCTTTGGTGTAACTAAATTAAATGTATCCACGTTTAAAAATCAATATAAATAAATTCAATAAGTACGAAGATGTGCGCATTCGAGCGAAAAGTGGCACATTTCCGAGCGAGGGAGGCAAATGAAGCGCGACGCGGAGCGGCGCGCTTCATTTTCCCGAGATCGGAATGTGCCACTTTGAGCTCGAATGTGCACACTCGATTTTAAGCACGATTCACAGAAATTAATTTACCTTCTTAGAGGGCTAACTTGTCAAATTAAGATTTATTCTCTTAAAAGAAGGGCCGTTTAATAGGGATTTTCGAAACCATTTTATTTAGATGAGGTTTTTTTGTAACTTCTCTTATAACTTTGTAAAAATTAATTTCCGATGCTATATATTTTTAAAGTGTTCAGATGTCCAAATGTCCAAATATTCAAATATATTCAATTTGTAGAAAAGTCCAAATTTGTTTTTTAAAATCTATTACAAGGACTGTTTAGTAGGGACCTTGGGGACCATTTTATTTAGACGGCGCTTTGTTGTAACTCTCTTTATAAGCTCGTAAAAAAATAATTACCGTTGCTATATGCTTTGCACGTGCCCAGATGTCCAGAATACGATTCACAATAATTAATATCAATTCTTAGAAGACTAACTTCAAATGTCAAATTTCCAGTAGATGTGCGCTCCCAAATTTCACTCTCAAGGCGGCAAAAGAAGTACAACTTCAAAAAAAAACGCGGAGACCATATAATAAATTAAATTAATGAAGTCGTTAAGCAGAACGATAATTAATTTTAAATTAGTCCCCATTGGGCGCGTTAACGATTTTAAATGGTTTCGAGTGTATCATACTATTGGTTGAATGGAATGTGCGTGATAAAGGCGAGGGAATGTGATGTATGCGTTAATAATACACTCTCGCAGAGTTCCTTTGCCGCACTGAGCCCCAATATCTCAACAGCCTAAGAACCCTTTGCCGTTGAGCCGCATTCTCATTAATAATTCTTATAAGAATGGCTACTACCATACGCTAAACCCTCCCGAGTATTAAATAAACGCCGTCTTCTGCGCCTAAGAAAAAGAATATCTTACAACGATATTAGAAATTAAGGAAGTCGTTAATCTCGCCGAAATAAAGACCGACTTAACGGATCCTCGGATGGATAGATGGATGCTTTTAGCCGCCCAACTGAGTCCCTTCTAATTTGAAAAAGTTGCTGGGAAATGCTTTTTCGATACAGCGCGTTTAGTTTTTACCGTTATTTTTCAGAAAAGTGAAAAAGGTTTCGGTGTTGGAAATACTACTCGCAATTTTTCTAAATCGGTTACTGATATTTGACTGACAGAGCATTGCAGCTGCGTTACCCTAAAAAAAACTACCCCTCAGGTTAGAGCAATGGTTTATATGTTTTTTTTTATAAAATGTAGTAAAGATCATGTTAAAATAATTGTATTTTGCAAAATCTTTTATAGCGCTCAATTAGGTATTGCTTAAAACTAATTCATAAAAAGTTATTTTTAATTAAAATAAATAAATGAAATCTTTCAAGGAAGAAATTTTAATAATGACATTTTTAATTTAATAGCCTGATTAATACTTTTATTGTAATTGTGTAATTATATAAATTAACTGGCAGTAATACTAAAACGAACTATAATGTTTTAGAATGCATAACGGGAACAAAGTGGAAAAGAGAAGAGCGAAAGTGAACACTTTCCATACACGTGCAGAAAGAAATCTGACATGGGAAAATCGACCATTTTACTACCGCCACACGACGTTCCAAAATTAAACTTTCGCAGTGAGTATTACAAAAAATGTATTTTCTTATTACCACAAATACGGACAGTAATTTATAGTTGCATTTTCCTAAAAGACTATCTCTACATTTGCAACAAACAATTTTTTTTTAATCGAATAAACATTTATATTCTTTGAGTTCCGTTTGTATTTTTTGAATAATTTTTTTAAAATAACTTGGTACAGCATCAAACGCAAAGAAGGTTTATAACACTTAAAAACTTTAATGTAATAAATAAATAAAATTTTAATGTTTATTTTGTACAAACATTAATTTGTTCAGTTCTAATTAAACATTTGTCTAAAACATTACTGTGTTTTTAAGAAAAACTTTGGCTTTTATAAATAAAAAACTTAATTAATTATTTAGTTTAGATTAAAATATTTTTTTTAAATAAAGCCATTAAAAATTAATGTAATAAGGCACATTAAACTGATTGCTATTGAATTTTGATAAAAGAGGTCAAATAGGATACTCTCGACTTTTTTTCATTTGATTACATTTGTAGATTAGAATGACAATTGAGCGTTTTACATAATTTTGGGGTGCTAAAAAAATATATAATGAAGCTATAAGTGTTGTTACAAAGATAATATTCGAATATATAAAAATTTTCTCAAAATGAAAATCCACCACAATTTTTTAAAGGTTGGTTATTTTGGAATTAAAGTAGTAATTTTCAAGTGCATTTTCCTGAAAACTACTCCTAAATTTAAAGCTATTGTTAAAATCGTTATATCAAATGTAGTAGAAGCTATGTTATAATTTTTTATTTTACAAAATGTTTTCTAGGACCTAATTAATACCTAAAACTGGTTTACAGTAACTTAATCTAAACCAGAAAAATAATTAAAAAATTCCTGCATAGCTGAAAAAGTTTCGACGCAAAATTAATAATCAAATATTTTTATTTTGATTTCTGAAACTGTTTTTCTTTGTGAACCACTTAATGCTTTTGGTTTAAATTTATTTTTCTGTTATTATAATAAACAATAACAGTAAATTGGATTTGCATTTGCATTTACTTAATAGTTACCCCTAATTTTAGTTAAACTTTGATATGATTATCTATATAAAATGTAGTAAAACTCATGTTAAAATAATTGAACTTTGCAAAATCTTTTATAGGGCCGAATTATTTGTTAAAACTGGCTTATAGTCAGTAACTTCTTATAAACCAAACAAATAATTTAATAATTTGTGAATAGTTGAAAAATGTTCAACACACATTTAAAAAAACAAAAATTTGTTAATAAGAAATACTCATTAAGACTAGTTATTTTAGCAATGAAAATCTAAAACATATGTGAATGATGATATCATTTGAGAAATGCTTTTTAGTGCTCATATTTACTTCATTCATTATTGTACAATATAATACTTCTGTTTAAACAATTCATGTGAAGCAATAAACCGTACCATGTTTGCTATGTCATTATAATTAATGTCACCCCTAAATACTATAATAATGCAGTATTTAGAAAAGTGAACATGTTTTGTAAAATACTTCATTTTTCTCAAATTCTTAAATAATAATAATAGTACTAATAATGTACAACGTCCTCTATAGTTATTTTATTAATTAGTTCATTAAATTAATAATAAAACTGAGAAATAATTAACAGATTATATGTATATCGTTAAGTAAATTTAACTTTTAAAATCGCAAAAAAAAACGTTTAAACAACGACTGCAATAAATTTCACAGTGGTGGACCAAAATGCGAAACACCTTGTATATATATATTTTATTTTATGATCTTTGAACAAAACCCCAATAATTTGCTTTAATTTTACAAAGTAAGCGCCAATTCCAAATTAATTACGTGCAAACGCAAATTCCATTATAAAGGGTGTTTCGAATTAAAGCAGAAAATATTAAGATTTTCAAAAATTGCCAAAAACGATCGTTACAAGGCTTTGTAATTATTTATAGAAGATTATTATTACAAACTGATAAACACGTGTGCCTATTTAAAAACTCAAATGCACGATTCCGGAAAGCGCGATAACGTTAATTTGCATATGGCCGAAAGCGCTACGTTGAACAAAGGAAAATGAGTTTTGGGCTTCGCAACTAACATTTTGGAAAGCCATTATGACCAAAAAAGCCGAGATTTTTGAGAAAGGTGGCGTACAAATTTTTAATGTATTATTTGTCACTTAACAAAAACGACAAAACATAAAATATTTAAAAATAAGCTTACAATCCAAATTTATATACAGGGTGTACTTCGGAGGTTCCAAAACCCTTTGGTAAACACTATTCTGTTCCACACAAACACTAATTAGTCAAAATCAAAATTTTCTAGAACATTCTTAACACTTCAACCTGCGATTCAAAACGAGGATGCAAGGGCGGGGGCGATGTATGCAGTTTGCAACATTATCCGTTTATTTCAATTTTGGTATATGTTAAATACGATTAAGAAACTTTCTAAAAACGGCCGTACCGATGTTTTATAATTATTTATAAGTTTGTACACACCAAAGACAAATAACGTAACTAATTTAAATCAACTCGTGCGAGCCATCTACGGTACACGCACTAGTTTAAATTGATTTATAAAAGTTCAAATAAATAATACAATTAAACAAATATTTGCATTTCCAATTTTTAAGTAATGTATTAAAGTCGTTTAAAAAAAATATTTTAACGACTGACATATTTTAAATGTCCTAATTATTCTTTGAAGCACATATGTTACATTCAAAGCACGTTGTATTCAAGCTGCCTATGTATAAGTTATACAAAATTTGGGTTAAGTAAAGGGGCGGAGTTTATGTATTGATTTTTCACGAACCCTACAAAGTATTGATTTTTAGATATTCCAAACAGGTAGTGACATCGCCAAAAATTTCCAGTGGTTATGTTATGTTTAAAGTCACCGACCTGTGCGTTGCTCGTAAACAAATATACATTCGTCGCTCGCTGCCACGTAAACCGGCAAAAATTACTGTTTTAACTGTGTTTAATTAATGTTTTAATTGTTCACGAGTGCGAAAGAGAAAGACTTATGAGTGTCGGAATCGGTGTAGAATAAAAGTTCGCACAAAGTTCTAAATTCGAGACGGTCGCCGAAGCGCCGGCATTCGCCCGACCACTTCGCAAAGGTGCTTTAGTGCGTTCGCAGCATCGGCTTACGGGCTTCCAGCCAAGCAAAAGATTCAGTTTGCGGTACGTCTACTTTGCGTGGGTCAATCGATCGAGCATCGACGTGCACTCATCAAAACCGGTGAGTAACTTATTGTTGCTATACAATTAAAAATTATGTTAAATGCAAAGAATTGGAAATTATCCTAAACGACCGTAACGATGTTTTATAATTATTTAGAAAGCAATGCTATAACGAATAAATAAACGTGTAAACATGTAAAAACTCGAATGCATGGTATCACAAAAACTCCGATAACGTGAACCGGCAACAAGCCGAAAGCGCTTCGTAGTTTACGTCGCGTAATCAAAGTAAGAACAAAGCAAATGCATTTCGAGTTTTGCAATAAATATTTTACAAAGCCATTTTAACCAAAGAAGCCTAATTTTTGAGCAAGGTGATATTTATATATATGTATAGAATAACTTTGATTTAATAACAATATGATTCTGATAATAACTGCATTTAATCTAATATAGTGTTCGTTATTACATTTACATTATCTATCTCTGTCTTCCGCTGTAAGACGACCACCTATACAAAAGACCAATTTGAGCAAGAACCGACCTTGGTCGTGTTAGAGAGCCTTTACTGTAGTTTTTTTAGAAAATAAACCCCACAACTTTTTTCGAATAAAAAAAATGTACATTAAAGTTTTTGATTTGAAAGAGAGATGATTAATATAGACATATTCATTGAATGGAGGGTATGTGCGCATTCGAGCGAAAAGTGGCACATTTCCGAGCGAGGGACGCAAATGAAGCGCGACGCGGAGCGGCGCGCTTCATTTTCCCGAGATCGGAATGTGCCACTTTGAGCTCGAATGTGCACACTCGGTTTTAAGCACGGTTCACAATAATTAATTGACCCATGTTAGCCTACTCAATTTGGGACACCCTGTATAATAATTTAAAATCAATGCTTTGCCCATAATAAACGAGCCTTATTTCTGCCAGAAAAATCGTTTGGCAATATCGAATATCTCTCACAAAAATCAGATGTTTATGCTGTCTTGAAAAAGTCAATTATTGTGTAAGACCCACCGACTGAAATGAAAGCTTCTGTTTTCAGACCTAAAAAAAAACTAATTTCCGTTTCTATTCCATGCATATCAAAAGCAAGTAGTTTCTTTCTACGTTTCGGTTAAAATAAAAAGAATCCCTTACATTTAAGTTCGCTCGAAATTAAAGTTTTCGAAGGCAATAATAAATCTTTTCAAATTCTAAGCTAAAGTGCCTTCCTCGGACGGTTCTCACTTAATTTAAAACTATTGTATTCCGCGCAAATGTTCCATTAAGAGTTTTTCTAATTGCGAACCTAATTATTATCATTAAAAATTAACTCATTATTTTCTACAAAATTTCCAACATTTTTATTATCGGGTTGGCAAGAAAGTAATTACGGTTTAATAGTTTGGAATACTACTCAATTTTTTCTACGTGGAATAGATTTTAATTAACTATAGATGTACTATTATGTTAAATGTATTTTGCAATCCTTCTGGTAACATCATGATATCACTTTCGTAGAACTTCTGGTCCTTATCAGGAAAAAACTGAACCAAGTGCAATTTTATTAGTAAAGTCTTTACCATTTTGCCAAGATCGAAATAAATTGTAATCTGATGGTCAAGATCAGGGCTATATGGTGGATGTTACATCAGTTCCCAACTATGTTCCAATAATTTTTGACGGCTTACTAAAGATGTGCGAGGTCCATTGTTGTCATGGTCGAACATAATTCCTTTACGATCAGTTAACTCTGTACGTTCATCTTTGATTGCTTCCTCTAAAGTTATCAGTCGTTGACAGCAAACGTCTAAAGTTAACATTTGGTTATTTTAAAGAAGTTTAAAACACAGAACACCTTTATAATTCCACTAAACTGAAAGAAGACCGTTTTTTTGGATCCTAGTTTTGATGCTGGTTTGTCACCCTTGGACCATGATTATCCTCGATTGATGTTATTGTAGAAAACTCAGTTTTCATCACCAGTGTTGATTTGATTAACTTGAGTTGGTCGACTAGAACGTGGGTCATTTTTACCTGCAAAATATTCAAAACTAAATTTTTTAAACCAATTCTGGCAGGTGCGTTGGAGTGTATAGAAGGACCCAACTTAATGTTAGAAAATGTGCACTGATTTTGGGTGCAAATAAAGGTGGCGCAAAAATTTTAAAAATTACCGTAGAAAGCGGTAAATAACAACATCATGTAATTTCTGTTGAAATTATCAAATTACCACCAAAAATTACAAAGATTACATTTCATTTTTTGAAGTTGTACTTCTTTTGCCGCGTTGAGGGTAAAATGTTAATGGGTAAGGGAAGTTGGACAACGCACAGCTAACGAAAATTCAACAGGTTAGCCGTCTAAGGAAGTAAATTAATTATTGTGAATCGTGCTTAAAGCCGAGTGTGCACATTCGAGCTCAAAGTGGCACATTCCGATCTCGGGAAAATGAAGCGCGCCGCTCCGCGTCGCGCTTCATTTGCCTCCCTCGCTCGGAAATGTGCCACTTTTCGCTCGAATGCGCACATCATCGTATTTATTACATTAGTATAATTTACCGTGCGCTCCTTCAAATCAAAAATGTTAATTTAAATTAGTAAATGTCGATTTTATATTCGAAAAATATATTTACCATAGCAATGAGTGGAAGGGAGCGAGAAGATACGACAATCTTGTCAGTGCGAGTGAGAGGGACCGATGAAAATTATTCAATTGTATTTTCTTCTAATTTATTGGCCTAAATTATTGCGAATCATGCTTAAAACGGAGTGTGCGCATTCGAGCTCAAAGTGGCACATTCCGATCTCGGGAAAATGAAGCGCGCCGCTCCGCGTCGCGCTTCATTTGCCTCCCTCGCTCGGAAATGTGCCACTTTTCGCTCGAATGCGCACATCATCGTATTTATTACATTAGTATAATTTACCGTGCGCTCCTTCAAATCAAAAATGTTAATTTAAATTAGTAAATGTCGATTTTATATTCGAAAAATATATTTACCATAGCAATGAGTGGAAGGGAGCGAGAAGATACGACAATCTTGTCAGTGCGAGTGAGAGGGACCGATAAAATTATTCAATTGTATTTTCTTCTAATTTATTGGCCTAAATTATTGCGAATCATGCTTAAAACGGAGTGTGCATTCGAGCTCAAAGTGGCACATTCCGATCTCGGAAAATGAAGCGCGCCTCTCCGCGTCGCGCTTCATTTGCCTCCCTCGCTCGGAAATGTGCCACTTTTCGCTCGAACGCGCACATCTTTGTTTTTATAAGATTTTTACATGAATCTTTTTTTTCAAATCAAACAATTAAAATTTCAATCAATTTTGATTTTATATTCGGTGAAAGTTATGGCATTTATTATTGTTTTTAAAAACTGTTCAAAAGCATTAAATGTGTTGCAATAAATATTTAATTGTTAAAAGGCCAATTTTTAGAAGTTCGAAATTGCCGCGGTTCTAGTGTTAAGGGAAAGGTTATTGTCTAGCTATTAGAAAAATGAATTTTTCTTTTTCCACATTTTTTTCCCGCCGCCGCCGCCTTCTCTTCGCCTGCGTCGCTAGTATTTCAAGCAAACTATGTGTTGAAATTGCGTCTTAAAATTTTAATTCGGTGATTTAGTTTCGAATAAGAAAGGGCGCCTGTTATTTTACGAGAAGTCTACAGAATTTAATTTGTAATAAAAGCAATATCGACCCTGTCGCATTAATAATTCAAAATTGTCCTTATTCGTAACGTAGCAGTAGTTTCGACATTACGAATTTAATTTCGTCTCGAACGTTTCGAGGGCGCAAAAAAGAAGAAGACCGCGAAATTAAAATTAATCTTGCGTGTATGTAAAATGAGGTGTGCGAGCCGCTCGAATATAATTCAGCCAAATTCTTTGGAATTTTAAGACAAATTAAGGGGAGTTTCGAGGGTTTAATAACATTTTATTACTGGGATTACGCTCATAAATATTAATTTCGGGAATCGTGCTAACTGTAATGAAACCATGCAGATACACATTCCCACGTAACTGCAGCCAGACTGCGTTATCGGGTTTTTAGATGTCCGTACTGTTAGCGCCAAAGCGAAATATGCGAAATATTTTAATTTTAATTGCGAATAATTTAATTTGGATGCACGTTGTATGTTCTGCAGCCGTTCCTGCGCCGCCGGATTTTAATATAAGCCAGGGACGACCTGCAATTTTATTCCGATTTACGGCGCTGAATTTGTGCATTTGCAGAAATTAGGTTTTGCGGCGGAGCAATATGTAAGACAAACAAGATTATTGCGCGTTCCTGTTTAATAAACATCTCGTTTCGCCAATTTATTTAATTTTCGGCGGAATTTGTAAGCTTAACGTTAAGGCAAAAGCTATCCATGTGCAGGTGAAAAAATAAAAAGTAATTAAATCCTTCGAAATCATCAATTTATCAACCTGCTCAATTCTGGAAAGATATGAGTCCGAAGTTAGCGGTGGACGTAAGTCTTAGATTAAAAATGCCAGCATTGCTCATTGAGTCGCGATGGCTTATGCGTATCTTATACTTTAAACAAACAAATTATGTAGGGGGACCTGTTGTACCTTGGTGCTTTTACCTAATAACAAATGACTCATCGTAATAGAAAGATTATTTATTAATGTTTGCATAGTAGTGGTCTGATTTTGGCACAGCATAATCTTTAATTTTATTTTTGAGTTTAAACGTTAAGGGTTGGTGTGTTGTACCTCGGTCACTGTCAATAAATTGTACCTTGGGCCTAAGATCAACATGCAATAAATAAAAATTTAGATTTACCTTTGTTATAAATTCTTTTTTTTTATTATTTGGCTTCAGATAATATGCCTAGCAAGTCTAACAAAAAATTTAAATTTTTGCAAAGTTAACCATTGAGTATGTGAAATTTTAGTATACGAGAAAAGTTTTGTTAATTTTTAAACAATTTTAGTGTCATCTCAAAGAAGAACATTGGTAGTTCTTATAATCCAAAAATAAATATAGGGGAAAGTGGGGTAGCCCCGGACAGCGGGTAACCGCGGACATAAGAATTTCCAAGAACCTAATCACGTTGCATTGGTAAAATTTTCTTTAAAACAGGCGTCGTCTACAGTAAAAACATATGCAATTTAGTTGTCACGTGAACACCGAGTCTGTTACAATTTAAGGGGTAGTTTACAAAATATAAAAAATTTTCATCGCGCTCGTCACATTTCATTTCAAGTTATCAAGTAGAAAACCTAAGTGTGAATACTTATTTTTTTTTAAGTTGAAGAAAATGCATTATATTTAAACTTTGTAATAGTATTTGAAATATTTCTACTACATCTTAGGAGCTCTGAATAAAAATGTTGAATATTGAGAATCGGGTACCCCCGGACACTAAAATGTCGGGTATCGCCGGACATTATTTTAGCTTAATTAATAATCTTTTTCAAAAGTTACTCTATACTACAGTTGAAATAAATAACTTGTCGGTGCTTTATTATTTACTATCATAATAAATAGTGGTTAAATTACTGTACTTTAGTCAACTTTGTGTATTTTTCACATCCAGTACGAATCGCAACGCTGGTCAACATCTATACTGGCCCGGTGCCTTCAATCACCACAGCACATTTATTAAAACAACTGTTACGATTTCCTGATACATCAAAAAAACATTTAGCAACGGAGCTCAAAAAACTCATATGAGCGATATTTTAACATCTCCATTTAAACAAAATTTAGAGAAAAGCAGAAAACAAAAAACAATAAATTTGTCAAAGCAAAAAACCAAAAAATTGCTAAAAATATTGGAAACAGACAAAAATATTCGAAGTTTTTCCCAAAAAGACCGGGAGAAAGAAACCGAATGCATCTTATGCAAAAAAACTTTTGATGAAGACTGGATTCAATGTTATGAGTGCAAAGACTGGGCACATAAAAATTGTTTAAATATTAATTATTTTTGTGATGTTTATAAGGCCAAAAAACGATTGGGCCACCAATAAGTACTAATCCGGGGCTACCCGCAACTTTTTGTATTGCCAACAAATAAGGTCAAATTGAATTGGCCATATTTCTTAAAAAACCAAATATATCATTACAAATTTTTAATTAGTATAAACTTTAAAGTCCCTACTTTCGTTTTAAATCATAAAAAATAAATAAATTTATTTATTTATATTTTTTATTTCTAATTCTTTCAAGTGTCCGGGGCTACCCCATCTTCCCCTATAGTTTTTATAGAACAATGGGTTTTATTTTGCTTAATGTAAATAGAGCCAAGGTACATCACCTCTGCTGTACCTAGGACAGATCCACTAACTTTTAAATCTTATAGCAATTTGAGTAAACGGTTGGTAATGCTTTCAAATATTTTATGATGAATGCCTTGTTAGTGCCCCACTACGATGCAATTCATTTTATCAACAAATTGTTACATATACAATTTAAAAAAAATTACAAGTGATAAAAGGGCCAAGGTACAACAGGTGTTGCTACTTCTTTGTTGTAACTAAATTAAATGTAACCGCGTTTAAAAATTAATATAAATAAATTCAATAAATACGAAGATGTGCGCATTCGAGCGAAAAGTGGCACATTTCCGAGCGAGGGAAGCAAATGAAGCGCGACGCGGAGCGGCGCGCTTCATTTTCCCGAGATCGGAATGTGCCACTTTGAGCTCGAATGTGCACACTCCACTTTAAGCACGATTCACAATACTTAATTTATTTTTGAAAAAAATTTAACTATCCAAGCTAATATAAAAGCGAAAGTAACTCTGTCTGTCTGGCTCTCTGTCTGTTACTTTTTCACGCCTAACCGACTTAACCAATTATGATAAACTTTGGTATAAAGATAGCTTGGACCTTGAACAAGGACATGTGCAACTGGTTTCGAGCAAATATAGTGAGTGATTCCTGTTATATTCAAAATGTTAAAAACAACCATCTTCAAGAAGTTGCCTTTGCATAATATTATTTGGCCATTTGATCAAAAAGGTGTATTTTTATTTAGTTGTCGTTAGAATAAGGCACTGTTTCCGGTTTCTATTTTCTATGTAATAAAGCATTTTTCTGCTGCTATAAATAATAATAATTATCGATAGAACCGATCAAATGAATAACCGGAAAGAAAACAGTATGTCTCCTACTAAAGGAAAAAAATACAATTTAAAAATAAAAACAATTATAGGACAGTAATTATCAACTAAAATTAGGGAAAGTCATGTAATATGGCAGAAATATATTCTACTAATAAAAAGTAACAAGTCGAAAAAATTGCCGAAACGGTCAAAACGACCGATTCCGCGGTTCTAGTGCTAACGTTCGTAGCTCGACCTAAATTTATCTCGAACGAACTTGAAGCGAAACCAATCAGGACTTCTATTATTCTTTTAATTAAAAATTTTAACTTCTTTGTGAAGTTGATACCTCTTCCGCTTTGTACGTCTAAGTGGAAGCTTAGTTGAGCAGAGTTGTCAATCTTATGTTTTGTAATTATATTTTCGTTTTCGTTGCGTTTAAATTGGTTTTAAAGAAAGTGCTTTTTTATTGCCTTTTCGATGTAAACCAACTTTCGAGTGCTTGCTGCCTTACAACAAAATTGTTCCCTTTTGCCAACAGAAGGAACGTTAAATAATTTGCCGAAGCAGAAACGGCCTGCGCCATCGACAGTGGCGCGTAATTAAAAGAAAACGTAAATTTCCTTCCCTATTTTCTTGCGGTTAAAAAGAATTTTTAATTACTTCCGTAAACCTTTGTTTATGAAATGCACGTTTTTCGTTTTTTTTCGTGTGTTGTTTTTTCGGATGGGAGCGGTTTTTTTTTTTTGATAGAAACGCGAGGGTTGTTATTCTAAATCAATTTAATTTAAATTATAAAACAACCGCTCCGCACCTGTTAATAATTTAATTCGAACTGAAATTTATAACACAATAGAATAATTTTCGTTTGTATTAATAACATAATCAATTCACTTTACACGTAATTTGTTGCGAATTGTTATACATGTGCAAACGATGTAATCGAGCAAATTGTTTTAATTAAAAACGCTAAATTATTGTAGTTAAATTTCAACAACAATAAAATTGCAAATCGTGTTAGTTGATAGGTGCTTTTAGCGTAAAACGTAAAAGAACTTAATATTGGGTCGCAATCAATTGTAATACAGGTGGCTCCCTAATAACACGCTCGTTTGGTTACAACAATCAAAGAAGTAAAAAATAGTACCATTCTTGTCCATATAATTGAGTATTTGTTTGTCGTTAATAATTTTTTTGTATCATGTTCATCTCGCTTATCGTATTTTGAGAAATATTGATTTAAGCACAAAATGTCTCTAATTCTAAGGCCTATACATCCGATTTAAAATTTAAACTCAGAAATTTAATGATAAATTATTAATTCTATTATTTAGGGGAGAGTGGGGTAATTACGGACACATAAGGAAAAAAGTAAACATTAAAAATACTAAATAAAAACTCTGCTGATTTATTGATTATTAACAAAGATAAAAGTTTTATTTATTACTTTTAATCATAATATTTAATTAAATTTAAAAATTAAGTCATTTTTGTGTCAAAAAAAGAAAAGTGTCATTTTCGTGATCTTCTCAAATCTGAGGGTTAATCTCGGACAGTGGTGAGGTAATTACGGACAGTACATATTAAGTAGTAACAAGTAGAATAATTTAAGATAAATAAATAGTTTCAACTTATTTTTAACTCGTAGTCTTACCCCCTTGTTTTTCACCTTTTGGAGCTAAGATTTTAGAATTTCTTTGAACGTTTCTGATGCCCATTTCATCAACGTTGAAAAAACTATCAGTGTTGAAATGATGGCAGTCTAGTAAAGTTTCTAAATTATCAAAAAATATTGATAGTTCATCTGGATTAAAAGCAGTTATTCTATTTAGGGAAGTAGCTTCTGGTTTTCTCAATAAAATTTTAGGCTGTTTTTTGATAAGTCCATAATACCAGTCTTTACCTGCCATTTGAGAGTTCTTATTTTTGTGATTTAATTTATTTTTTTCTGCAAACTTGTAAGCAATCTTCCGAACAGCTTCAACAGTCAATCCATAGAATAGTTTACTGCATTTGATAATATGCTCTGCTAATTCTTTTTCTTGTGCTTCAGAAAATACAGATTTTCTTCCACTTTTTGGCTGAACTAAAACTTCTTTTTTAAATGATCATATATAGTTGACTTTATACATTAATCTACAATTCCATGTAAAAAAACAATTTTTTTTTCTTAAGGTACTGAAATCGTGGTGTCCGGGATTACCCAGCGTTCGCGATTACCCCACTCACCCCTATTATTGGTTTTAAATAAGTAATCAAAGTAAAAATTAATTTTTTTTTTAAATTTGAAATTGAATTTATTGGTTTATTTTTCTTTTTTTAATTGTTTGAATGTATCACTAAATTTAATATGATGACACATTTGCGGTTTGCTTCTAACAATAAGCAATTTTTTGTGGTCCTTGCATAGTTTTTACTAGTAAATTTTAGGATAAATAGTACCCAAGGAAGAATGCTGCAGGCCCACAGCGTACCCCCAGCAGACATACACGCAGTTAAGAAGCCCATTGCGCACCCACAGCAAGCACATACGCTAAAATTCGGTAAAATGAAAATCTATTGCTTCTGAAAGAAGTGTGACATGACTATAGGCGCGCTGTGGGCTTATGAATTTTTAGACCTACGTTTTCGAATCAAAAAGTTAATTTTATAGGTAGCGTTATAATATTAAAAATTTTTACCTGCATTTGGATCGACTATTTTTGAATATATTTTAGCGTGCGGGTCGAAACCAGTGATTCTCAAACTTTGTTTTTATCACGGTACATTTTTATTAATTACAAAATTTGGCAAAATTGAGATTATGGGACTAAATGCAAGGTATTGCTTTTAGGCTAGAGAAAGTAACCAAGTCAAATAATACCAATTGATAGATCAACCAAAGTGAAAAAATTGCATAAACAACACAAAAAATTATTATAAAGCTTTTAGGAATCTTTTAACTTGCATTATTCGGAATTTTTGCAGTAAACCCACGATACCTAGGTGCTATAATATCCAATGTGTTCTTCAAAATTTAAAATGAAGAAAACAGTGAGTTTTTGTTGTGGGCCATACAAAAATAATTACCGAAACCTATTTAAAGTTAGATAAAAGGTCTTTAGGACTATATGGGTTCAAAAACAAAATTTACTAATTTGCTTATTTAAAAATTAAAATATTTTTATAACACATTTTGTTACCGAATTACACTTGCAAAATAATTAACCATCTTCAATAAAAGTTTAACTACCTGATAAAGTAATTCTAATAGGCAAAGCAGAAAAAGTTTTACATTTAATCGGCACGCTCTTAAGAGAACTGTTTTTATTCCTCACTTTACGTTAAATAAAAAGTAGACCCGTTTTATTGCATTAAAAGTAAAGAAAGAACACCTTAAAGTACTCTTTACGGATCTCGATCCAAATGTATTTTCTGCGTCACAATAATAGATAAAATTCTGAATTTACTCCGATGGCTTATTTTTCCGTTGAAATTACATCTTCGGCCGTCGACAAAAGCATGGCTAAAAGGCAAGGCAACGTGTGCGAGTCCGTCCGATGATTTAAGCCGTGCCAGTGAATTTATTCGTTTAATATAGTTAAACGCAGAGGCTTTAAAAATGTGCGTGTGGGTGCGTGAGTGTGTGGTATTTTATTAAATTTCATTTGCGTCCTTAAATCTGGATTAGCAAACAAAAAAATCTTGTTTTTGCAAATAAATCGCCGTTTTGGGAAGACGAAACGAAAACATTTACCTACGATTAAATTATAAGAGAAAACTTGGTGGCCTTATTTTTGGGAGAATATTAATTAAAAATTATGTTTGATTAGTTTTCCTGTGGAAAATGGAGGTTTAATATTTCATCGAGGGTAGATAACTATTAATACGTAAGGGGCTTTCTTGTTTCGAAATAGAAGGCTCTAATTAAAAAAAAATTGTCGTGGGCCTGTACACATACGATATCAGATTGAAGTCGCCTAAAGTGAGGCAATTTTTGGTTTTTTATTTTTTCAATTAAACGAAACGATTAATGAATTAATAATGATATAGTACAGTTTGCTTATTTAATTATTTTTTAAACGTGAATATAATTTTTAATAAAGCAATGCCGATTGTTTTTTTAAAAATAGTATTTATTATTTCAATGTTTTTGTTTGGCTTTGTTTAAGTACGTCCGTCGCAAAAAAAAGGAAAAGCCTTTGACCAGACCAAGAGAGGGTCCTTTAATATTTTTCTTATTTAAAAAAAAAAGGTTTTTGCTAAAATATACAATCGTTTAAAATATTAATTTAGAAGAACGTTAACTATCATTTCTAAACTAAGGTCTTAAAAAATATTGCGCGCATTCATATGTAGTCGACCAAATTTATTATCGGTACTTTCAAGCTGTTTTTGCTCAACTGTAGAAAGTTCTGGAACACTTCCCCCTTAGTCATTTTTGTGTGTGCATTTACCAAGGTTAAAGGCATGCAAATGTATAACCGAAATGATTTAAATCACTTTATATCTTTATATTAATTTTGAAAAATGGTAATTTAATAATTTATACAATTGCGTTAATTTAAAAAACATTGTTAAATAAATTAGCAAAAAAAATATTGACCTTAAATACAACTTTTTTTTAAATTTTAGATTAGCGTTTGCGAAAGCAGATTTTGACCGTCGATCGCCAGAAGCTACCGGCAATCGAGGCCGCATTATCGGCAAGATTCATCTCGTAGAAGCTCGGACTTTTCTCGGTGAGTTTTGGTCGCCGATGGTGCGCTGCTTTATTTATTTTAAATATCCCCAATTAACAAAAGATTATTAAAAAATTAGAAAAAAATCCTTAAACATGCCTAATTCGACTGGCCATAAGAAACTTTTAAATAATATTTGTTTTAATTGATTAAAAAATTAAATTCTTTACTCCTTGATTTCTTAAATATAATTTCTGATTTTATCTTCTAAAAATTGATCTGAGTCGTTCTTGTTTTTTAATTGATAATGGCCTTTATCCTAAATAAACAATTTAACAGATTTTTTTCTAAAATTTTTTGACGTTATACTTCATTTGGCGCATGTAGTGCACTTTTATGTTCAGTTAACAATTCCTTCGAGTAATTCTATTAAAAAAAATTTACAAAAACTACAATAAAACAAACTTATTTTGTATGCTGCTCAAAAGAAGTATAACTTCAAAAATTAATTCGTAAAAAATAATCCGGCACATGCCTATCAAAAAAATCCGTGCGTGAAAATAAAAATAAACTATTCCTTGTAGTTGGGCGCGGAAACGGGGGCACAATTAACATTGTTTTTCTTAGAAACCATTTCACTTCTGCTCGCTCTTAAAGGAGTTATTAAATGTCGCAGAGCCCTTTCTTGCAATGAGTTAGAGCTGGTTTTTCTTTCTTTATGTGTACCAGAAATAATGAAGCCGCGAACGCTTAGCACATAAAGCAAAAGGGTAGCAAAGATCGCGAAGAAAGAGAACGGTATTGCGTGCGGGCTTTTTTGGGCATAAAATCAGTTTCTTCGGCATTTTTACTGCGGGCAAAGCCATCTTTAGTGGCGGTCGTGCCAGCCCTAACCGAAAAAGTTGCGAGGCTCTTTCGGGCGGTATCAGTAAGTTTTGATGTGAGATGAAGTAGAACTAAATGTGCGAGTTTTGTAGGAACAATGTTCGGCATATGAGAGTCGTCCCTAGCGATATGATAGGGAAATGCGGGCTTGTAAAGTGTGCGTGTGGCAGTCTTACTGATAAGACTGACACCGGCTCTCTGGAGGAAACACTCCACTTCCGACCGCTTAAGTTTTACTAGTTCCGTTTCATTTACATATAGACGTTCCTTGTAATGATAAAATAACTTTATACGACGCTTGTTTCGCTTAAATTAATGTTAAAGTCTTAAGTTTTCGGTGGGGAGGGGGGCGCGAGCGACAATTCCGAAAGAACGTCGCCAGCTTCCCTTCGTTCCACCTTCGCAAGAAGGTCGGGCCCTTTTATTTGGATGCGAGCGGAAGACGCGCTCGGGCTCGAATTTCCACCCGTGTTAAGACAACGTTAGGGTTTCAAAAGGTCCTGGATATAAATCTAAAAGGGCGGGGATTCGACAATGCGGGAAAGAGAATTGATTTCAAGTGAAATCGAGGCGCTTAGATGTGTGATCTGATATATCGCTCGTACCGCTTTACTACTGCCATTTACATTGCTCCAAGAAAACACGGATATTGTTTCAATTCATCCTTTCTTCCTGTCGTTACCCTTCCACTCGAAACTTAAAAATATTGCTCTCGCATAAACCTTTATGCGCTCATAAAACTTATCAAAATTGTTATTTTTTTTCTTGGTGAGTTGAATACACTGTTAAAAATTTTCATGGTAATTTCACTACCAACTGTAGGAAGTTTTTACGTATCCAATATAGCAATACAGTCAAACCTCGTTAGTATGTACCCTATTAGTATAAACTCCTCGTTACTATGTACAAAACCTTCCGGACAAATATGTTCATAATATCGAGGTTTGGCTGTATTAAAATTTATAGCTTGATTGCTTGTTGTAAATGTCAAAAACTATTGGTGCTTAGAATTCTTAGCTTTTTGGCATCAAATTAGATTTTAGGAACATTAAGTTCTTAAAAAGAAATTGGGAAAAATTGCAATTACAAAAAATACGTTTTTCAGAACAATCTAAAATCTTGCCAGAATACATAACTTGATTCTTGAATATTTTGAACAATTTTTGATATTTAGTATTTAGTAATAATATTAGTATGGTACCTTATTATTATGAACTCATCGTTATTGTGAACAAAATCTTCCGGACAAACTGTTCATAATATCGAGGTTTGACTGTATTAAAAATTATAACTCGATTGCTTGTTGTAAATGTTCAAAACCTATTGGTGCTTAGAATTCTTAGCTTTTTGGCATCAAATGAGATTTTAAGAACATTAAGTTTTAAGAAGAAATTGGGAAAAAATTGTAATTACAAAAAAATAAATTTTTCAGAACAATATAAAATCTTGCCAAAATATATAATTTAATTCTTGAATATTTTGAACAATTTTTGATATTTAGTATTTAGTAATAATTATGGAATAAATACAATTAAGAATTTTGATTTTAATATTAAAAAAATACAGTCAAACCTTATCAGTATGGTACCTTATTATTATGAACTCAATTTTATTGTGAACAAAATCTTCCGGACAAATTGTTCATAATATCGAGGTTTGACTGTATTATAGTCCAGTACAGTTGGATTGGAAAGAATACTTTTTTCGCGGCCCGACGAAATATTAAGATCATAAAATATTAAATACAAAAATCAGCGGTCGCGCAATTTTTTTGCTATTACCCCAAAATATATTTGTGTACGTCAATATTACCTCTCCTCCCCACACAATTTTGAAACAAAAAAATCAATATAAAATTGAAAATTACAAAAGTTTCTTTATTACCTACCCCTAATCATTTCAATTTTACTCCATTTGGGTTGATAATTTAACAAAACCACCATGATTTTTTATGCAAAATATTATTTACAGAGTGTTTACACAATAGACAGGTTAAATTTAGTTTTTTTGTTTCTTTTTTGGTCAATTGTAATTGTTTGTATCAGAAGACAGGCTTAAATTGCACAAAATAATTAACTAGCAGTTAATTAATTTAAATAGGCGACTAGTTTTTTTATATACAAGCTTTCAAAAATTATTCAAATTTTTTTAGGGGCTCTAGACTATTAGCAATTTTTTTTTAACCTTTATAGTGTTTGATTTAATTGCCACTAATGGAAATCGTGCCGGGTTTTACGCCGTAATGAATATTGACTTTATTCTTTAACAAATTGGGGTGGTTTTTTTTAATCAAAATAGTTTAAACGCGATTAAATACATTTCTGGGACTTAGCTTTGTTGAATTATTATATTACATTTTATATTCTAATTGTTTACAACAAAAAGCAAATAAAGTGCTACATAAAAAAAATTTCTTATAATTCTACGTCATTGTTTAAACAATACCTGTGTCGTAGGCATAAAAAATACAATAATTAGTTTTTTCGTCGTGTTTGACTTAAGTGAAATTTTGAAAATTGCTACCGTATATTTAAATATTAGGGAAAACGATTGGCGGTGTCAGATTTTTGAAATCGTAATTACAAAAGGCGTAATTAACATTTTTCAAAACAGGCGTTTGAAGAATATTCTAGAATTGTTTTATTCGAATCGATTTTGCGTTCTACATAGGTAAAAGTTGGCCTTTGGAAAAAAGACTTATCGCAGCTGCATGTGCGATAAGATATTCCCATTTATTCTATTTCGAACAATTCTGATTTGTATTGCTCTATGTTTAAAGACCATTATCGCTTCATATTTTTAGTATAGCAGTATGATTAATTATACAAGGCAAAAATGTAGTCATTCTTGCGCCTGCCTTTATGAAATAAAGTTGTACATGCGTTTAATTGTTAATTTGACAAGTAATTAGATATATCATTGTGCTTTGCACGCAAAGTACTTTAAGTGTAATCGCATAGCCGCTGAAGATATGGTGAGTCCTCCATCAATTTTTTACAACAATTTATTGAACATGATACAAAACGTTCCTAATTACTGATGTACATACAACATACAACAGTATTTAATTATTTCGAAGATTACATTAGTAATTAATTGTCAAATTCTGCAACAAGACGAATAATTTTGTTTCGGCGGTTGTAATTTTATTTCTGGTACTAAAACCAAAAAATTTAGAATCGTACAAAATTTAATTTAGAACAACCTTAAACTATTATTTTCAGAAGTACGGTTTTAAAGAATATTGGGAGCATTCTCATATAGTCGACCAAATTTGTTATCGGTAATTTCAAGGTGTTTTTGGTCAACTGTAGAAAGTTCTGGAACACTTTCGGCTTAGTCATTTTTGTATCTGCATTTATCAAGGTTAAAAGCATACAAATGTATAATTGAATCGCTTGATACCTTTATATTAATTTTTGCAAAGTGCTAATTAAATAATCTACGTAATTGCATTGATTTAAAACCGTTGTGAAATAAATCAGCAAAATGAATATTGGGATTAAATACAATTTTTTTTAAATTGCAGATTGCTGTTTGTGGAAGGCAGAGTTTTACCGTCGATCGCTGAAGCTGCCGGCTTTCGAGGCCGTAGTCGAGGCAAGATTCATCACATAGAAGCTCGGACTTTTCTCGATGAGTTTTGGCCTCCGATGGTGAGCTTTATTATTTATTTTAAATATCCCCAATTAATAAAAGAATATAAGAATCGTTTAAATAATATTTGTTTTAATTAATTAATAATTCAATTTCTCTACAGCTTTTATTATTCAATGAATATTTTTTTAAATTATTTATTTAATTATGGGGCAGTGGAAGATAATTTAATTATACAAGGTTACTCGTCGTCTTTTATCGATATTTTATTTTCATTGATTTTAACGTTTTGCTTTTTTGGTTTCAGAAGGAATTCACTGCTGAGTGGGCCGTCCTTTCCACCCTCAAACCACACGCTTTTAAACCGTTTTCGGGTAGTGCGCGTTTGTAAAAATCGTAGTCTTATAACCGTTTAATGCCCTCCCAGTACAATCAACTAAATTTCCTAAATAATCGCCTGAGCGTTCGTTTAAAAACTTGGTGTTTTTTTAATTCAAGCTGAATTCAACATAACTTAAAAAATAAACGGGAGTGTTAATATCGGAATGTTTAGTTTGAGGTTCTTGGCGGGTTGATGGCCTTTTCCAGCAGCCTGCAATGGCCCCACCAGTACAAAGGTAGGACAGCTTTTTTTTTTCAGAAAAACCACTGAATTAGTTAGTAATAAATATCAAACATTAGTAAAATTTTTAAAACTTCGCCTTTTCAAATTAAAAAAAATCAAAAACTTTTTTTAAATCGAATTTGGGATATAGTTTTCTAAAAATATATTTGAGACGTTCTCTTTTTCATCGACAATAGACTTGTGTTCTCGAAATACTTCATAAGTATCCATCCAAAATAGTCAATTTATCAGATTTTCTTTGAAAATTTGAAATTTTGGGAACCCCTGCTTTATACACACGCACAATTTAGATTTAATTATTTTTAATTTTACAATTAGTTTAAAATAAAAAATACTTTGAATAGTTTTTAAAAATTTTAAATTTAGGAACTAATTTTATTAAAATGTTTTAACGATATTTCAGTGGTTTTTCTTACTCTTTTACTGAACTTGCGTCTTTTATTTTGATTTTATATTATATGTATGTGCTTTCTTATTGAAATACTTATATTATTCAAAATTAAATTTTCTTTAACAAAAAACGGTCTAAATTTGGATCAAATTGAATTAATTGATTTCTTCTTTTTTTAACACGATCACAAAACGAAACATTGCCAATATTTGTAATTGCGTTATTCTCAAGTTATAGTGATCACTGACTTCGAAAACATGGTTTCGAAAAAAACGCTTTTAAAGTTTTGAGTTTTTGAATTGAAACACTGTTTTCTTTTCTTGTTTCGTGACTTATAGATTTTTAGACTTTTTCTCACTTCTCTAGTCACTTCTTTATCTATTTTGCACTCAAGAAATGACTATATATGTATAATATAATATGGATGGATTTAAGCAATAACGTCTTAACCAACAAAATTCAAAAATCGAGATTTCAACGAGTTTTTTAATTTATTTAATTTTGTTTTCTATGACAATAAACTTAACAATAAAAAAAAATTGTTTTATTTAAATGTTAGAAGAAAGAAGTACAAATTAGTAAAATATCAGAAAAAGCAAATGACTAATTAAAAAAAACAGTTAATTCGTTTTTGCGTAAAGAGCGTACCTTGAAAAGCATTATGCAATAACGTCTTAACTAAAATAAAAATTAAACTCTAATAATTATAATTTTTAATTTCGGTTATTTTCAGTTAAATTTTTATAATTTTCGATTTTGATTTTGTTTGTAATTAAAATTGTTTTAACTATGATATAAATAATTCAAAATGAAAGGCAACAATTGAACAAATATGCGAATAGTTATTAATATTCAAGTTTCGTTCATTTCATCTTCTACTCCAGTTACTTCTATTTGAAAATCCAAGTCTCCATTGTATTCATCAACACCTTCTTCTATTGTATCATCACCAATTAAATCATTGTAAAATTCATGGTTAACTTCAGGAATCAGATGCATATATGATTTTATATCATTTAATTTAGCTTGAGCTATAGATTTACCATTGGGCCATAATATCTCCAAATTATCAGAAAAAATATTCTTTACAAGTGAATTTTTTCCTTTTTTTTAATGTCAATTTTTTTATACTTATCAGTGTCATTACATGACATTTGAACAAAAATTTTGAAAGGCTCATCTTTGAAAATTTTTATTTGTCTTATATTAAACCAATTTACTCTTTCCCCATCCAACGTTTTTTTTCGATTTGTAATTTTTTTTCAATCGATTGAGTACTAACAAAATCTTCTTTTTGTAATGAATTAATAATGAACGAATTTTTTTTAGACACTGTCTCATCACCTCGAGATATAAATTTTTTGTTGTCTTTTGAGTGCAAATTCCACATCGCCAAAATCACTATCGTTTGGTAAATAGCTGTGACCTGATACTAACAATTTTAATTCAATACTTTTTAAGCAATTATTATTCTCAATAATATATTTTAACATCAGTACGATTTTAATATTACGATTTTGTCCTCCACATGAGTCACTCGAGAGAATTAATTCTTTAACAGAAGTATCAACAAGAACTTTTATATATTTTCTTAAACATGAACCTACTCAAAACGTAAATAAATAATTGGTATTGTGGGTACTGTAAATACGACGTTTTTGCGAAATGACATTTTTGAATAACACTACAAGCAGTTACGACAATTGGCCAACAGATGGCACAAGGGTCGGTATAGCGGGAAAATTAAATATAATATATTGCAGCACAAAATAATAACTCGATTTTTTTTAAATGTTGGTTAAGACGTTATTGCTTAATTCCATCCATATAAGGTAAAACGAAAAGCTGCCACTACCAGCCTACTTTTATGCATTGTAGACGACTCCATTCTAAGTTATTTATCCCCATAAATAATAGTCCGATTTGTCGCAAATTTGCAGAGAATACTTTTGAAATATTTTACGTTCAAAAAATTTAAAAAAAACAACAATATTTTCAAAATTCCAATTAGGTCTGCCCCCTTAATGATTCGCGTTAATTTAGACCAATACATTACAAAAAAAATTAATTGAATAATTTTAGTCGTTTCCTCTCACTTTCTTTGACAAGATTATTGTATCTTCTCGCTTCCTTCCACTCATTGCTATGGTAAATACGTTTTTCGCTAATAAAATCGATATTTACTAAATTAAATTAAAATTTTTGATTTGAAGGAGCGCCCGGTACATTATACTAATATAATAAACACGAGGATGTGCGCATTCGAGCAAAAAGTGGCACATTTCCGAGCGAGGGAAGCAAATGAAGCGCGACGCGAAGCGGCGCGCTTCATTTTCCCGAGATCGGAATGTGCCACTTTGAGCTCGAATGTGCACACTCGGTTTTAAGCACCATACCTAACAAAATTGCATTCTTGCCTTTTAATTGAAATACAAATTAATTTCACGGCAATTTCTTAACGATTCGCAATAATTTAGACCCATCAATTACACGAAAAATTAATTGAATAATTTTAGTCGTTCCCTCTCACTTGCATCGACAAGATTATCGTATCTTCTCGCTCCCTTCCACTCATTGCTATGGTAAATACGTTTTTCGATTATAAAATCGATATTTATTAAATTAAATTAAAATTTTTGATTTGAAAGAGCGCACTGTAAATTATACTAATATAATAAACACGAAGATGTGCGCATTCGAGCGAAAAGTGGCACATTTCCGAGCGAGGGAGGCAAATGAAGCGCGACGCGGAGCGGCGCGCTTCATTTTCCCGAGATCGGAATGTGCCACTTTGAGCTCGAATGTGCACACTCGGTCTTAAGCTCGATTACCAAACGTCCCGTTTTAACAAAAAAAAAATTGTTTACGTTAGTTATACCCCACCTAGCACACGGAATGTTAAATTATAAAAAATTATTCTGCTAAAAACGCCAAGTTAATTTTTTAACACTTTCACAAGTTGCTCATAAACAAAATCAATTTCTTTCGAGAAAATTTGATTGAATTTAATTCCGTATCGATGCGCCAATTATTAGAATAATCGGTTCCTCGATGCGTACGAGATTTAGTACAAGACATATCGTTTTCGAACAAGATCCCGTCTAAGATTGACGCGATCCCATCAGCTCCTCCAGCACGGAAGACGAAACATATTGATTTCGGCGAACGAGCAATAATCCGCAATTATCAAAATCCCATATTTACCCACGCACGCACAAAGCTTCCGGCGATTAAAAAAAAAGGTACACCCTCGCCGCCCAAATTAAAACCATGCACTTTTTTTTATGTTCAATTATCCAATAACTATAAATTCGAAACACGTAAAAAGCGCTTAAACGATCGCATTGTTTACGCTGCTTAGGTTTGCCATTCTCTAATTAGGGACTTCTTCACGTCCAGCTTTGAGACTTTTCCAAATTCTGTTTTCAGCTCTTTAAAACTAACAACTACTCCTTTAATTATCGTTAAAGTTTTCATCTGGAAAGTTTGCCGGAATTGCCAGTATTTTACTTAAGAGTTTTAATGACGCATCGAGAAAAGCGGAACTGGCAACATGAAAAAAAAATCATGTTCTTGTCCGTCATTCGACACGAGTCCTTGTTGAATAACACGCCAGTTAATTACGGAACATCATTCGCCTACATTAACACGTGCCATCGCGAATCGTGAACATTGCGTTTGCACGCCATTAAAAAGAGTAAAACTCGGATTTTCATGTTTATTGGCGAGGTTCTGACAACGCTTAATTCAATTGTAAATTCGAGAAAACAATTCATTGCGAAGGAAATTCGCTTGGCCAATTCGACATTTTTTTGCTCCGCTCAAAATATTGAAAAATTGCTTTTTTTCTTTAAAGGGGGAAACATTTAATTGTTCAACAATGTTTTATTGATTTCGATACAATTTTAAATCAAATTATACTGAGTTTTTATAAACGTAACTTTCGATAACTTGTGATAACCTTTATCTAAGATCGACAATTTTGTTCAACGTCCATCAATTAATTAAAGCTAACCGAAAATATACAGAAGGAAACCCTAATAAAAATTTTACTAAGACAATAACAATCTTACGGTCATTAAACCCATTCTTTATTGTTAAGATTAAAGGGCTTAAATATGGAATTGAATGCACATAATTGGATTATTGGGAAATTCAAAATTAGTCATTGAAATGCATCTATCGCTCGATTTACACGGTATTTTATTTACACGGTTTTTTTAAGAATCGACATTCGGCGTAGATTAAGAATAATAAATTTTTCTTAAATTATTTTCTTGTCCAAATTGTTGCAAAAACAATAATTGTTTATGTTTATTTAATTTTCTTATTTAATTAATGCAATATTTATTTATCATTACTATTAATAAAATTATTCAATTGTTAATCGTTTTGCAATGGCTCTTCATAGATTACAAGTTTAAATACAAAAATATATATTTGGAATGCTTTAAGATGCAATTAAAATATTTTGAATATTTAATTTAATTTATAAATAATCATTTAAAAAAATGTTAATATTAATTACTTTATTTTAGATTTTAGAAAGTGACAAAAATTATTCCATATTTATGGATGTTATAACAATATTCTTTGATCTATTTTCAAGTTTTAACTCCAAATCCAATAGGAAATAAATGAATTTTTTTTTTGATAGCTGTGTAAAAAATTTTCTATTTTTTTCAGTTTATAGTAATTATAAATAAACAATTATGAAGCATAAGGGCGGCCGTTTGTGCAAATTTTTAAAAAATTGGTTTTGCAGTTTCAAGTCTAACAAATCCAATAAGAATCATATAATTTATTTCTTTGATAGCTATGCAAAAATTTTTTTATTAATTTTTAGTTTATAGTAATTATAAATAAACAATTATAAAACATAAGAAGGATTTTTTAGCAAATTTTCAAAATTTCAAATTTTGCAGAGTCAATTCTAACAAATCCAATAAGAATCATACAATTTATTTGTTTGATAGCTATGCAAAATTTTTTTATTGTTTTTTCAGTTTATACTAATTATAAATAAACAATTATAAAGCATAAAAACGGCCGTATGTGCAAATTTTGAAAATATTAAGTTTTGCAATTTCAATACTAACAAATCCTATAAGAATCATATAATTTATTTCTTTGATAGCTATACAAGAATTTTTTTACTATTTTTTTAGTTTATAGTAATTATAAATAAACAATTATAAAGCATAATAACGGCCATTTGCGCAAATTTTTAAAATATTAAATTTTGTAGTTTCAATTCTTACAAATCCAATAAGAATCATATAATTTAATTCTTTGATAGCTATGCAAGAATGTTTTTATTATTTTTGCAATTTATAATAATTATAAATAAACATTTATAAAGCATAATAACGGCCTTTTGCGCAAATTTTTAAAATATTAAGTTTTGCAGTTTCAATTGAAACAAATCCAATAAGAACCATATAATTTATTTCTTTGATAGCTATGCTATAATTTTTCTATAATTTTTTTAGTTTATAGTAATTATAAATAAACAATTATAAAGCATAAGAACGGCCGTTTGCGCAAATTTTTAAAATATTAAGTTTTGCAGTTTCAATTTTAACAAATACAATAAGAATCATATAATTTATTTCTTTGATAGCTATGCATTAATTTTTCCATTATTTTTGCAGTTTATAATAATTATAAATAAACAATTATAAAGCATAATAACGGCCGTTTGCAAAAATTTTTAAAATAATAAGTTTTGCAGTTTCAATTTTAACAAATCCAATAAGAATCATATAATTTATTTCTTTGATAGCTATGCATTAATTTTTTTATTATTTTTTCAATTCATAGTAATTATAAATAAACAATTATAAAGCATAGTAGCGACCGTTTGAACAAATTTTTAAAAAAATTGGTTTTACAGTTTTAATTCAAACAAATCCAATATGAACCTTATAATTTATTTCTTTGATAGCTATTCTATAATTTTTATAATTTTTTAGTTTATAGTAATTATAAATAAACAATTATAAAGCATAAGAACGGCCGTTTGTGCAAATTTTTGAAATATTAAGTTTTGCAGTTTTAATTCTAACAAATCCAATAAGAGTCATGTAATTTATTTCTTTCATAGCTTTGCAAGAATTTTTTTATTATTTTTTTACTTTATAGTAATTATAAATAAACAATTCTAAAGCATAAGAGTGGCCGTTTGCGCAAATTTTTAAAATATCAAATTTAATAGTTAACAAAGAGATAAATTAATTGATCTTTTTTGTATTATTTCATGTTGAAATAACTAAATTTTCTTTGTTTTTAAATTACAGGAATCCCATAAAAAATCGTATCTAATTTTAAAAAGTTCTTTTAGGAACTAACCTCACGTGGAAATCGGGAAATACCTGTATTTCAGTAAATGTCGCAGACAAGTCGTTCTAGACCCTTCGAAAAACTTTCCAATAAACATTCAATATTTGAACAAATTAATTTTATCAATCGAAATAAAATTTAAACTTGGCAGAGAATTAAAGTTCTTGTTTTTTCAAAGTTTTTTCCAAGTAACTTAAACATAAACTTTTTTTGTAACGCTTGCAAGAGTAAACTTAGAAACTTTGTAGCAGTTCCAAAGGTGTAAAATTGGAAACCGTACTTAAAAATACTGAATTCGACTTTAAATTAGAAATAAGAGAAGCATACAGCGCGGAAAGATTCTGTGGTCGAACTCCATCAATACAATTCAACATTTTTCAGTCGCAGAATCCATTCAGCCTCTGAAAAATGAGCGCAAGGAGTAAAATCTGAGATAATGATAAATGAGCTATTGAGCTAAATATCTAAGGACATTTTCATCCAGAAAATGGACTCCATTGTTATATTCTAAAAGTAATTATTTAACAACAAAGACATAAGTTACTCTTGAATTCTTTTTTTTCTCTCCTCGACACAAAAGGAAAAATCTCATGCTCGACTGTACCCAACAAATAGAAAATCGATGGGTTTTTATGTAAAAAATCTAACAACTTCTAGAAATGATTTCTATCAAAAGTTGGGGTATCTTTATAGACACATTCAAGAAAGAAGTTATTCAATTCTGTGGGGGTAAAACCAGATTATTGATTTCGATGCGTGGTGACCACATTCATTGTACGGTTTTATAAAAGGGGAAGAATGACATTACTTTATTAACTCCAAAAAAAGAACTCCTTCTGACAACGGGACAAATCAAATAAATCGTCAAAAAAAATTTTTTTTAATAAAGTCTCCTTGCGTTCGGCAACGCGAAGCTTGTACTTTCTGTTTTAATTATTCTTAGATCTTGAAATGGCCAAGTTGAAAAGCTATCATAATGACTTTGATAAAATCTCTTAATACTTCAATAATTCTCGTTTTAACTCATAAATTATTACAAATCTCTTTGCTTTAATTTTCCAAAAGTACGCAAGGTGCTTTATAATTGAACATTGCGATTTATATTTTAAATCTTAAGACAGTGTTTCTCAAACTTTGGCGTGCAGAACTAAAGAAACTCGCGTAGAAAATTGCAATGTTATAATTGCAGTGAAAGCACACTTAAACATTACTTACAGAATACAATACAATTTTTTTTAAATGTACCTACATGAATTTAATTAAAAAAATAGTTTAAGCTTTATAACATTAGAAATCTTTAACACAGGGTTAATCTAATATTAAACAAACTTACCTAGAGAATTGCAATGTTATAAGTTAAGAGGAACTTCCCTTACCGTTACATACAGAATATAATACTAATATTTACAATTGTACATGAATTTATTAAAAAAACTAGTTTGCACTTTTATAACATAAATAATCTTTTACACAGGATTAATCTAATACTAAGCTAACGCATTTAAAAGATTTCAATGTTATAACTGCGGTTAAACTACCCTTAATTTCTAAATACAAAATACAATACATATTTTTTCTATTGTACATATGAGTTTATTTAAAAAACTAGTTTACACCTTTAGAACAAAAATAATGTTTTACACAGGGTTAATCTAATACTAAGCAAACTTACCTAAAATATTGCAATGATATAACTTAAGAGGAACTACCCTTAACTGTTACATAGAGAATACAATATTAATATGTACAAATGTACATGAATTTATTTAAAAAACGAATTTTTTTAGTTTATAATAATTATAAATAAACAATTATAAAACATAATAGCGGCCGTTTAGGCAAGTGTTTTAAATATTAAGTTTTGTAGTTTCAATTCTAACAAATCCAATAAGAATCATATAATTTATTTCTTTGATAGCTATGCAAGAATTTTTTTATTATTTTTTCAGTTTTTAGTAGTCATAAATAAACAATTATAAAGCATAAAAAGAGCTCTTTTAGCAAATTTTTAAAATCATAAATTTTGCAGTTTTAATTCTAACAAATCCAATAAGAAACATACAATTTATTTCTTTGATAGCTATGCAAGAATTTTTTTTTTATTTTTTCAATTTATAGTAATTATAAATAAGCAATTATAAAGCATAATGGCGGCGTTTGCTCAAATTTTTAAAATATTTGGTTTTGCAGTTTCAATTCTAACAACTCCAATAATAATCACATAATTTATTTCTTTGATAGCTATGAAATAATTTTTCTATAATTTTTTTAGTTTATAGTAATTATAAATAAACAATCATAAAGCATAAGAGCGACCGTTTGGGCAAATTTTTAAAAAATTGGTTTTGCAGTTTCAATTCAAACAAATTCAATAAGAATCATATAATTAATTTTTTTGATAGCTATGCAACAATTTTTTTATTAATATTTTAGTATATAGCAATTATAAATAAACAATTATAAAGCATAAGGGCGGTGTTTTTAGCAATTTTCAAAATTTCAAATTATACAGTTTCAATTCAAACAATTCCAATAAGAATCATATAATTTATTTCTTTGATAGCCATGCAAGAATTTTTTCATTATTTTCTCAGTTTATAGTAATTATAAATAAACAATTATAAAGCATAAGAGCGACCGTTTGCGCAAATTTTTAAAAAATTTGGTTTTGCAGTTTCAATTCAAACAAATTCAATAAGAATCATATAATTTATTTCTTTGATAGCTATGCAAAATTTTTTATTAATATTTTAGTTTATAGTAATTATAAATAAACAATTATAAAGCATAAGAGCGACCGTTTGCGCAAATTTTTAAAAAATTTGGTTTTGCAGTTTCAATTCAAACAAATTCAATAAGAATCATATAATTTATTTTTTTGATAGCTATGCAACAATTTTTTTATTAATATTTTAGTATATAGCAATTATAAATAAACAATTATAAAGCATAAGGGCGGTCTTTTAACAAATTTTCAAAATTTCAAATTTTGCAGTATCAAATCTAACAAATCCAATAAGAATCAAACAATTTATTTCTTTGATAGCTATGCAAAATTTTTTTCATTAATTTTTCAGATTATAGTAATTATAAATAAACTATTAGAAACCATAAGGGCGGTCTTTTAGCAAATTTTCAGAATTTCAAATTTTGCAGTTTCAATTCTAACAAATCCAATAAGAATCATATAATTTATTTCTTTGATAGCTATGCAACAATTTTTTTATTATTGTATTTTATATTACTAATAATCTTTTACACAAAATTAATCTAATACTAAACAAAATCACCTAGTAAATTGCAATGTTATAACTGCATTAAAACTACTCTTAAAAGTTTCATACATAATATAATACTAATTTTTTTGATTGTACATAAATTTATTTAAAAAAAATAGTTTAGGTCTTTATAACATTAATAATCTTTAACACAGGGTTAATCTAATACTAAGCAAACTTACTTAAAAAATTGCAATGTTGTAACTTAAGAAAACTACCCTTAACAGTTACATACATAAATAATACTAATATTTACAATTGTACATAAACTTATTTAAAAAACTAGTTCATGCCTTCTTCTTCCTCTTTAAGCTAGGAATTTCTTCCTGGTTGCTTGGCCTTTCTATTCGGTTGACGATGAAAACCAGCTTTGAGCCCATCGCTTGGGCGGTCGCCCTCTGGTCGTTCTAATTTACAAGTTCGAGCTAGTCTTCCTTGGTCCATTCGGTCTACGTGGTCGTTCCATTCTTTTTCTCTTTTCTTGGTCCATCCTACTACCTCTTGTATGTTGCATCTTTCTCTTATGCTGGTGTTATGCCTTTATGACATTAATAATCTTTTACATAGGGTTTTACATAGGGTTGGTAAAGTAATTCATTTTATAATAAAACTGTTGTGTTTTGTCAGTTTCTTAAAAATTCAAATTTACAAAAATTTCAACTACATTATTAACCAACACCTCGACCAAAAACTTTATTACACAAAACAATATTATGATACAAAAAAAAATATTTAATTTAAATTCACCTGATACGTTACCCGAATTTTTATAGAACCACCCAAATAAGACAAAACGCTTAATTTTGAACTTCAGTAAAACGTATTTACTTTAACAAAAGTAGCCTTTAAATAAACTGAGATAAACTGTTATTATCGCTTTGCACTTTTTAAATCTATAAAAGCGCTTACGACCGGAAAACCAACGCGAATTGATTCGAACGATTTTCTTTGAGCAATTCGACATTATTGTTAACGTCCAATTGTTGTTAGTTAACGATCCGAACGGACGCTCCGTCGAAACTGTTAGCCGAAAGAAGAAATAAAATAAAGAGCCGGGGGCGAAGGTTAGCGCAAATAGTAGGAGACACATCGGAGCCGCCGAACCTAAAACTCAATCAAAAGAACAATGCACGTAAACTTAAAAGGCCCGTACAAAGCGACCTTAAAACGGATGCTCAGTCGGCATTAGAGGCCGTAATGGTCCACTAAAAGACTAAACGATCCTGTCACCACGGTCTGCTACTTGCATCGAAATCTTAAACGAGACCAAATATCCGCTCAGGGTGTGTAGACGTCGGGAAATTTAAAAGGAAACAGGAAAAAAAAACGTCCCACATTTTGTACGTTTAAGGGCAGCGGAATTCGCGCCGTTTTAAGAGCCTCGGCTCCACAGTCAGAATGCATCGTTATTTGATAACGTTTTCGTGTCTATGAAGGAAAGAAGAACTCCCAGAGTAACTTGAGTGCCCACAACAAACATTATGTCGGTACGAACAATAAAGTTTGATAACCGGAATAGTTGCAGATGTATGTCAGATGTATAAATATTTAATACAGTGTTGCAAAAGTCCTTGCAATGTTAAAACTACGCATTTGATGATTAAACATCGCGCTGTGTTGAAATTACTTTTCCTATTTGTTGAGATAAATCAGCGATTCTCAAACGTAAATTAATCGTGGACGTGTAATATTTTAATTAGGGTCAGGTGGCTGGGATTTTTGAGTTAAATTTTTGTCGGCAACGGAAGTTGCGCGCGCACATCTAATTTGAGAAGTTAGTCATTTAAGGAAGTAAATTAATTATTGTGAATCACGCTTAAAATCGAGTGTGCACATTCGAGCTCAAAGTGGCACATTCCGATCTCGGGAAAATGAAGCGCGCCGCTCCGCGTCGCGCTTCATTTGCCTCCCTCGCTCGGAAATGTGCCACTTTTCGCTCGAATGCGCACATCTTTGTATTTATTGAATTTGTCTATTTTATCTTTCACTCTTTGAAATTATTAATTTAAAATTAGTTTATTAAATATCGATTTTATGTTCGAACAACTTATTTACCTTTAGCAATGAGTGGAAGAAGCGAAAAGATAGGGGACAATGTCGTCAATGGCAGTGAGAAGGAACGATTAAATTAACGATTTCTTCTAATTTATTGCTCTAAATTATTGTGAATCGTGCTTAAAATCGAGTGTGCACATTCGAGCTCAAAGTGGCACATTCCGATCTCGGGAAAATGAAGCGCGCCGCTCCGCGTCGCGCTTCATTTGCCTCCCTCGCTCGGAAATGTGCCACTTTTCGCTCGAATGCGCACATCTTTGTATTTATTGAATTTGTCTATTTTATCTTCACTCTTTGAAATTATTAATTTAAAATTAGTTTATTAAATATCGATTTTATGTTCGAACAACTTATTTACCATAGCAATGAGTGGAAGAGAGCGAAAAGATACGACAATGTCGTCAATGCGAGTGAGAAGGAACGATTAAAATTATTCAACTGATTTTTCTTCTAATTTATTGCTCTAAATTATTGTGAATCGTGCTTAAAACCGAGTGTGCACATTCGAGCTCAAAGTGGCACATTCCGATCTCGGGAAAATGAAGCGCGCCGCTCCGCGTCGCGCTTCATTTGCCTCCCTCGCTCGGAAATGTGCCACTTTTCGCTCGAATGCGCACATCCTCGTATTTATTAAATTTCTTTATATTAATTCTACACGTGATAATATTTAATTAAGTAACGCCAAAGAAGTATACTTCTAAGGTGCCTGGAAAAGTACACGCACCGGTTTTTCTTCTAATAGACCATAGTTTCTTTAATTGCTTGTACAGGCAGTCCTCGTACCTACGGCATGTTAGGTTCTCGAAATACGCGACGTAAGTCGAGACATATTTTTTCATATGTTTACATGTAAAACTCAAGGGTTAGGATCCACACGGACTCAAAATTGAAAATAAACTGCATTTATAACAAAGGATATACATACTTTATTATCAAAAGTAAGTTCTTAAAATAATTATATATGTACTTATGAAATCGCTAGTTATTTTTGGTATTTGTGTGTTATTAATTTTAATAATAATGATAAAACTTTAATAATCAAAATATGTAATGAGAAATAATAAATTAAACTTTTGGCCTAAAGAAACTATCAATTCTAGATTGCTTCGCTTTTTTCTTCTTGCTATCATACAGGTCTTGGTAACACTGATAGGCTGCACAAATTTTGTTGTTAACATTAAAACTTCTCTCAAAATTAGGATCATTTTCTTCAAAAATTTTCATGGCATTCTCCAAATTTGCAAGGGCTACGGAAAGTTTTTTTAGCGTTGGCAACGCTGCTCCTATGCCGTAAATCGAAACAATTGACGTATGTTTGAGGAATAGTGTCAAAACATTGTTCGACGTAACTTGAAACGACGTAAATCGAAACGACGTAAGTCGAGGACTGCCTGTATTTTAAAAAAAACTATCAACTGTAGTGATCTTTTTGCCTTATTTAGAGTTGATCATAATTGTTAATATATTTAATATAAACGAATTATTAATACAGTACAATCCGGTTAAAAGTAAGCAGGAACTAAAAATATGAGCCAAACAGATTGAGTCTAAACTTTTTTTAATTTGACCCCCCGCCCCTCTAGGCAGTTCGATTACCGCTACAGACAGTACATTTATAAATGTAATCCTTTAGTAAAGTCTATTGTAATCAAATGAGCAAACTAACGAATTGTGTTTTGAAACCAATTTTTTTTATATCTTTCACAGTAACAAAGTTTAAACTACTATAACAAAAAAAACTGGAAAAACAGTTCTTTTTGTCTTTCAAAACCAATCTTTTTGTTATCTTGGGTGGTATGGACCCCGGCCAACCTACTATAATATGAAAAATTTATTATATTTTATTTGGGTAAGACGTTATTTAATTAACTTTATTAGTTTTTGATCATATAATTAATGCTTAACATTTAATAAAATAATCGGGGGTCTACTGCAATGGGTAAAATTAAATATATTTCACTTTGTGAGAACATCATTTAATTATATTAATTTTTTAAATTTTAACCATATAGAAATATTCAGACGTCTATTGTAGTACGTTCATTTGCCTCCCTCGCTCTGAAATGTGCCACTTTTCGCTCAAATGCGCACAAAGTTTTAAAAATATTTTAATTACTAATAAAAGTATGAATTTAATATTTAAATTTATATATTTTGTGTGATACTTAATTTTGGGTCAGAATTATAGGGTAAATTATATTCATTCTTATGTAGGAGGGTTAAAAAAAATTAATTTTAAAGAGTACTTAACGATATTTCGATTTTTATATAAATATTTATTGCGGATTTTACATATTGATTTTTACATTTCGTTTAAGGCTAATGAATTTAAGAAAAAAATTATGGGGTACGTTACATCTATTTCTAAGCTTGATTTTAAAATTTTTTTATATATATTTCAAGGATTAACAAAACTACAATATCTTTTTGAACTTTACAATTAGATTTTCACATTTTAATCAAGGTTAATGTATGGTACTTAATTTTGGGGCAGAATTATACACTAAATTATATTTACTCTTATGTAAAAGAGTCCCAAAAAATTATTTTTGCAAAGTATTTAACGATTATTCGATTAATTGTCGAAGACGATTTTTTTGCGGATTTTTTATTTAGTTTTTTACACTTTGTTCAAGATTAACGTGTGGTGCTTACCTTTGGGGCAGAATTATGAAACAAATTAAATCTATTCTTATGGAAAAAAGTCCCAAAAATTAATTTTTAAGAATTTTTAGCGATATTTCAATTATTTGCGGATTTGACTTTTAGATTTTTATATTTCGTTTAAGGTAAATGTGTAGCACTTAATTTCCGGGTGAAATTCTTGTATTTATTGTATTTATTTAAAATATTTTTTACACGTGGTTATATTTAATTGTGTTGCGCTAAAGAAGTATAACTTCTAACGCGTGTTTTTACACGAACCGGTTTTTTGTCATTTTTTAAAACGAGAAATATTACAAATTAAATTCTACTTAAATTTAACTACTAATAAAATTACAATTCTTATCTTAATTCATTATTTATGAAAAACTTATTTAATAAGGACCCTCGGGACAATTTTATTTGGATAAGGTTTTGTAGTAGCATCTTTTATAACGCCGTAAAAGTTTTTTGGATTTGAATATTTATCTAAATGTTCAAATTAATTACCGTTTCTATATTTTTCATTATACAGAAAAGTCGGAAATTTTTTTTCGAAATTATTCAAATCTATTACAAGGGCTGTTTAGTGGGGACTTTCGGGACAATTCTATTTAGATAACTTTTTGTTGTAGCTCCTTTTATAAGCCCGTATTAAATCAAGTGTCCAGATGTCCAAATGTCCAAATAAATATTTATTCGAAATTATTTAAATCTAACACAGGGGCTGTTTAGTGGGGACCTTTGGAACAAGTTTATTTGGATAATGTTTTTTTGTGGCTTCCTTTATAAGCCCGTAAAAGATTAATTACATTTGCTATATGTTTTTCCATATGCAAAAAGTCTCAAAATTGTTTTTTGAAATTACTGAAATCTAACACAAGGACTATTTAATAGGGACATTCAGAAGCAATTTATTTATATAGCAATTTGTTGTAACTTTCCTAATAAGCCCAGAAAAAATTAATTAACTTATCTACTTGGTCAAAATTATTTCCAAAAGAGCAAAAATATTTTTTTAGATTTATAAAACTAAGGCTGGTTAATAGGAACCTTTGAAAGCATTTTATTTACATCCCTGAAATTTTGTTCTTTCTTTGTAGTGGCTTTAATATTATTTGTAATCAAAAATTTTTTGAACACCAGGATAAAAAGTTCGATTTTCGACTCTATTTTGAGCGGCAAAAGTGCCATATTATCTTCTAGCTAAATAATTAATCAATTAGTAGGCATGCTTGAATTTTTTAAGTATTCTAAAAGATACAGGCATGTTTCCAAAAGCACACCACTGCTTTTAATAAGGCTTTACAAAAAATTTATTCACCAATAATCCAAATTGCTTGTTTCAAAATTGCATTTATAAAAGTTCGTAAATTGCTTTCGGTTATCGGTTTAGGTTTTAATTTTAAGTGTAGATATTGTATTCGCGATTCGACAAAGCATTGACGGTTATATTGTGTTCAATTTGCACATTGAAGAAATATTGCTTCAATAATAGTAACTCAACTATAAATTCAGTCTGCAAAGTAATTGTATTGCAACTATTTTACTTACTAATGGGACTGCCATTTGTTCTCGAATTAATGGGATGGTAATTGTTCGTTCTGAGGAACGATCGCTCCAGACACACTTAAGTTGTATTCCGTAATCTCTTACTTTGTTCCATTTTCTTTCTTCCTCCTATTTGTTGCCTAAACTATCGCTGGAGGTTCATAAAACAACTTTTAATTAATAGAAATTTGCAATTCAATTCTTCGGAAAGCGATTCGGACGAAAATGACCGTTTTTGATATTGAAACATTTAAAGTTAGTGGTTCAACATTTAAGATTAATTAAAGTTAGTACAACAAAAATGCAGCGCTAAAACTTCTATAAACGCAAATGTATGCAAAATTAAGCGGGATATGCTTTCGGTATCAACAAAAAGTAAGCGCTAAAATGGATAAAACGCAGTTTCATTAGTTTTATTCTAAGTACTTAGCGTATTTTCGTGTGTGTTGGAATAGAAAATTGTACACTATTACGTTGGCTTAACTTTCCCATTTTCCGCTTTCCATAAATAATGAATTCAGATGAAAACAAAAACTAAAAATTTTATGCAAAATGTTATGGAAATTAGAAGTAATGCAAAAAAAGAACAAGATACATACATCGCTATTTCTGTCTTTTAGTTTGCTTTTAGAAGTTTTTAGTAATTTTTTATTGTGGGGCTTGTATCATAGTACCAAATTAAGGGTCCGCATGAAAAAAAATTAGAATTCTAAAAATATTTTGGATAATATAGGACAATTTATATTATTAGAATATAACTGATTATATAGAAAATTATATGTAAAGGGTGTTTCAATTTGAGCGCCTTTTTTTAATATTAAATAAAACCATAATTTGCATTGATTTTCAAAAACTTTTTATTGATAATTGAAGTAAAATGTATGACATTTAAACACAAAAAATAATATTTGTCAAATGACCACCTCTTGTAGCTCCACACACGTTCACAATTTTGGATGACATTTTGACATAATTGAGGCTCTATTTCACCAATAACACAAATCATTTTATTAATGCGTTCAAGAATCAATTGTGGATTGTTCCTATAGACTTGATTTTTTACATGACCCCAAAGAAAATAACCAAGGGTGTCAAATAACATGATCTGCCAATTAATTATTTTTTGAGAAAAATCATCTGGTAATCCAATTGACAAATGTACGACGTTTTGAACCGTCCAAGGGCTTTAATTCCTTTATTATTTGAACCCTATATGCCTTTAAAGTAAATTCTTTTGTAAAATACGCCATGTTGTTGTTTTACTGAGGCTAACTTGATGTGATCGTTGACTAATAGAAATTTTCAGGCTTTTCAGCAACACTTTCACGAACCATATCAATGTACTCTTGTGAACGACCAAAAAGATTATATTTTTTTATTTTCTGCGGAACCAGTCTCTTTAAATTTTTGAACAATTTGACTAATAGTCCTTTAAGATGGACGTTTATGTAAACAATAAAAATCACATAATTTTCTAAAAAACTTTTCCATAGAACGCAGATTTTCATAAAATAATTCAACAATTCTAACGCGCTTTTGTATCGTGTACCACTTAATTTCTATTAATGTCATACATCACACTTCTTAAATGTTAAAAGACCCAGACGAATTCAATGCGCTATCTATGTTTTATTTAGTTTTAAAAAAAGGCGCTCAATTTGAAACACTCTTTATATACCAAAATAACTATTTTTTGCCGTTTTAATTATACAAATATATACTTTAAAAATATATATTAATAAAATATACAATACCATATATTGACATAAATTCATATTATATGAACTCCATATAATTCAAGACTATACAATATACATATAATATTTTATAAATTGACATATATAACAAGTATTTCATGGGGTTGTTAAGATTTTAAGGAATTCTGTCATAGGGGCGCCGGATCAGTGACTCATAGGTACCCATATAAATTTATTTATTTATAATTAACTATATTATATTATATATTTATCCATTATATTTCAATCTATTCAAAATTTATATAAATCAAATTATATTTTAAAACTATAAAGCTTCATAATAAAATATATATTTATTTTTATAGTTTATATTGTAAAACATAGTACATCCCCCAATTTATATTAACATTATATGTAAAAATACATAAACTTTTGTTCTATTATAAAATTATTTATTTAATTTTCCGCATACTAGGTGACTAAATGTCACATTCCATACTAGGTGGGGTTTGCCATACCCCGAAAATAAAATGATATAAAATTCAGAAAAATTGTACTTTATGACAGTTAAATGATAAGAAATATATTTTAATAACCAATAATGAATAGGTTTAAGTAAAAAATTATGCATTATGCATTAGAATAGACTTTTATTAATAATTTAGATTAATTAATTACACGAAAAATTAATTGAATAATTTTAATCGTTCCTTCTCACTTGCATTGACAAGATTATCGTATCTTCTCGCTCCCTTCCACTCATTGCTATGATAAATACCTTTTCCCAATATAAATTCGATATTTACTAAATTAAATTAAAATTTTTGACTTGAAAGAGCGAAGAATAAATTAGACGAATGTAATAAATACGAGGATGTGCGCATTCGAGCGAAAAGTGGCACATTTCCGAGCGAGGGAGGCAAATGAAGCGCGACGCGGAGCGGCGCGCTTCATTTTCCCGAGATCGGAATGTGCCACTTTGAGCTCGAATGTGCACACTCGGTTTTAAGCTCGATCACAAAATATCCCGTTTTGACAAAAAAAAATTGGTAACGTTAATTATACCCCACCTCGTACACGGAAGGTTGAAATATATTTTTTTCATGCGGGGGTGTTTAAAATTAAATAAATAATTGGTTCGTCCAGAAAAATTGTGTTACAAAAATTAAACTTAATTTCATAGGGTTTAAAAAACGCTCAATGGCAGCTATTATGAGTAGTGATCAGCAAAAAAATTCTCATTTCACATTTTTAAATTTTTTTAGTTCGTGGAACAGTTTTATTTGTCTCGAAATTTAAATTAATTTTTTTAATAGAATTTTCTATTATTTCATTTTTAATTATCTGAAAAAATAACGATTATTTTTAAAGTGAAACTTATAATGTTTCAGATTTGCTCTCACATAAGAAGTTTTACTTCAAAAGTAAAACATGAGAATTTTTGTTACAAATACGAATAAATCAATAAATCGTGTTTTTCCACCACGGTTTTGTTTTAAATCGTACACGATTTTTCGTCATTTGAATAAAGGCAAAATTATTTAACAAACCAAATTTTATTTCATTTTAATTGGCAATTTTTTTGTTTTCAAATGAAAAGCTTATGTCGGAAAGTTTTAATTTCGCCAAAATCCCAAATAATAAAAACGTTACAGCTCCACTAAAAATTTAATAGAACGGACCCACACAAAAGCGAACGCGCACACCTTGAACGTTATTAAAAAATTTCGAAGCGATTCAATAATACAAAACTAGTATTTCCGGGACGCGAATCGTAAAAGTTAGTTGCGACTTTGGACATTTTTATTTCGCCGATGAGACGAAATTTGGCAACGCTTTAAAACTGTTGCAAATAAAACCGCGGCGCGTTGTAAGCACAACAGATGTATCTTGCATTTTTATTTCGCGTACGCCAACGCTGAAATTGAAGGATTTTTCCGAGCAAAACTTTTACGATGGACGTGATTATTAATGTCAAATTTATTCTCGACGACTTAATATTTAATTTCCCCAAAGCCGCGGAATTAGCAACTGGAGCAGGAACGGCAGATGTATTTACAACTTCCCTCGAATGCGATTGGTCACGAAACTCATTATTGGATGACACGAATTGAATAAAAATGATAGGATAGTCTCGGTGCGCTTCAAACTGAGCTAATCTTACCCCTCTGAGCGTTATTATATTTTGGCTAACTACTTCTTTTTCAATACCGCTTTATATTAATAGCGCCCGAATAAAGGCTATAGGGGGATAAGCATGGTAAAAATGTCTTTTGTAAATATCGTAGTGGTATGCTATGGTATGTAGATACCATACAAATATAAAGATTCTGAAAATATTAGACCTAAATCAGTGTTTCCCAAACTTTTTTGTGCCATGCCCCACCTAAACTTTTAAAACACATGCAAAATTTTTATTATTCGAAATTTTTAATAATTTACCAAGTAGTTTCAATGATGGACTTTAAGAAGAAATTACAAGGAAGTTATTAAAAAAACTAAAAGGCTGAAACTCACCATATGGTTAAATTTACATTCTGGAATAATCGATTTTTTTAAATTGCCCCCTTAAGCAATTAAATTGCCCCCCTTGTGGGGCGTGGGCCTCACGTTCGGAAACACTGACCTAAATCTATATCGGGTTTCTTCAAAAAGTCAAAATAAGTATAAAATTGAAAATAATTTTTTTCTTTGGTCGAGTGAATGGATTTGTTTGAAAATTTAGTATGTTACGCAGGCAATAGGAAGATTTTGGGGATACCGTGGATTAATTTTTAGTTTACTAAATTGATGACGAAAAAATTTTTTTTCTTACTTTTTCAATTTTTAGTATGATACTTTTTGGGCAAAATTATGATCCTATCATTTTTACATTTTTTATAAAACCTATAATCACTCAAAATATTTCAATTTTTTTAATAGTACGCCATAGTTAGATAAAAATAAAATCTATTTTTATTACTAAAAAAAATCGAATTTTTCAACAACTTCTACTTAAATAATTACTAATTATACTATTTATTATTATATAAATAATAAGCTGAAATTAATCTTTTACATTAGAAATAATAATGAAAATAATTGTTTTTACAATGAAATATAACGCCTATTAGAATTTAATAAAAATATAATTTAAACTAATTTGTAACTCAACTTTATTAAAATTGTATAATGAAGTTTCTCATCAGTCGGCGTACTTTAACTTGCACTAAAAGGTTGCACCTGAGATCTTTGCTGATAAAATTATTGATGAATGGTTGCCCTTTAGGACTTTGCTGATAGCATGGTTTTTTGATGAAAATTTGCCCCTGAGTTAAAAAATGGTCTTTTTTGAAAAAAAAATGAATTGGTCCTGAGTGTTTAAGTTGATCCCTTATGTTTGATTTAAAACCTTTACTTATAGTACAATTTTTGACAGTTAACCTCTTGGCATACAAAAAAACCGAATTTGATGAGTCCGAAAAAAACTATTAATTTGGCTCAACTTAAGTGCTATGACCATACACAAGTAAAATAAAATACATAAATAATTAATAGTTTTAAAATATTTTGAAATACATATGTAGAGCAGTGTTTCCTAACCGTTTTTTAACATTCATCACCTAAGTCATTCTAAAATTTTGATGCCTCTCCTATGTAACATATAAATATTTTTTTATATTTAAAAATTAAATTATTCCATAAATGAAGCCGAATTTCAACTTGTTCAAGACACAAGATTTAGGTTTTAGCAAGAAATCACTAAGAAATTACTAAGAAAAAAAACAATAAGTAAATTTTCAAAACATAAACTAAAAATCAAGTGCGTTTTGACATTGTTCCCTTGAATAATGATATTGCCCCCCCTCCCCAATTATTAAACTTTTTATCATCTCTAATGCAATAGATTTATTTCAGTGTATTATTTATGTAATAATAATAATAGTAAAATTTATAATTATTTAGGTAGAATTTGTTCAAAAATTCGATTTCTTGGTAACAAAAATAGTTTTTATTTTTTATAACTATGGCGTACCATTAAGAAAATTTTGAAAAAAGTCTGAGTCATTATAGATCTTATAAGAAATGTAAAAATGATAGAATCATAATTTTTCAAAAAAAGTATCATAATAAAAATTGAAAAGTAAGAGAAAATCATTGTTTGGATTATCAATTTATTAAACTAAAAATTGGTCCATGGGTTCTCTATTGCCTGCATAGCATACTAAATTTTCAAACAAATCGGTTCACTCAATCCAAAAAACCAATCATTTTCCGATTTTTACTTATTTTGACTTTTTGGAAAAACCAATACAAATTAAGATTTAAAATTTTTACAATATTTATATTTGTATAGTAACTACATGTTCATAGAATATCATTAAAATATTCACAAAAGACATTTTTACCCTGCTTATTCCCCTATGGCCTTTCCACTTCACGCTGCCCAATAAATAAAAATGAGCCCCTCCTTAAGACGCTATTATTCCCAAAAACTTATAAAGTACTCATTTTATATCCGAAAGTCCGAGAATAAAAACACTCTGAATACGTCAACGTCAGACGCACTTACGCAAAAACCGGCCGCAAAATGCTGCATAGGAAAGAAATTTATTGACAAAACACACGCAAAAAAAATCCTTTTAATCCGCCAACTTCTATCTAATTTGTTGGGAAAAAGGGGCGAGGAAAAATTAAGCTAATGTAGGCATGTATGTCGCATTAGTCCCCAAATTCGTGCGGTTTCCGCTTAAGTATTCCACGAACATGGTTTCTCCGCATTTACGAACTTAAATCCTCGTTTTGCTGAAGATGGAATATCATTAATAAAGAGGCCAAGATAGGACATTTCTGAATAATGTTAGTAATTTAGGGGTGTGTTGCGCGAAGATGTAACCGTCTACTTCCAAGCGATTAATGTGTATCGGTTAAGCCAGAAAATTGACCTCACCTTTGGCCAGTATTTAATCAAAAACTACATTCACACAATTGTAACATTTATGATGAAATTCATTTAGGTTCTAATTAAATTTTTTTATTTGACTTTTGGGCTATTTTAAAGAGCTTTGTACGCAGGCGATTTGTGTTGCAATAATACACCCATACCTTGCTTTACTGTGTAGATAAGCTCTGGAAAAGTTGACCACAAAGCAAAAACCGTATAACGAATCAAATATTTTAATACAAACTAAACAGAAAGTTGTTCACAGTACAGAATTTTTTTGCAGAATAACGGAATATAATGGGTCGTAAATTGAAAAAGTAGCATATTTAAAAAAAGGGCATTATAGCAAAATGCCGTATAAAGGGCGGCCGTAAAGCGAAGTATTATTCTTAAATATGTCTAAAACTGCGTTTTTAAATTCTTTGCTTTTCCAAAAATATATTTTTTACTTCTGGCCATCTTCTATTTTGGGAAACTATTTTATTGAAACGGTAAAATAAATATAAATATTTGAATTTAACATTTTTACGGTTTACACAAGATGTACGACATTTGCGTTTTTGGTGGTACGTTTATATTAATTTAGACTTATATTTTTCTCGATTCGTATGATTCTGATACTTTTGTGTCAAATTTCGAGGTTAATTAATTTTAAATTTGTTGAAAAATATTTTAGTTTTTTCAATAAATATTTTAAATAGCTCCCCTTTACTATAATATTTAAATTGTATTTTGGAAGTCCATTCGATTATTTTATTTAGTCGGTAGAATAAATAAAACTATTTAAATTTATGTATTGATTAACAATAAAACGTACGGCCCCCATAATATTTGGCAATTTTTAAATTATTTCAATTAAACTTCAATATTTACGTTGCTAATATTTCAGCCTCAAATTTTAAGGTTTTTAAATTTTGTAATTTGCTGAAAAATAGTTGAATTTTCTTTCTAAACGTTTTAAATAGCTCGATATATTACTAAAATATTTAAATTTTATTTTGGGAGCCCTGTGATTGTTTCATTTAGCCGGTAGAATAATTAAAATAATTTAAATTTAAGTATTTATTAGTAACTAACAATAAAATGTACGGCCCCCTGTTTTTGGTAGACTTTTAAATTAACTCACTCTTATTTTTTTCACTGTTTACGTTTCTGATATTTTAGTACCAAATTGTGAAGACTTTAAAATTGAAACTTATTAAAATATCTATTAATTTTTTTACTAAACATTTCAAATGGGTCGCATTCACTAAAATACTTAAATTTTGTTCTAAGAGTTCCTCCAGATTTTTTTAATTAGATTTTTAACCAATATAAATATTTAAATTTTACTGTTACTTAATTGTTAATAATAAAGACTTTTGGCATGGATTTAAATTAATTTAATAGCACTTTTTACAATTCTTTTATTATTAGTGTAAAAAACTTGAGGTTTTTAAATAATATTTTAATTTTTTCACTGATTTTTAATTAATTATTTAAAATTAATTATTTTTTGTTGATTAACAATCTATGTAGTTTGTTTGAATTGATATACTCTTCCCCTTCTGCGCTCTTCATATAAATGTGTATTAAGATGCAATTGTAAATATTAAGTGCGCTTTAATTAAGTCAATTGTTGAGCCACTTTTTGAAAACATGCGTTCCTAAGGTAATCGTGTTCAACACATTATTTTCGAATCTGTTTTTGGAAGAAAGCCGTACACAGTCATTTTTCTTATTTTGGTTAGACGTGGCAGACAATAAAAAAATATAATAGTGTAAAAGAAATAAAAATAAAATGAACAAAGTTATAAGTAATATTTTTGCCTTGTAACGGGGCGAAGTTCCCATTATGCTGAGTTATGGAGAAAGTGCGTCAGAAGTTCTATTAACAAGTAGAGGCGGCTGCAGCGATAATCCAGAGAAATAAAAATCATTCTAGCAAATTTATTGCCGCGAAAGAAATATTATATGCACTTAATTTAGTACTTAACGCTGCAGAACTTAAAACAGATGCCCCGGCCGAGCTCGCGCCCCCAATACTTTATCGCGAGCACTAGTTGGAAATTCTTAAAATAATTCCTTCACTTTGCAAATTGATCTCTTAATATTCTGTTCATTATGCCCTTGGCTCGTTCGAAGAAAATTCGTTAACCGATGATTTATGGTAATTATCTCTTCATTCTCTTTAATAAACCTATATACTTGAATCGAAGAAAAAAATCATTTGGGGGACGGGCGTACTTTACTAAGTGCTATAATTTTTTTTTAATTAATATTAATCAAATACAACAAAAATGAGTTATAACAAATTGTTATATAAGTTAAGTTTTTCCGACAGTCTCGGTTAAACAGCTCTGACGTTAAATTTAATGAATTTTGAAAAAAAAATTTGGCGCTTTCTGAAATAAATTAGAACGGATCGAATTTTTATTAATTTTTTCTGAGATTATTAGGGGAGTTACAACAAATTATTATCTAGTTAAAATGTTTTGGAAAATCTCGGTTAAACGGCCCTTTTGTTAGATTTAATTAATTTTGAAATAAAAAATTTTGCTTTTTTTGAAATAAATTAGAACGAATAGAATTATTTATTAATTTTTTCTGGAATTATTAGAAGTGTAACAACAAATTGTTATATAGGTAAAGTGCTTTTGAAAGTCCCGGTTAAACAGTTATTGTATTAGATTTATTTAATTTACAAAAAAAAATTGCTCTTTTTGAAATAAATTGGAATGAATAGAATTATTTATTATTTTTTTCTGGGATTATTAGGGGTGTAACAACTAATTGTTATATGAATAAAATACTTCCGAAGGTCCCAGTTAAACAGTTCTTGTATTAGATTTAATTAATTTTGAAAAATAATTTTTTCTCATTTTGCATTAAATTAGAACGAATATAATTATTTATTAATTTTTTCTGGGATTATTAGAAGTGTAACAACAAATTGTTATATAGGTAAAGTGCTTCCGAAAATCCCGGTTAAACAGTTCTTGTATTAGATTTATTTAATTTACAAAAAATAATTGCTCTTTTTGAAATAAACTAGAATGAATAGAGTTATTTATTATTTTTTTCTGGGATTATTAAGGGTGTAACAACAAATTGTTATATAGGTAAAAAAACTTCCGAAAATCCCGGTTAAACAGTTCTTGTATTAGATTTAATTAATTTTGAAAAATATTTTTTTCTTTTTTTGCAATAAATTAGAACGGATCGAATTGTTTATTATTTCATTCTGTGATTATTAGGGGAGTTTAAACAAATTGTTATATAGGTAAAGTGCTTTGGAAAATCTCGGTTACACAGCCCTTATGTTAGATTTAATTAATTTACAAAGAAAAAATTTTGCTCTTTTTGAAATAAATTAGAACGAATAGAATTATTTATTAATTTTTTCTGGGATTATTAGGGGTGTAACAACAAATTGTTATATAGGATAAGTGTTTCGGAGGGTCCTGGTTAAACAGCCTTTGCGTTAGATTTAATTAATTGTGAAAAATAAATTTAGCCTTCTTTGAAATAAATTAGAACGGATCTAATTGTTTATTATTTGTTTCTGAAATTATTAGGGGAGTTACAACAAATTGTTATATAGGTAAAGTGCTTCGTAAAACCTGGGTTAAACAGCCTTTGAGTTAGATTTAATTAATTTTGGAAAAAAAATTGCCTTTTTTGAAATAAATTCGAACGGATCGAATTGTTTATTAATTTTTCCTGGTTTTCTTATATATAATCAAAATCAAACAATATATTATTTTTAATTGGGGGCGACGAAATTCAGGTACTAAGTTATTAATTTTCTTCATAGCCAATCAGAAGCTATAGCGCTAAAAATAAAGTTGTGAAATCCTAGCCGCGTCCACTATTAAAATTTGGTCATTTACTTTTAGGACACCCAGTATATCTTTACATATATTTTTTGTCGTCCAATATACGGTCCTTTCCACTATTCGATTTAAGACTACCTCATACATTTATAAATTTGGGTTATGCGTTCGGATTTGGTAAATAAAAAATCGCATCACGTTCTCGCATGGGAAAAAAGAAGAAAGAATAAGTTAAAAACAGTTCCGAAAACATCTCAAATTGGCTACATTAAAATATAAAGGCAGAACGATAAGCAATATGCTATTAAAGGTTTTATTGTGCGACGAATTTCCATTTTTCTCTTTTATTGACATACTTTAATATAATAACTGGAAATGCTTGGATGATAATAATAATAAAACTGAGCGGTCTATTAAAAGCGGTGTAAACATAATACTACAGTCCTAAAGATGCGTACGCCTTGAATGAGATACTATCTCACAGTTCACAGTAGATAAATCTTTGCCTTGCGTGCAGGCGCCCTTTTCGCTGATGTCTTTCCTTTGCACCGTTTCCCCTTTGTGCTCTTACATTTCTGCATCTCCAAAAGATATTATACAGACGTTTCCATTAGTTACTTTTCCTTACACGAATTTTTTTCTAAGCAACACTAACGTCAACCATTTAATTTTCCTGATACTCGCAATTCAGACTGTTAGATAAATTACTAACCTCCCGTCGATCTATACAACTCTCGCTTTTCTAATCTCTCTGTTCAAATACAATTTTTGAAGTTATACTTCTTTTGGGGCGTTGAGAGTTAACGAAAGGCTAACGACAATGCGGTTGTTGAAGTTAGCAGTCTAAGAAAGTAAATTAATTATTGTGAATCGTGCTTAAAATCGAGTGTGCGCATTCGAGCTCAAAGTGGCACATTCCGATCTCGGGAAAATGAAGCGCGCCGCTCCGCGTCGCGCTTCATTTGCCTCCCTCGCTCGGAAATGTGCCACTTTTCGCTCGAATGCGCACATCTTCGTATTTAGTAAAATTTTAAAATTATTTTATAGGTTTAAAAAGATAATAGTAAAATAGTATAATAAAACGACGTATGTGCACATTTTTTTCGAGATCAAAGTGTGTTCGAGGCACACCGTTGTAATGTTTAATTAAAATTCTTTAGAAAGTAGATTAATTATTGTGAATCACGCTTAAAACCGAGTGTGCACATTCGAGCTCAAAGTGGCACATTCCGATCTCGGGAAAATGAAGCGCGCCGCTCCGCGTCGCGCTTCATTTGCGTCCCTCGCTCGGAAATGTGCCACTTTTCGCTCGAATGCGCACATCTTCCTATTTAGTGAATTTTTTTAAATTATTGTATGGGTTTAAACATATAATAGTATTGTATCATAACAAAACGACATATGTGCACATTTTTTCGGAGATCAAAGTGTGTTCGAGGCACACGTTGTAATTTTAATTAAAATTCTTTAGAAAGTAGATTAATTATTGTGAATCACGCTTAAAACCGAGTGTGCACATTCGAGCTCAAAGTGGCACATTCCGATCTCGGGAAAATGAAGCGCGCCGCTCGCGTCGCGCTTCATTTGCTCCTCGCTCGGAAATGTGCCACTTTTCGCTCGAATGCGCACATCTTCCTATTTAGTGAATTTTTTTAAATTATTGTATGGGTTTAAACATATAATAGTATTGTATCATAACAAAACGACATATGTGCACATTTTTTCGGAGATCAAAGTGTGTTCGAGGCACAACGTTGTAATTTTTAATTAAAATTATTTAGAAAGTAGATTAATTATTGTGAATCACGCTTAAAACCGAGTGTGCACATTCGAGCTCAAAGTGGCACATTCCGATCTCGGGAAAATGAAGCGCGCAACTTCGCGTCGCGCTTCATTTGCCTCCCTCGCTCGGAAATGTGCCACTTTTCGCTCGAATGCGCACATCCTCGCATTCGCTAAATCCACTCCCTTTCAAATCAAAAATTATTCGAGTTATAGCAAAACGATTCTAAAAAGAAAAATTCTAAAGCAATTAGAGCGGTGCCAAAGCCCCTTGGCCCCCTAGAAAACTGTTGAAAATTTTTTTTTTCTTGCAGTTGCCACTACTTTACAAACTTCTTGATTTTTCCCAAAATGCGTTTTATTAATACCTACACCAATATATTATTTTTATTGAAATAGATTCGGCCGTTCATAAAATAAAAATTATTTTATTTTGCCCTGAAACCGCAACGAATTTTGGATTAAAACTGCGGCAACGTGCAAGGGCCATTAAAAGCACTCCCAGAAAAACATAAAGTTAATAACTTTAGTGTTATATTGCCTATGGTTACACCCTTTGAACCCTTAATTTTAATTCTAAGTTGATTTTAAAATTTGACCATCCATTTACCATATAAATCTACAAGTTTTTTTAAATTACAGTAGAACCTCGATAACTCGAAATCTGCACCCTCGATTAGTCAAAATAAAAAGTATTTCAGTACAGATTTTCCCATTTTACTCTTACGCAAAAGAGTTAAAAAAAAATTGATTCACAAAATTTCGATTTTTAACAAAGATATAATTTTTTGCGGATTTTACATATTAATTTTTACATTTCGTGCACTGTTAGATACTTAATTTAAGAAAAAAAATATGGGGTACGTTACATTTACCCCTAAGCTTGATTTTAAAGAGTTTTTATAAATATTTCAAAGACTACGGTTTCTTTTCGGACTTTACATTTAGATTTTCACGTTTTGATCAAGGTTAATGTATGATACTTAATTTTGGGGCACAATTATACACTAAATTATATCTACCCTTATGTAAAAAGACCCAAAAATTAGTTTTCAAAGTATTTAACGATATTTCGATTAAGACCATTTTTTTACGGACTTTACATTTAAATTTTTACATTTTGTTCAAGGTTAACGTGTGGTACTTATTTTCGGGGCGGAACTATGAGACAAATTATATCTACCCTTATGTAAAAGAGTTCCAAAAAATGATTTTAAAGAGTTTTTAGCGATATTTCAACTATTAACAACGATACGATTTTTTTACGGATTTTACATTTAGATTTTTATATTTCGTTTATAGTTAAAGTGTAGTACTTAATTTTTGGGTAAAATGATGGGGTACTTTATATCTACCTTTCTGTAAACAGACCCCAAAACTTGATTTGTAACAGTTTTTAGAGATTTTCCAACGATTAACAAAACTACCATTTCTTTTTGGATTTTACATTTAAATTTTTACATTTTCTTCAAGGTTAATTGGTAGTACTTAATTTTGGGGTAAAATTATGAGGTACTTTATACCTAATCTTATGTAAACAGATCTTCAAAGAGATTTTTACATATATTTCGACTATTAACAAAACTACCGTCTCTTTTCGCATTAATTAGCATAGAAATACAAAAAAACTCGACAATTTAATAGGATAACTTTGGAACATTTTTGATTAAAAATCAACTTAATGAAAAACTAATGATATTTAATCACATTTAACAAAATCAAAAAAACAACGAGGTTTTCTAAGTCAAAATACATGTAAATAATTCGGATGTTAGGTATTTCTGTAGGAAAAGGAAGTTTACTTAATAAAACCATCGAATAACCTACTAACGTAAAGCGCATACGTGACCACAACATGCTATCGATTAATTTATTACGTGTTAAAGAATTTTTGCATTTAATTTAAATAACGTTAACTTTGTTCCGGTTTTTACAAATTAATTAGGGATTTTAATTACGAATTAAAAATAATCTCGTAAGTTTTAGTAAATCTGTAGGTCGAGATTAATATTTAATTTCGCAAAGCTTGAAGTGTTGTGTTTTAGATTTTAATCATTTTATTTTTGAATGCCTTTCATTAATTCGTGAAGCACCTACCTTTATACTTATTCTTTAATTACGCTGTTTGTTTATATCTATTTTGGAAATTATTCAATATTTTAGGCAATCCTACCATTTTTAAATTTGATATCAAATTTAGAGCGGTTTATATGATCACTTCTAAAGAAACAGTAAATATTTGTAAAACAGTTTATTTAGAAGAAATTAATTTAAAAGATTTGTCATCTTTTTAGTAGTTCCCTGATTCCATGTTTATGAAACTTTTGGTGCTTATCAGCAAAAAAACTGAACCAAGTGCGATTTCAGGATTAGTGCAATTTAAAGGGTTTTGTAAAGATGGAAATAAATGGTAATCTGATGGTGCATGGTAGGTTGATGTACCATCAGTTCCCAAGTAAGCTCTAATAATTTTTTACGGGTCACTAAAGATGTGCGTGGTCAAAGGTTGTCATGGTCACACATAATGCCTTTACGATTATCCAAGTCTGGTAGTTTATCTTTCATTGCCTCTTCCAATTTCACCACTTGTTGAAAGTAAACACTTGAATTAATTGCTTGGCTCTTTGGAAGCACCCGAAAATACACATCACCTTTATAATCCTACCAAACTGAAAGCATAATCTTTTTTTGATGCTTTTGAGGTAGCTTATACTATTTTATCACGCTTGGACCATGATTGTTTTTGATTAATTTTGTTGTAGAAAACCCATTTTTTATCACCAGTGGTGATTAGTTGTAAACCATGATCTGCTTTAATTATGGCTTTGACGTGACCATTATCAACTTCAGTTGGTCGATCAAAACATTGGGCACCTCAAAGTGAAAAATTGTATTGTCATTCATGTGTCAAAAATTTCTTTTTTCCAACCCAACACATCGACACATAAAAAAAAACAAAAATAAAACTGCAATTGATTAATATTTAGTTGTCCATCCCCAATTTTTCATAAAATAATTTGTTTGTTGCAACGTCCCGCAAAATTAAGAGAAATGGCGGCTTAAAATGGCGATTACAACATTCATCCGACAAAATGCGACTAAAACACGTTTAAATGCCAAAGTTGTTTATAGAGTACTACCGATACAGAACCGTATAATCAGGACAGCGATGCATCACACATATTTATTGAGTGTGGAACAGTTTGACATGTTGATATATGTTGTTCTATGGATTCTCTCGTTTGCCACGAGTTTGTTAAACTAAAGCACAATTTATTTTCTCTTTTATTTTACATATTTTTCAGGCATAGTTTAAGTGGAAGAAAGATTTAGGAGGAAACTTTTCCTGGTCTTCATTTGTCGGGCAAAAGCTGCGAAGCTCGCTCGAAATTCAATTCAATAAAACCGAACACTAATTCGTCAAAATTGGATTCGAATTAAAATTTATATGCGCCGATTTCGTTGTCCAATAAATATTTGTAATGTATATATAAATTGAAATAGCGACACACTAATAAATAGAATATGTCGATTGAATAATATCGCAATGCATTAAATGTAGGCAGGCAACAAACACGCTAAAGACAGTTCAATTCCCGATCGTCGCACAAAATTATCAATTATCCCCGGAGAGGTTATTATTTCGATGGGCAATACTTATTTTCATTAATTGCCAAATCCTGCAAATTGGCAAATTACCTCTCCGTTGTATGCGTGATTGTTTCAAAATCGTTCATATAGACCTACAACTCGCTGGGGAAATTTAGGGAAGTACCAAATTTAAAATTAATTTTTTATTTTGCAAAGCAGATTTGCGGAATTGTTTAATGACAGGTAACGCTGCCGGTTGTGTAAATCAAAGCTAATTTGCTAAGAGTTAAGGTCGTGGGGTTTCTCTTAGAAAAACGGATAGATAATACAAAATTTTAATAAAAACTTCAGTGTTGGTCGGTTTACAATTAAATAAATGAAAAAATTATGTTATATATGCGTTAAAATAATATTTTAATTATTTATTATCATATTTTTCAGTTTTAGAAGAGCATAAATGCCCTATTGTATCAATCTTAATTTGATTGTTTTTAATTTTATTTTAATTATAGACACGCCGGCTAAATTATAAAAATCAATTTTTTCAAAGATGGTTATTATTCTGCACTTACAAAATCAGATGTACAATTACAAATTTTTGTTGTGTATATAAATATTGTTCTTCAATGAGTGTCTTATTTTAAGATTTCACCTATATTTAATAATGCTATATAAATTGATACTCATATGTCTTTCGGGAATTAAACAAAAATCAATTTTATTTATTTTTTAAAAGCTTGGTATTAGTGAGAATCCACCCATATGCCATATTAACGATTAACAAATATCTTGATTATTGCAAAAGAATAATAATTCACGTTTAATTTTTTTAGAATAACTTAAAGTAAAGGGGCAGTTTGCTTATGTAGGTACATGATTAAAAAAATCAAAAATAATTCATTTAATTAGTTCTTGTTAGAAACAAAAATTATTATAATATCCAGAATTTGTTATAGTTTAATTTGGCCAAACGCCCATTCTAATATTTTTTTGGTTTTCAATATATTAATGTTTTAAAAAATCATATTTAAAATTCAACGTGACTAAATAATACTTATATGTTGAGTAGGTAAATTGTTTATTGCTTAAAAAGAACTACTTAGATTGAAAAAGGCTTTTGACTAATCGAAAGGGCAGTAAATTTGAGCTAATACATGTCTCAACGATTTTTATTCATTCTGTGAGCGCTTAAACATTAATTTCAAAATGTGTTCTTCGAAAATACCCATTGGCGTATGTGGTTCAAATATGAGAACTAATTTTATATCATCAGTTCTATTAAAGTATCAAAAAAATATATTAGGAATCAAAAAATTTAAAAAGCTTGCCCTCAAATAACGAATTTAAAGAAACTACTTCAATCGCATCGAAATCCAGAACCCCAAATTAGCAGCTGTGTGTGAGTATGCCGCGTACAATTTTATCCAGAACCCCATCGATCAAACTTATTAAACAAATTCACAAAGTTTATATGAAATTTTGTCAAAATTAATATTTAGAACTAAGGAGAATCATTTTTGACTAGTTAAATAATTTTTCCAAATTGATTTTGTTGGTTTTTTTCGAAATATTCGAATTTGCATAAAAGTGAATTGAATGCATTATTTAAGGTGTCAATTTAAAGAAAACCGTATGGAGTGCGACAAGGTTAGACATAGGTAAAAAGTGGGATAGAGCTATTCGTTCGCGGCGACTGTGAGTGTCACGTGCCTTCGCAACTGGCTTAAGTTACGACGAGTCGGCGCAAACATTTCGCGCAGTAACAATGCATTAAACACCTGCAGTTTTACTTAAGCGATTTATAGGTCTTTTTGGCCGCAAAAAATTCTAAAAAGTGTTTTGTGAATTAGATTTAAATGGTAAGATTCTTTCTCCCTAATAATTTTTAAAAAATACTATAATTAAACTTGGTTTTTGGAAAAGAAATGTGCCAATAGCCTTTTTACCTAAAATTAAATGTAACAAACAATATTGTTTAATAATTCTATTTATTCATGATCACTGTTTGCAACAATAAGTCCATTTTTACAGCTTTTCTAGTGATTGGCAATAGTTAACGATAAGGTATTAGTGCGAAGCTGCACAGAAGGGAATGGATATTGCAATATAAACATATTAATTATTGTATCCCTTTGTTGTTATATTTTTTCACATGATTGTCTAACTTGGGTACTTCCTGGTTATGTATTGTTGGAATTATTTTGCAGATGGGATAAACTCAAAACTGGTAATGAATATTTTTTTTGTGTCTTTATAGGTCCTGCAATGAAAAATTCAATGGAATCGATATTCATTGGTCAAATGCGGGTATTTGCCTTATAGTTTTAGTTCCTGGGACTTTTTCCTGAGATTCTCTTAAGGAGTGAGATATTGGTTGGTCCATCCAGAGATTATGAAAGAAAACAAAGATGATCTTTCGGTGAGTCCTCTTATTTTATTTTTCTACAGGAGTATATCTGATTTTGCATCTGGGAAGCAAATCGAAAATTTACATTTCACCAAGTTTTTGTATGCATTTTAGTCAGCCATCCTTCTAAAATACTTTCAACAATTTTGATGCCTTTCTGATTCTTCTGTTTAATAAAAAAATATTTCCTATTCCACATCTCTTAATCTTTGGCATTTATTCAGACTAAAAAAGGATGGTTGTAAAAGTTATGGATTTCATAACTTGAAAAATTTCAGGTATTTGCTATTTTTATATGTTTTGTGTATTAATTTGTAGTAAGATTTTGTTAAGCAATGTTTTCAGAGATGATTCTAATTGTGCACTTACAAAATCAGATGTACTCTTACAATACTTTGTTATGTGTATAAATATGGGTATTGAATTAACGTCATATTTAAATATTTAAGCTGTGTTGGTTAATTTCATATAAATAAATGCTTATACATCTTTCGAGAATTAAACAAATATAGGCTTTATTAAGTTTTTAAGTTTAACTCTAATTGTAAGTTCAAGCGGAATCAGCAGTTGTTCTATAGATAATCGGAAACCTTTCTATTCTAAGGTGTTTGCTATATTAATAGTTATTAAATTTGGCAACAGGAATTACTTAATTAATAGTTGTAAGTATTCAAATGGTCAATTTTTATGACTTCTACCATTCATTTTAATTGCATTTTTCTACAATAAATGCAATACCTTTAATTAAATAGATGGTACACTTGACTACTATCAAACATTCAAATTAAAGCCAAGGACTTTCCACATTTATTTTGCAAGTGCAAATAAAAATTTTAATTGTTGCCTCCAAAATGTAAGATGACATCGCTTTATTTATATTCAAATACAAAATACTTTGTAGAATTTTAAAATATTTTATCTTATTTTATATGGCCAAACATTGTCCAAAATATTAATGCATCTTTAGAAAGTCTCAATTATTAATAACAATATTAATTTCAATAATTCTTTTGCAGTTGTAATTGTTTTGTTACCAACGATTGAAATCGTTTTATATAACAGCTGAGTAATGTCTATGCGTTCGCCTGGCCTAATATTTTATCAACTTTTTGCGTAGATAACCGATATCTACATTTGCAATGCTTATGTGTATTGCATAAAAATATATGCATTTGTGATTTTGACTTTGAAGCGAACACACCTGCACCAAGAGCTCATTTGAATAATTCAATTAGAAGTTTAAAAAGTGTTTAAATAGTAATTAAGACATCTTAAGTAAATCGCCAACCACGAAGCAAGTACCTTGGCTAATTTTTTTGGTTTGTTAGAAGCAATCAAGCTTCTCGAATATCTTCCAGGACATCGTAGTTTCACGTAGGATGACCATTTATTCTTAAGGTGGGTTCCTTTTTAAATAATTTCTCATATCTAGGTTTTCCATCCTGGGGCATCGTAGTTGAGTTCTCGGAACTTGGCATTTCTACATACCTGTAACGAATTACTTTTCTTAGTTTTAGATTTTCAGCTGTCCAGGATTAGAAATGCTGTTATTAATTAATTTCTGTTTTTATTTAGGTATTAATGCTTTAATTATTTTTTTATATTTTAGGTAATTTAATGTTTACAATCTGTAAATAAATTTTAAATTTATTGTCTTTCTCATCCCCAAATCTTGAAAGGGTTATATATTAGTTTAAGTAATGTTATGATTGATTATAAAATAATTTGTTAATCAATTTTTAACATTCGACTGTTTTCTGATATCGCGCTGACTTTTACTAAGGTCAACTGATATCCATTTTACGGCCTTTGTGTTTCGACACCAATCGTTTTTAAACCAAATTGTTTAAAGAGTTTTAGTCAAAATTTTATTAATTTTGATTGGAATTCTAGTTGCAACTAAAATTAATAAACATTAATTAGTTAATGTTTATTAATTTTTGTTGCAACGACCTATCACAAACATAACTAATTCTTTTGGATTTTTCCAGCTTGGTATGAAGACAACTAGAACTTCCCCGGTTTTCGTTTGCAATCGTAGTCTTATAAACGAGTGTTTGTCCTCCCAGTACAAGTAGTGGTCCCTTTAATTCAAAAAATCGCGCGTATCGGTTTAAAAAAGTTTTCGTGTGTTCTGGAGTAGCTGATCGTTCCTGAGGGGGTGGATCGTGGGGGATAGCACCTCGGACAACCGAACGCCGAGGTGCACAAGACATCTTTAACTGGATAAAGGTAGGTCTCGTCCAGCGTTGGGACGTTGAAGAAGGAGGAAAGCGCCGTTTTGGGGTAAGTAATTTTAAGATTTTTCAATTGCAGGCGGTGAAATTGGATGGTGGAGACTTGTTTTTTTTTTCTTAGAAAATTTTGCGCTGCGCCTGGTATTGCGTTTGGGTGGGTCGCCTTTAATACAGATATTGCGGTCGCAGTGCCCTTCAGGCACTTGGAAATTTTTTTTCTACAAGTTAAAGTGACAAACCTGATGACTGTTTATTAAAGTTTTTATCAAATGTCTTAAATTAATTTATTTAGTATTCAGTCATTAGGTTTTTTTATTTTTTTTTGCGTATAACTTTAATATAGGGCCAAGTCTCCACCTGAAAGATTTGTTCAGTATTTTAACAGCCAGTTATTTAATTTTTGTAATTATTGATTGCTTTTTCAAATGTATTAAGCAATTATTTTTTTTAAATTAACAAAATTCTGCAACTTAATAATTTTTATAATGATTTTACAGCTTTTATTTTCACATGAAAATAATAATCAATTTGCAAATACACAATCAGATACTTTGAAATCAAAGTGTTAATATTTTTGATTTTGTATTAATCAATCTTTTTTTAAAATGTAATATATTTTGAATATTTTAAATCGATTAATAATATAAATTGTCGTTCTTTTAAAGACTTCAACTGCATTAATTTAAATTACTGAGCGACAAAATTATTTTATATCAGTATTTTATATTAATTATTTTACAATTTTAGAACATTCTTTAAGAAATATAGTCAATAAATTGAACTGAAAACTTTAAAATACTTATTTTTGATAAATATGTTCTAAGAAAATTTTGATTTATAAATTTAGGAAAATTTGTTAACAGCATTTTAAGCGTTATAAAGTTATTTTAATCAAAATTGTCAATAATAACTGAAAAATTGTTGAATAATTGTCCGAGAATGATTTTCTTCTTTATTTAAATAAAGTCAGATATTTATTAAAGTTTAAAATAATTAATTAATGAAATAATGCAATTTAAAATTTTGGTTGTGAAGACGATTTAATACATAACTACTTATCTAATGAGTATTTTAAAATTTTGTGTTTCAAATTGCTGTATGCCTTTCTCAAAGTATATTTTTTTATTAGTCTTGGTTTAAATTTTCATTTGATAAGTATTTGGTACAGTTTCTCTCAGGAGTCTGATCTGTGTTTTGCAATCGTTTGATTTTTTTAATACTTTGTTGTAAACTAAATGACAAAGTAATTATTTTATTGTTGCAGTAAATGTAAATAATTAATTAACATAAAAATTTATTAATCATCTGTTTGATTAATAAAAAATGGCTTTTGCTTTAAATTAAGCAGAGGACGAAATAAAAATTCGGAGAGTACGCCTTTCAGAGTTGGATGTTCGTTCTTTGCTTAAAAACCATTTCACCCCTGCAATTTTTTTTATTGTTTTATATTTGTGTATGGGGGTTTTCAGTAAGGGCGGATGTTTTTTCAAAAGCCTTGCTTCTGAATTAATTTCCAAACTGCTGAAAACTCCCGCGTTGATCCAATAAGCTGCAAAAGGACGAAGTCCTTTTGCAATCGGAATTTATTCGAACTTTTGGGTTTTTGGTGCCTTTTATTATCTTTCTTAAGGACCCCTGCGCCCCCTCGCCTAGTTGTAAGGATTTATTGTGTTTTACACCAAAACCCAAACAGGGAGAATAATTCCGATTATTGTTTCAACATTTGGGCAATTTGCTGAAAGGTCAATTTTTTGCATTTTTTAAAAATTCTCCAGTTTTGAATATTTTGCACTCTTCTAATCAATTTAATTGGCCTGAATGCAATTGCACAAAAAAATGTTTATATATTTGTGTATTTTTTGTAAAACTTGTACCGCCTCCATGCCACGCTAGCTGGGCATGGGGCAGCCTTAGATACCGCGATTTTTAAATGCTGCCACTTTTAAAAAAGATTTTGCAAAACAAGGGGCGCGAGCTCCAAGTTTTTTATTAATTCAAATTGAATCTTTTTAGAGGTGGCGGAAGAGGGGGCATAGATTTTTTACCAAATTTCAGGCGCGAAAGCTCTTAGGTCAGAGCACAGGCGTGAGACTTTTGTCTTCTTGTGGTTAGGGCCCTGGGTTTTGACTGTCCTTTTGGAAGTCATCGAGTTTCTTTCCGCTTTGTTTCTTATCGAATAGCGTTGAAGTTTTTGACTCCCTCAAAAGGGTGGTCATTAAGCGCCTAAGCTCAAAGAAATGAGCCTTTAGGACATTTATTAAAATTTCAAAATTAAAGTAAAATAAAGGGGAATAAAAATGCGGTCTAATTATTAACAAAAAAGTGTTGGGAGAGTTACGGTTTTTCGAAATAATTGCTTTGCAGCCTTTTGAGCTTAGCACGGTCGTTCGTGGTTCCTTGACCATAGATTCAACTTATTCTTTTGCAAATTTTCGGGTTCGGGTTCGGGTTCGGGTTAGTGTTTGTGAACTATCGTTTCCGAAATGCCCTTTTCAGCTGCCTTGACTAAATGATGTGTTTCCTTTTCAGCTTTTTTATTACTTTTTTTTAAATACTTAATCAACTAACTTTTGCTTTTCAGGGCGTTTACTTTTTTTTCAGGGCGCTTATTCTTTTTTCAGAGCGTTTTGACTTTGATTAAAAGGTCACATATCTAAGTTCATAAATGTTGAGGTTTCGCCCCTTGACATTTAAAATACTCATGCGTTTCTCTTCATAAAATCAAACGTTCGTGCGTTTTGACTCTCCCACATTTGAAGCGCCTTTCAACTCAAAAAGTCTGGAGCTTTTGCCGGCCAAAGCTCGGCCTTTTGAGTTTTAATTCGGTTACAAAAGGGGTGGGTTTGCGTCGCGCGATAATTAATTTACTCATCTGAAAAGATGAAGTAATCGGTTTCGAAAAAAAAAATTTACTCTGATACCATTATTTCAATAACAATTTTTTTGTAGGTTATTTATGATAGCTACAACAAAATAAAGAAATAATAATTGTAGATAACAATTAAAATAAATGCTACTTTAAAAATATGTTTTTCAAAATTCTGTTTAATAAAGATTTAATCTTACGGTTGGGTGTAAGGACAGGTGTAAAGGAGGAGGAGCCTGGAATTTTTTTCCAAAATTTTGATTTAAATAATCAATTTTAAGAATATAATTTATGGAGAGGTTAGGGCAGGTGTAGGGAAGGAGGAGCCTGCAAAATTTTATAACCATTTTCTTTTAGGTAGTTTTTTAAATAATTAAAAAAATCTAAAGGAATAGGAATAATTTATTAAAGTCGGTGTTGTATTTAAGCCACTTTCAAAACCCAAATGGTCTGATGAGGAATTTATGGTTTTTAATACTTTTCACCAATTAAGACCAGATTAATTATCAATGGTAATTACTCATGTATTATTATATTTTTAATTTTAATACAAATATTTGAGTACGTACAAAAATATTCAATTTAAGAGTTTTAATTTACAAATGTTTATTAACATTTTACATTTTGATGTAAAATATTGCCGGCCAACTTTATTCTATTGATCTATTGATCTATTATCTATTTATTGAAAGGTAACTTTTAAATGTAAAACTTTTACCTTTTGAATCGTACGTTTCTCTCTCTTAAATTGGAGATTTTTGCGTCTTGGTCGTTATTAAGCGTTTAACTGTACTCAATTTACTCATCAGGAAAAATTATTTAAATCGGTTTTTCAAATAGACATTATGTTTTTTTCTTTTAATAACGATTTAATTTTATATCGTCTATTTTATATTAGTCAAAAGTTTATTTATAAATACCCGTACTATGCCATTCCGATCAATTAAATAAACAGAAACAAGCAATTGAGGCAAAATTAACTTAGGGCTGTCGCGCCGATATTTTCCATATTTTATTATCACCGCATTTTCGGATTAAATTTTTTATCAGTTGTCGATTGCCGGCTCTTTGTCTCCCGCTTGACGGACCAAATAAAAGGCCATTATTAAAAGCGATTTTATTTAGTAAATCTCATCAATCTCAATGATGCTAATTACCTTCTTGTTAAACTTACAATTAGTTAATTGCATTACTTGTAGACTTGTCTTGCTCCCAGGCTAAAACTTACGAAATTCAGCGTTACATGCAGTAGGTGGGTAATTAAAGCAATCTCGCAGAAAGGAATAGTTTAATTCAATTTTCATTAAAATGCAGAAAGAAAGTTGTCGAAATTATTTACCATAGAAATTGCCGCATTACAACTGCTTACCTATTTTTCTCCTGATATAAAAATAACTCTTAGGAAATCGGGCTTCGGCTTTAATTAATATGGGAAATGTTAGTAGGTCGCACTTTGACGTAGAATTTAATTAAAATTTAAGCAGACGAAAGAATCGGAAAAAAGGGAATGTAATCGATTTGCGGAAGGAAAAGATGGAAAATAAACTAATTCGAGTGGCGCAAAGTGCATGATTCTCGTGACCTACGATTTCGATGACGTGCCGATAAACGCCAATTTCTTCGTAAAAGCTGCAATGCAAAACAGAAATACATTACGTTATTATGGTCGGTAAATGCAGTAAAAACATTATTGACGTTATACTTCTTTTAGGGGCGAAATTTTAGCAGGGAACGGAAGTTGCGCGCGCATTGTTAACGAAAATTGGACGGTTGAAGTTAGCAGTCTATGAGAGTGCTTTAATTATTGTGAATGATGCTTAAAACCGCAAATGTGCCACTTTTCGCTCGAATGCGAACATTTTTGTATTTATTGAATTTGTTTACTTTATCCTTCGCTCTTTGAAATTATAAATTTAAAATTAGTGTATTAAATATCGATTTTATGTTCCAACAACTTATTTACTATAGGAATGAGTGGAAGGGAGCAAAAAGATACGACAATGTCGTCAATGCGAGTGAGAGGGAACGATTAAAATTATTCAACTGATTTTGCGTTTAATTTATTGCTCTAAATTATTGTGAATCGTGCTTAAAACCGAGTGTGCACATTCGAGCTCAAAGTGGCACATTTCCGATCTCGGGAAAATGAAGCGCGCCGCTCCGCGTCGCGCTTCATTTGCTTCCCTCGCTCGGAAATGTGCCACTTTTCGCTCGAATGCGCACATCTTTGTATTTATTGAATTTGTTTACTTTATCCTTCGCTATTTGAAATTATAAATTTAAAATTAGTGTATTAAATATCGATTTTATGTTCCAACAACTTATTTACTATAGCAATGAGTGAAAGGGAGCGAAAAGATACGACAATGTCGTCGATGCGAGTGAGAGGAAACGATTAACATTATTCAGCTGATTTTTCGTCTAATTTATTGCTCTAAATTATTGTGAATCGTGCTTAAAACCGAGTGTGCACATTGGAGCTCAAAGTGGCACATTCCGATCTCGGGAAAATGAAGCGCGCCGCTCCGCGTCGCGCTTCATTTGCTTCCCTCGCTCGGAAATGTGCCACTTTTCGCTCGAATGCGCACAAAGTTTTAAAAATATTTTAATTGCTAATAAAAGTGCGAATTTCATATTTAAATTATTACATTTGGCGTGATACTTAATTTTGGGTCAGAATTATGGGGTAAATTATATTCACTTTTTTGTAAAAGGGTTAACAAAAATTAATTTTAAAGAGTACTTAACCATATTACGTTTTTTACAAAAATATGACTTTTTGCGGATTGTACATATTTATTTTTACATTTCGTTTAAGGTTAATGTATAGTACCTATGTAATTTAAGAAAAAAAATTATGGGGTTCGTTACATCTACCCCTAAGCTGAATTTTAAAAAGTTTTTATAGATATTTCAGGGACTAACAAAACTACGATTTCTTTTCGGACAATACAAAAAGTAATTTTGTAAAATATGGACAGTTGGGGTACGATGGAACGAAAAAGTTATTTCGATTTTTAGAATAATTTGTGTTTTATATTTTTATAATTTTTGCTTAAAACAATTAAGAACAGACCTAAAACTATTTATTGAACGCGTTGCATTGTGCCCCCACTGTCCCTACTCGTAAACCGCGTTTCACATTAAACTGTAAATTGAAAAAAAATAAAATGTGCATAGCTCACTCATTTATTTCAAAGTAGGTAAAATATAAAACTAGATAATGTATGTATATACAGTCGGATACCGAAATTATGGGTGGACGTCATCAACATATTGTTTAATTATAGACACATGTTATTTATTTTCAAAATGTGTTAAATAAATATAACATCGTAATTTTTACATCTATATGAACACTAAGTGTGATAGAGCTAGAACGAAAAGTTAACCAAATTTGGATGTTAGGTTACTATTAATGAATCGTTTATTTTGGGAAAATTAAAAAAAAATTGTAGCTTAACTATTCAAAATATTTAGAAAAATTTGTCAATTATAAAGTCACAAAACTGCAAGTTCAAAATTAATGAAACTTGGGCAGCTTGTTTATATTGTAATAAAACGCAAAATTTGAAGATTCAAAAAAAATCGTACCTGTGGATTAAGAAATATTCAAAAAATTATTTTTAAACGTTTCTCCTTCTTTAAAAAAAAATTTAATTCAAATAATACTTAAAATCGAATAATTTGTGTAGTTTTGTGAATTGTTTGAATACATAACAATTAAATACAATCTATTTAACACTTAGAAATGCACGTATAAAGTACTTAAAATGCGTTAATAATATTGGTATTGAATATGCTGCCTCTGGTGAGGACAAACAGCATTAAATTCTTTGTTGCAAACCCTTCTAATGTTTATTTATTTGTTGCTAACATATAGGGGAACCTGTTGTACCTTGGTCCCTTTGTACCTAGGGCAACTTTATTTTTTTTAATATTTTCGGGCTTTCGTGACGCATAATTTTCGATATTTCAAATGTCACATTGACTGACATTAACGTAAAGTTAACAGCAGCTGGTCAATGTACTTAGTTAATGTATGAGATCAATTGAAATTTTTAATCGAAAAAAAGTAAGTTTTTTGTATATTCTTCTTATTTAAATATTTTATTGATTTTTATGAGCTAATAATAAATGACTCATCGTAATAGAAAGATTATTTATTAATGTTTGCATAGTAGTGGTCTAATTTTGGCACAGCATAATCTTTAATTTTATTATTGAGTTTAAACATCAAGGGTCGGTGTGTTGTACCTCGGTCACTGTCAATAAATTGTACCTTGGCCCTAAGATCAACGTGCAATAAATAAAAATTTAGCTACACCTTTGTTATAAATTTTTTTTTTTTTATTTTGCTTCTGATAATATACCTTGCAATTCTAACGAAAAATTTAAATTTTTGCAAAGTTAACCATTAAGTATGTAAAATTTTAGTATACGAGAAAACTTTTGTTAATTGTTGAAACAATTTTAGTGTCATCTCAAAGAAAAACATTAGTAGTTCTTATAATCCAAAAATAAATATATAGTTTTCATAGAACAATGGGTTTTATTGTGCTTAATGTGAATAGAGCCAAGGTACATCACCTCTGTTGTACCCAGGCCATAGATCCACTAATTTTTAAATCTTATAGCAATTTGAGTAAACGGTTGGTAATGCTTTCAAATATTCTATGATAAATACCTTATTAGTGCCCCACTACGATGCAATTCATTTCATCAACAAATTGTCACATATACAATTTAAAAAAAATTACAAGTAATAAAAGGGCCAAGGTACAACAGGTTTTGCTACTTTTTTGGTGTAACTAAATTAAATGTATCCACGTTTAAAAATCAATATAAATATATTCAATAAGTACGAAGATGTGCGCATTCGAGCGAAAAGTGGCACATGTCCGAGCGAGGGAGGCAAATGAAGCGCGACGCGGAGCGGCGCGCTTCATTTTCCCGAGATCGGAATGTGCCACTTTTCGCTCGAATGTGCACACTCGATTTTAAGCACGATTCACAGAAATTAATTTACTTTCTTAGAGGGCTAACTTGTCAAATTAACATTTATTTCATTTCATGTAACTGCGTGTCTCTTAAAAGAAGGGCCGTTTAATAAGGACTTTTGGGACCATTTTATTTAGATGAGGTTTTGTTGTAACTCCTCCTATAACTTCTTAAAAAATTAATTACCGATGCTATATGTTTTTGAAGTGTCCAGATGTCCAAATGTCCAAATGTTCAAATGTATTCAATTTGTAGAAAAGTCCAAATTTGTTTTTCAAAATCTATTATAAGGGCTGTTTAGTAGGGACCTTGGGGACCATTTTGTCACTACGATGCAATTCATTTTATCAACAAATTGTGACATATACAATTAAAATAAAATACAAGTGAAAAAAGGTACATCAGGTTCCCCTACATGGCGGCACCAATACTTGCAGGCGTGATATGTATAAATATCTGTTTATCGAATATTGTCTACGAAAAATTGAAATTAGAAAATTGATAAAAAAATAGAAATAGGAACTATTGCTTTCAGTCTGTAATTTGAAAATAAGTAGCGCCACCTACTGTCCGTTTAACGTAATAACTGGGGGTACACTTCTACGTTAAATCAGACAAATACTATTGATGATGTGCTCCATACTTTCGTGTTCCGACTGTACATCCTTACGAATTAGATATACATACATCAGATATAAAAAGAAGTATAACTTCTAACGCGCGTACATAATTACACGCGCCGGTCATTTTTTTCTATTCGCCTATTTGTTTTCTGAATAATTTAGCGGCGGCCTTGTACTTCACATTTGCCGGCGTTTCCGGCGCACAATCGAACCCCGCCGCATTACGTTTTAACGCAAGCAAAATCCCCGGCAACGCCATAAAATCCGAAAAAAAGGCGCGCGCCCTGTACATCTCCGCAGTTTAAAAATTAAAATGCTCTTTAGAAGGCGCCTAAATTTTTCGAACACGGAATAAAAATAACGCGCGCTTTCCGCCGCCTCGCCCGCCGCCCGCGAACCCCGAAATTTCGTTGCGTGCCGTACAATTTTCATTATAATTTAGATCGGCCGATACAATCGTTATAAAGTATTCGTTTATAACTATTTTTTGCGATAATTGCGATTCGTGGGGGCCGATAACGACGCGAAGGAGGAAGGTCGCCTTAATAATGCAGGAGGACGTATTGCATAAGGGAAAAGGAATTCGATAATACACAAAAGAGAACGATGAGCGGCGCGTTTAGTTAAAGCAATTTATGGAAATAAAAGCTCGAATTTTTTTTTGTAAAAGATTGCTTCTCTACACAATTACCATGTAAATAAAAAAGAGATTTTCTTTAAATTTGGTTTATGAATTATTCAGAGGCGCTAATAAATTACCTTTGCTATTATACTTAAACCCGCACTTATGAGAAATATTATAAATACTTCTCTAAATTTCAGTATTAAAACGTTTTTGTATTAAAATTCATGACACAAAAGGATATAATTTTAATAAGCAATATTTATCGCTCTTGTTTCGCTTAAACGTTCGTTCGTCAATTTCTTTTTAACAAGTCTATTTCTTTTATGTTTTCATTAAATCGTTAAATTAAAAATTAAAGGTTTTTTATGGCGATTTACGTACGCAAACGTATTGATCTTATTGATTTTTACAAAATAATTTTAAGATGACGAAGATGGGGTCTTGTGAAGATTATTTTGATGATACACCAAAAACATTTTAAAAAAATATATATTTCTAAAGTCTTAGTTCATCACTATTTACATTTGAAAATTTTTTAATAAAACAATTTTAATCGTATTTATAACTTACAATTTTTTGGAAATTGTTCGGTTAAATCAATTTAAAATTAAACAATTTTTTTGTCAATCAAAAATAATCAATTATCTTGATGACCAGTTGGAAAAAATTGTAAAAAATCGTGAAGGTTACTTTTCATGTTTACAGTTGTAGGAAATAAATTTAGTTTTTAATTAGAGCCAATTAAATGACGCCTACTTTAAAAAAAAATGGTTTGTATAAATATTTTCAAAATTGCCATTTGAAAATACAGAGATAAATGAAAACTTTTCAATATAATATTATTTCTCAACACTTTTCTTGCAATTTTAATTTAAATAACTTTCCAAATTTCTCAAATTATTGTCACATATGATTAGGGTAAACCGTCTAGTCTATGACCACTTACCAGTGAATGACCGTTACGAGAAATCATGTTTATAACAATTACAAAAATTAATTTGTATTCAAGACATATTTATTTAAGAAATTTTTTGTCATTTAAGTGCAAGAATTAAAAGTAGTAAATAAGTGTATAGCTAAAATAATTGAAATTTCAATTAGACGTAACCTCCTAAGCGCCAACAAAGCCTTATGATTTTTATAAAACCAAAAGGAACTTTAATTAAAAAAAAAAATTTCTGGTACTTCTAAGCCTAGTGTAATAAATTTTACAAAATTGTACGAATTATGATTCAATTAATCAGTCATTCACTATGCTATACCCGGTCATTTTTTAGACGAAAACGGTCATTTACTGAAGCCTCATTTTGTATTATTTATAGTTACTTTTACAAGGTCCATGACCAAATTGCGATAATGTTTTCATTACTTAATAACCAAATAAAAAAATTTTCAAATGTAATGGTTTTTTTGAATTTATTAATTTTGGTATTAAAATAGCTTTCAATACAACAAATCGGTCGATTTGGACGACTTACCCTAAATGTTTTTAATTTAAAAAAAATGGATTATTAAATTGAAAAAACCACTTATAACAAATTTTCACGATTATTTAATAACTTTTTTAACGTTTTTATGGTTTAATTGTAACAAAATAAAAATTACTTTAACACTTACGGTTACAAGGGATTTCTCCAAAGTTTATTAAATTTATTATCCATTTACACGCCCCGATTCTGATTTTTCTAGTAAAACTAGAATTAAACGTGCTGTTTGCTTATTTTATTAACGTTAATGCTTTTGTAACCTTCACCCCTAATTCTAGTTTTGTCACTTAATAGTGCCTTCGCACGAAACGTATTTGTTGATTCGATAATGGTCACAGATGTAAACGTAAAAATGTATTTATTTATGCAACACCGTTTCTTATTTATCGCTAGATTTAGTTCTTAGATTCGCCCGAAATCGTGAAGAATGCGAGCGGGACAAACGGAAAAGCAAAACGATTCTTTAATATTTCCAACTACAGTAAAACCTCAATTATCCGGACCTCAGTTATACGGATTTGCGAATTATCCGGATTGTCAACCGCGTTCGGGCTCGTTGCGAAATTAAACCTCGGTATTTCTTACTACATATTTTATTTTGTATTTCAAACTAAACAGTATTTTTCTGCTTTGTTCTTTTTAAGATAAGGTGCGACTGTTTTATTTAGTAATTAATATTTGTTGCGTTTTTTGTAAACAGATACCTAACAATTTGGCTAAGTTTTTTCCTGTTAAAACGGAAACTTTGTAATTCTGCTTAAAACCGAGTGTGCACATTCGAGCTCAAAGTGGCACATTCCGATCTCGGGAAAATGAAGCGCGCCGCTCCGCGTCGCGCTTCATTTGCCTCCCTCGCTCGGAAATGTGCCACTTTTCGCTCGAATGCACACATCCTTGTATTTATTCGATTTGCCTATAATATTATTTTATTCTTCAATTCAAAAAATTAAAAGTTGAATAAATTAGATCTATTTTTTGTTTGAAAAGGGTTAGATATTTTATTCCGTTTGATAAGTTATTGTGCTGCTCTTTCGCACGCCTAATTGTAGCGAGCTTGATAAAAATATTTTTAGGTGTACTTTCTAATGTTTACTATTTCACATTTTTGATTAATTAAAATTGTGTAGGTATGTAACAAATTTTCTGAAGTGGGCCACTAAAAATCAACTAGTTGATTTTTATATCATCGTTTGCAGATTGTTGAAGGTTTATATGTCAAAATTAATGTCTTCAAATATTTTTGGGTAATTTACATTTTTGTAAAAATTATAAACCAATTAGTGTTAAGGCACATTTTGTATACACTGTTGTAATTAGACTTTATTTATGGATTAATTCAATTTTTAAATATAAAAAAATATTTATATGTTACATAGGGGTGCTTCAAAATTTTAGAATATCTTGGGTGGGGTATGTTAAAAAAAAGGTTGGGAAATAAGAGTCAAAATTCGGAAAAAGTTTAAGTATTTTTGTTTTCATGAACGATGAAGTTTCCAAATTATATCCTATTGGTTATGTATAATGTATAAATACAGTCGAACCTCAATAAGTTATAGCCAAGCTGAAACCAGAAATCAAATTAGCCAAAAGAGTGCAAAAATAGACTTTTAAAAGTCCCGCTTTAAATGAGCCACTGTGATTGGCTCATTCTTAATTCACTATAATGGCCGTCAATTAATTAGCCAATCAGATGGAATTCATTATATCGTAACTATAGTTACATAATAAGTATTTTCAGGTGTACTTTCGAATGTTTACTAGAAGTAAATAGTACAGTTGTTGGCCAGTCGACAATGATTGGCCATATTTAGAAAATTATATAATAATAAATCTATATTTCCCAATATAGGTTTGTTTTCTAATAAATGGTTCGTTTTTTTTGCTAATTTAGTATATCTTATTTTAATTAGAAAATATTTGCCAACTACTGTAAATTCACTGGTCAATTACTATATTTGTATGGCCAATAACTATGTTTATTAATAAAAAGGCCAATTACTGTACTGTTTACCCCTAATTCGCGTTTTTGATTAATTAAAATTGAATATGTATCAAATTTTCTGAAGTGAGCCACTAAAAATCAACTAGTTGATTTTTATATCATTTTTTGCAGATTGTTGGAAGTTTATATGTCAAAATTAATGTCTCCAAATATTTTTGGGTAATTTTAATTTTTGTAAAATTTATAAACAAATTAGTTTTAAAGCACATTTTGTATACACTGTTGTATTTAGACTTCATTTATGGATTAATTCAATTTTTAAATATAAAAAAATATTTATATGTTACATAAGGGGTGTATAAATATTTTAGAATGACTTGGTGGGGTATGTTACAAAAAAGGTTGTGAAATAAGAGTCAAAATTCGGAAAAAACCAAAGTATTTTTTTCATGTACGATGAAGTCTTCCATCTAGTCTAGTTTAAAAGTATTAAATTAAAAATGTGTTTTTTGTAAAAATACCCTACTGTAATTTTAAATTAAAAGAAAAGCGACAAGTGGTACATTTAGTTCAGTTTGATTTAATTAATATTATTTGTAAGAGAGAACAATAAGATAGGCAAATTCAATTAGTAAGGAGTATCTGCACTTTTCAAGCGAAAACTTTTTCCGAATAGAAAATCTGAATTTGAAGCATTTGTTATTAATATAGTCGAATCCAATTAACACGAAGATGTGCGCATTCGAGCGAAAAGTGGCACATTTCCGAGCGAGGGAGGCAAATGAAGCGCGACGCGGGCGCGCGCTTCATTCCGAGATCGGAATGTGCCACTTTGAGCTCGAATGTGCACACTCCGCTTTTCGCCCCGATTAACAATGATCAATTTACTTTAAAAAAATTCAAGTATTTCTTAAAACCGTAGTTGCGCTCTCAAAATGTCTCCTTTAGGCTTCCGCCTATTTTTCATAATTTTTTACTTTTTTCATTAAGAAATTGCTGTGAAATTAATTTCTATTTAAATAAGGAGGCAAAAATGAAATTCTTGTAAGGATTTCTTAATATTCCGTATCGTAATTGACAATTTTTTGATAACGGGACTTTTTGGCATCCCGAATGATTGCTTGGTGACAACGGGACAAACGATCTGAAAACGGAACAATCCCATTCAAAACAGGAAGTATGGTCACTTTATATATAGCTAAAATTCGATTTTTTTCCTATACATTCAATTAACCGAATTTTCGATTATCCGAATGGGCTGCAACAATAATTAGTCCGGATAACCGAGCTTCCACTGTAATACGAACGACAAAAAAGTTTTACAATTAGCAATAAGAAAGGAATTGTTTTCGTGTAGCTCTTCGCCGTACGAATTGCACACAGCTTATATCTTTTAAAAGGAATAGTAACTAAACGATTTGTATAAACGTAGACCCTTTGATGTAGAGATTAGCATATTAAAAATTCAGGATAAGCAAACTTAGAATAACAAAGTTAAAATAGCTTCCGGTCGCGTTTTAATAAAACATTTTTTCATGTCTAATTTGGTTTCTTCTTTGTTTCAAGTACGTGTTAACATTTCTGTTTGCATGCTGTTTAATAAAACGTTTGCCCCAAGTACGTACATGCGTTGTTTTCCACCGCTTTTTCCGGACATCGGTCGCGTATAAGCGCGAAAACTTTTCAGTTTTAGTAACGCGAATTGTATGTGAGTGGATACTCCGCCGCGCAACCATTATGCAAATAACTCTTTCTTTATCTTGACATGCAAATAATGTACACGAAAAAGTGTATATATTCTGGTCCACAAAATTAAAGCGACTTTTGTAATATCAGAGGGCCGTGGTGGAAATTAAAGTTATCTCGAGCAATGAGGATAATTAGACGGGGCCCTTTTGGGAGGGACTCGTTTGAAAACGTTATTTATCGGGCTGGCAAGAAAGTAATATCGTTTGAAAATAAAACTCAATTTTGTATATAAAGAATGGTTTTTAATTAGCTGTAAATGTATCATTTTGTTTAATGAGATTTTGCCATATTCTGCCAATTTCATTATTCCATGTTCGTAAAACTCTGGTCCTTATCAGCAAAAAATTGAACCAAGTGCGATGTCAGGTCTTTGTTATTAGTAAAATCTTTAGAATTTGACAAGTTTTATAATAATCGATGATGCAGGGTCAGGTTGTATGGTAGATGTGACATTAGCTTCCAACTAAGTTCCAAAACCTTTTGATTTTTGACGCAATTCAGCGTTTGATGTGGTTTGTGCCGGTTTATCGCGCTTGGACCATGATCGTTTTCCATCAATGTTATTTTTTATCATCAGCGGGATTGGTTTTAAAAAAGGCTTTATTATTTAATTATGGCTCAAACATGGTTCAAACAAATTTATTGTATATTCAAATGAAAGACTTTTATTTTAGTAAACTATTTCCACGTAAAAGACCACAAAGTAATTCCAAATAATTGTATCTAAAATAGATGATGTGAGATCATATGAGAACTGTAGCCTTCGGAACTATCTTTAGTGATTTTATTAGTCATTCTAGTCCATTTATTTCTACTTGTTCTCCATTCTTTAATTTTATCGAAACTGCATTTTCTAAATGGAAAGCATTAGTGAAAGCAAAAGATTGTAAAAATAATGATCTATATCATGTCATATATGTTGTGTCTAATGAAATTAGTGTGGTAGAAGCCAAAGATTAAATTTCACATATAAAATGAACAAATCTTGCACCATCAGTTTTAGCAAAAGATAAAATAGTAATCATTAAATCTATCATTTAAATACAAAATAAATTTGAATGTACCATTTAGAACCATCAGATATATAATTTTGAACCTTCAGATCGTGTTCCTTGATCAGGAGTCAATTATTACACGTTAGAATATTATTTTTGCTTATAACGATGTAACATTTTGTACTTCTCCGTATTTCTAGAATAGAAAACAAATCGATTTTGTTCTAAAAGTAAGAAGGTTCCTTATTTTTACGAATACAACGTTCAATAGTACCCGATTGTATAATACAGTGGGGCATCGATAACGCGGAACGATTGTGACTATAGCCTGTCCGAATTTTTGAAAAAAACCAAAAAAGTGCCGTTTAACGCCTTAAACATAAATAAAATCATTTACTTTAGTGGTTAAACAATTCACTGAAATTATATCCGGATTATCGACGGTCCTAATTTATGACGTTCGCACTATCGAGGCTCTACTGTAATATATTTCCTAGAATTATTTTTGGATTATTAATAAAAATTAACCTGTTACTTATTAGTACCTAAATGTGTTATCTTTGTTTAACTACAATTATACCAGCCAGTGGGGAAGCTGTTGTACCTTGGTCCTTTTGTACCCAGAGCAACTTTATTTTTTTTAGTATTTGCGGGCTTTCGTGATCCATAATTTTCGATATTTCAAATGCCACATTGACCGACATTAACGTAAAGTTAGCAGCAGCTGGCCAATGTACCTTGTTAATGTATGAGATCAATTGAAATTTTTAATCGAAAAAAAGTAAGTCTTTTTATATTCTTTTTACTTAAATATCTTATTGGTTTTTATTACCTAATAACAAATGACTCATCGTAATAGAAATATTATTTATTAATGTTTGCATAGTAGTGGTCTAATTTTGACACAGCATAATCTTTAATTTTATTTTTGAGTTTAAACATCAAGGGTCCGTGTGTTGTACCTCGGTCACTGTCAATGAATTGTACCTTGGCCCTAAGATCAACGTGCAATAAATAAAAATTTAGATATACCTTTGTTATAAATTTTTATTTTTTTTAAATTTTGCTTCAGATAATATGCCTGGCAAGTTTAACGAAAAAATTAAATTTTTGCAAAGTTAACCATTAAGTATGTGAAATTTTAGTATACGAAAAAAGTTTTGTTCATTTTTTAAACAATTTTAGTGTCATCTCAAAGAAGAACATTAGTAGTTTTTATAATCCAAAAATAAATACAGTCAACTCGCGTTATAACGAATTTCAAGGGACCCACGAAAACGTTCGTTATATCGAAAGTTCGTTATATCGAAATTCCTTATTATAAAAGCAGAGATATAGAATTAATCAATCCAAAACACCACAAATTCGTTGTCGTTTATTAAAATAACCAATATAACGCAGAAATGTAAAAAAAAATAATAAAACAATAGAAAACAACAATAAAAAAAAAACAATAGAAATAATACAAATAGAAACACGTATAATCTAAAAAAAATCCGTAATTTTAGTTTGTATGCAGGTGACTGTACCTGTCCGTTCAATTGCGTTTTCCAGATTTAAGATACTTGAGAATACACTGTCGTCAAGGTCATGGCTTTGCAAGTAATTGATAATTGATAGTGTTAAGTTTGCATTTCTTTAAGATAAAAATCAAAAATTGTGTAGAAACACATTATGTAAATTATATAACATACCAAAGTACTTACTTTTTACCAAAATTATTAGACTTTGGTCAAGAAAACTTCGTTATATCGAGGGGACCAAAACCCATTAAAATTTTCGTTATAAAGCGAGATTTTCAAGGGACCGGCGGTTTCTTTCTTTATATCGAGATTTTCGTTATATCGAACTTCGTTATAACGAGAGTTGACTGTATATAGTTTTAGGGGCCGTTCAAGTATTACGTAAGCACTATAGGGTGGCGGGGGGTCTTTGCTTTGCTTATTTTTGACGACATGGGAGTGGGGGGTCTAGATGGTGATTACGTCAGCAGTAGATATTTACTTTTTTACACATACGGCAACCCACACATTGTCTATGCTTGAAAACGAAACGCATATTCGGGGATTCCCACAAATAATAAATTGCTTTGTGCGTAATATTACTTAACCCTTCGTTAGTCACCTGAAATATCATCTTATGTTAAGTCAATGGAGGTGGTCTACGATCGTAGACCAGGTGACTAACGAAGGGTTAAGATTATAATATTTGTACCTTACTCTATATTCAATACCGAGTCAATAAAGTTTGTTTAAATAAATATTATGTGCGTTAAAGTCCTCTATCCTAAGCCTGTTTTCTTCTGTCTAAAATTATAATTGGTGCTCATGAATCAATAAAAAAAAAAACAAAATACATTAAAAGAAACATGCATACTAATGTTTACGTAAGCATGGGGGGGGGGGGTAAGAGTTTTGCTTACTTTTGCTGACAAGGGGGGAGGGGGGTTATTAATTGTAATAAATCTGCTTACGTAATGCTTGAACGGCTCCTTATGGAACAATGGGTTTTATTTTGCTTAATATGAATAGAGCCAAGGTACATCACCTCTGTTGTACCTAGTCCATAGATCCATTAATTTTTAATTCTTATAGAAATTTGAGTAAACGGTTGGTAATGTTTTCAAATATTTTACCATGAATATCTTATTAGTGCCCAACTACATTGCAATTCATTTTATCAACAAATTGTTACATATACAATATAAAAAAAAATTACAAGTGGCAAAAGGGTCAAGGTACAACAGGTCCCCCTACGCCATTTTATTTGAATACATTACTATTTCTTTTTTAAATTTAAAAATTAATGTAAACAACTCCAATATAGACGAGGATGTGCGCATTCGAGCGAAAAGTGGCACATTTCCGAGCGAGGGAGGCAAATGAAGCGCGACGCGGAGCGGCGCGCTTCATTTTCCCGAGATCGGAATGTGCCACTTTGAGCTCGAATGCGCACACTCGGTTTTAAGCACGATTCGCAATAATGAATTTACTTTCTTCGACGGCTAACTTCAACCGTAGAATGTTTCCCTACTTCAAACGATTCAAAAAAAAAATTGTGAAATCCGAAATTACTTTCTTGTCAACCCAATATTTTTGTGCTTCGTTTTTCTTTTCACACTATTTCTTATTTTCTCTATCCCCTTTTATTTACAATCCAAATAGTGTTTCTTTTTTAATGCTAATACGGCGAAATTGAAGGCAAAGCATTCCTTCAAGGATTGCAAATAAAACTCGAACTATCGAAAGGCATTTCGCACAAGCTCCTTGAATTGCCTCGCCGGGTCAGATTTTAATTTGTATTTTAAGCCAATTTGTGTCGTGTATTTCGGGCACGCCAAATGTTAAACGTTGCGTGTTCACTGTTTTTTCGCGCTTCTGAATAACCAATTATTTAAAAATGTACATAGAAAATTACAGGCGTTCCATGCTTTTGTTACTTTTACAAGGTTTATCGGAAATTAAAGTATGCCGCATTTTAATTCTAGGTTTTTTTTTGGTCGTTGCGGGGGAGGGAGACGCCGGTTTTATTAGCTTAATTTCTAGTTAAAATGGAGCTCGTAATTTGAATTTAAAACAATTTTTGTTTGGCGACATTAGCTTTAGAGAAGTCGGGCTCTAGGAAATGGATAGGATGTGGTTTAAAATCTACTTAAAACTTTTAAATGTGTATGTTTTCGTTTGGTTTTACACTTCAAAGCTTGGGAAGGCCGCGAATGATTCGGGAAAATAGTGCTGCAAACTAAAAGTTTAAAGCATTGCAAAGCAATCAGTTATTGCAGTAACGTGCATGTCTTTATTAAAAAATTTAATGCTAGTAAAACAGCTAATAAGATTAATAAATTTATTTGATTGAAGAAGATTAAAGAAAATTGAATTCGAGTGTTTTAGCAATATTCGGTAACAATACTTTTGGCATTAATCTTTTTGAAAGTCGTAACTTACAATCTACCATACTTTTATTTTTTAATATATACAGGGTGGTTTATTGGTAAGTGTATATACTTTACCTGCATCTGTAGGTTACTTGGGCGGTTTTATATCACCTATATTTAGTGGCTCAATAATTCTTAATTACCAATATACAGGGTGTTTTGTTGATTTTGTCTATTTCTTTCTTGGACCATAACTTTAGAATCACTAGGTATAAAAAAACAAAATTTGGTATGTGTTTTATTCATTCAACCATACCGATGTTCTAATTTAGTAGAATTAAAATACAAAGCCAGCCAAAAAAAAGAGATTTAATTGTTAAATATCAAAAACAACACCCTGTATAAAAATAATATAAAAATTTTGTTTTAATATTTGGAAAAAGGATACAACAATTAAAAAATTAAATTATATTTATAAATGATGCAGGTAAAGTATGTACACTTGCAAATGAATCACTTTGTATAATAATTATCTTTAAATTGTAATAATTAATGGCATAGCTGATTCCTCCTAATATTGACCGCTATATGCTCCAAATATTGGCCAATAGTATTCTACTTATAAAATTATATAATTCTTTTTGCCTAATAAAACACTATTCTTTAATCTTTAAATTTTTATAAGTCTTATTGTTATAAAATTAATTTTTACAAAATATTCTATCTATCAAATTTAGCGAATTGTACCTCATAACAGGTTGATTTTGATTCTGTTTATGAATCAAAGTGCTTTTTGGTATATTATATTCTTGACTAGCTTTATTTATACTCAATTCTATACTTCAAACACGATTAAAAGCATTTTTTAAATCCACTTGTGAATATTTATATCTTTTATACTTTGCAATAGGCTTCTTTTTGTTAACTGCCGGTTTCGCTGTCATTTTAGTCCTAATTGAATTAAACGATTAAGAACCAAAATAAAAAACTTTAGCTGACAAAAATTAATAATTTTATTATTTTAATAAAACATAAATTATTTAGACCCATTATCCTAACAACAAAAAAGATTAATAATTTTAAAATAGCGTTTTGTTTAATAAAAAGAAAATTGAATGACTGCAAATAAATATCAGGATGATTTTTTCAAAAAAAAATTTGTTTAGTTCATAAAAGTTAAAGATTTGTCGTTTTTCAATGCTCTTACAAATTCACAAGATTTTAAGCATAAGTGAACGTTTTTTATTCTGGTTTAAATTACATGTTAATTACATCAGTAACCATCTTAAAAAAAATATTCATTACTTAAGACTCAAATGTAAGGCAATAAATACAAAGTACAGTAATGAGTTATAACACAGAAAACCGTTTTCAATCGAAAGAGAATTAGATGTTAGCAAAAAAGTGTCTCGACGACTTTCTTTTAAGAATTAGTTTCCAATTTTATAAAAACGCGCTCATTTTAAAGTTGCCCTATCGAAAAACATTTTCTACTTTATTTTATAAAAACGATTTTGTATAATTTTTGATTAATAATTCCAAAACAAATTATTGCGGCTAAATTAAATGTTCAATATTACATAGGCTCCGATTTATTTCTTTATAATTGCGCTATTATTCTATTTTTAATGATAACAAAACATTATAAGAGATTCCGGGCGTCATTTTCGTTTCAAACTAAAATAATTGGAGACGTAACGCGATCTTAGAAATTTATAGCCCTAGATTTATCATTTAAGAAAATTTTAATTGACCAAAAATCTAATTAACTTTATTATTTATCCCGAGCATTGTATTACCAAAATATTTACATCCCCCAAAGTTCGTTTTATTAAAACGAAAATTGATAGTCGACATCGGCAAATCAGATTTTTCGATTTTTGCGATTTTAATAAATATTTTAATTAATTTTCGTTGCGCTTCGTGCGCAAACATGTATGTACGTTAGTTAAATAACTACATTTCTATTTGCGTTTTATAATTAACGAAATGTTGACTAAAATTAGTTTTCAAATTGTTAATAACTTTTTCTTTTTATTGAAAGTTCGTTTTTTTCGTTTGCTCCCGCGAAAAAAAATTATATATAAAAAATAGCCCGGTAGAATTATATATAATAATATATATAATTGTATATAATTATATCGATGTAATTTTTTGCATAGAGATAGATTTTGGGCGGGAGAGTAGTGACATAGGTTACTTTTTATCCCGGAAAAAATGCGCGGTTCCTGTAGGATTCAAACTTTGGCCACGATAGCGAAGTGCTAGTATTATATACAATTATATATAATTATATCGGGACATTTTTTATATATACATGCTATATATATTATAAATAAGGTACATGAGCCAATACCGGAACGACAAAGGCGTACGACTACTTGTTATAATTTTAATAGTATTGAAATAGATTATAAAAAAAATAATTTGTCTTATCATATAAAATAAACGTTTACTTATTAGAGAATAATCATATTAATTAATATTGCTACAATTTAATATAGTTATTTTTTTTTTCGTAAAAAACAGAAAGACCCAGTAACGGAATGCCTAAAAAGCTTAGTTCCAATACCGGAATAGTAATATAAATTGGTTATTTTTTAATTAAACTCACTTTTTAATTTAAATATGATGTTCATCTTAAAATTAGTGAATCCAAACACTGAAAAATAATAATAATAATAAATAAATTTTACTAGTAATAATTATTTATAGAAACATATAATATATAAAAGTTAGTTTTTATTAAGCACTTATTAATTATGAACATACATTGCTTTAACAGAGTACTTAGGTACAAAAAAAACTTATTTCTGTTTTTTTATTGTTCTCTTCTTTATTTGTTTTTTAGTTCTCGTTCCTGTTTCTTCTGTTCTTGTATTAAGCAAAAGAAGCAAGAATGCTTTTTGCTTCTTTTGCTTTGAGTTCCTATATTTTACTATTTTCGATTTTTAATCGTTTTTGAACTTTTCCTTCATTTTTTTTCATGTAATTTTATCAATTGTTTCGGTACTCGGCATGGATTTATTTTGTTGTACTAATAGATAGAACAGTATAATTAATATAATAATAAAGATTTGTTAATATGTTTTTTTATCTTTTATCTAATTTTAGAAACATTAAAAAACAATTAAAAAGTGCTTTTTACATTTTATATAAATTTAATTTAATATCATTGACAGATTTCTTAACAAAATCATCAAGAAACATCGATAAGTTGTGGATTTGATACTATTGTTGATTTACATTTTTTTGAAATATATTTGGGACAGATTCTAAAGTGCAATGCAAATTCTATATTGTAAATAAAAAAAGTTTCATTTCAATTCATCGCGTACAACATTAAATAAAAAATAATTATGATCGAATCGTTCCGTTATTGGGTCATTTACCCTAACTATATATAATTCCATATACTCGGGTTTCCGTAATTAAAAAAAACGAGCAACAAAAAAAATTGATATTAAGATCGACAAAAAGCTTTGTGATTCATCATCGGCAATCGGGGCCCAATAAAAAACTAAATAGTTGTATAATTTTCAATGCGCCCCTACGACTAATGGAAGCCATTCATCAAATGGAGTTACCTATTTAATTTTATTGACAAAATTAGTGTACCGATCATCCGTTAAGCTACTCAATTACGAGCACTCGAGTAATAAAACATAACTGGCTGACTTGCAGAATTTCGATGTTCGTTCATCAAATCGAAAGCTCGCCTAACGCTTGATTAGGACGAAGTGGAAAACTTTCAGGCTAGGGCATTGTAGTAATAGCTATTTCATGCAACTTGTAGTTCGTTATGATATTGGAACAGGATGCCTCATAACGGCCTATTGAATGGCACGTTTTTCCCACTCTCGTTCGAAGGAAAAATGTTGCCAGCCGAAATGAAAAGAGTTCGGGAAATGAGAAATTACTCAGGTTGGAATACCGATCGCTCGCTGCTGATGAATGTTGTGGTCTCCGTAATGGAGCGAGGCCGCAGAGTTTCTAAAAAATTTCAGTTTTCTCTTCCAGAACGATGGAAATTACTATTTGCTCGTTCACCTTTAGAAAGGCGCCCCCTTTTTTTCTTCTTCCTCTCTATTATTATTTTTTAAAAAGCGTTACTCGGAAACTTCTTATTAAAATCGACTTATTATTCTTCGAATAATTTTGCAGCAAAAAAACTGCATTTCCATTTGTCATCTGAAAAAATTCCCCGTTCTCTTCTGTCGCGTCCTAATTTCGACTACGAAACTTCTTGTAATGAAACGAAAACATTTTCGCAATCAAAAGTAACTAAAGCATAAATCTAATTAAGGAGATTCGTTTTTGAAGTTGTACTTCTTTTGTGCGCGTTGAGAGTGAGGTTTTAGCGGGTAATGGATGTTGCGCGCGCACTATTAACGACAATTTGACAGCATGAAGTTAGCCATCTAAGAAACAAATTTAATTATTTTGAATTGTGCTTAAAACCGAGTGCGCACATTCGAGCTCAAAGTGGCACATTCCGCTCTCGGGAAAATGAAGCGCGCCGCTCCGCGTCGCGCTTCATTTGCCTCCCTCGCTCGGAAATGTGCCACTTTTCGCTCGAATGCGCACATCTTTGTATTTATTGAATTTGTCTACTTAATCCTTCACTCTTTGAAATTATAAATTAAAAATTAGTGTTCTAAATATTGATTTTATGTTCGAACAACTTATTTACCATAGCAATGAGTGGAAGGGAGCGAAAAGATACGACAATGTAGTCAATGCGAGTGAGAGGGAATGATTAAAATTATTCAACTGATTTTTTTTTCTAATTTATTGCTCTAAATTATTTCAAATCGTGCTTAAAACCGAGTGCGCACATTCGAGCTCAAAGTGGCACATTCCGAGCTCGGGAAAATGAAGCGCGCCGCTCCGCGTCGCGCTTCATTTGCCTCCCTCGCTCTGAAATGTGCCACTTTTCGCTCGAATGCGCACATAATCGTATTTATTATATTAGTTTAATTTACTATGCGTTCTTTCAAATCAAAAATTTTAATTTAATTTAGTAAATATCGATTTTATATTCTAAAAATGTATTTACTATAGCAACGAGTAGAAGAGAGCGAGAAGATACCATAATTATGTCAATGCAAGTGAGAGGGAACGAATAAAATTATTCAATTAATTTTTCGTGTAATTTATTGGTCTAAATTATTGAGAATCATTAAGAAATTGCTGTGAAATTAATTTGTATGTCAATAAAAAGGCAATAATGAAATTCTTGTTAGATTTTCTTAATATTCGGTATTGTAATTGACACGTGTCATTGAAATTTAGTAGGGGGAAAGTGGCATGAAACAGCCAAGTTTTGAAAAAGTCATTATCAATTACGCGGTAGTTTTCATACGAATCGTTCATGTATTATTATTTTAAGATAGCAACACTAGCCAGATATCCTCCACAAAAATTTGACCATTCACCATCAATAAACGGCGCCGATACGACGTATTGAAGATTTTGTCGTCAAAAAGTAAGGTTTTGAGTTCAGTTTATTCGTTTTCTAACGCCTATACGTACAAAACTAATAATAAAATGATTACACTATAATTTTATAGATATATTAGGCCTTCTAATAACGTATATATTTTGTAGACTAATCTTTGATTTCATAGTAATTTTCGAGATTTTGTTTCTTGAGAGAATATGTTTTGAAATAGCCGGACTGCAGTGTAATGAAAAAGCCACCTTTTAATTGCATAAAATGCAATAATAATTGTAGTAACAGCAATCAAGAGTGGTACCGATGCAAAATTGTAATGGTTGGGCATATAAATCCTGTGGCGTAAAAGAGAAATTGCATTATTTTTGCTAAAAACGTTTTTAAGTTTTTGCAATGATTGATCTCAAACGTCAAATTTTTTGACAGTTTCTTAGATTTATGTAAGTAAATATTTTATCGAGAGTTTGCGTTATTTAAAACGTTTTATAATTATATAAGATAAAAAATTATAGCTTAAGATTATTATTAAATAATATCTTCGTTAATGTGCAGTTTTAATCTTGTAATAAGAACATGGCTTTTTCAAAAATTGGGTTGGCTGTTTCAATACCTATAAGTTATGAAAAAGCCAAATTTTATTTTTTTTATAAATGATTAGAAGTCGAAAAATATCGTTAATTTTAAAAAATGTTTTATGACATTACGTACATAAATGCATGAACAATTACAAATTTAAAAAAAAAATTGATGTATTTATGTCCTTCTATATTATTTATCCCTTTTTTTAAAACTGGCTGTTTCATGCCACTTTCCCCCTACTCAAGAAAAAACACAATAGTTTATAAGTTGCAGAAAAAGTTGAGTTTAGTATTTTTATTAATAAAGGTCTATTCTAATGCATAAATAAATATGTGTTTCTTCATTATTGATTATTGAAATACATTTCTTATCATTTAACTGTCATAAAGTACAATTTTCTGGATTTTATTTTATTTTCGCGGTATAGCAAACCCCACCTAGTACGGCATGTGACATTTAGTCACCTCGTATGCGCAAGGTTAAGAGAAGAATAACCAAAAATAAGCATAATTAGCAAAAAGACAGTTTGTGAACTATGGAAGAACTATACAAGGTGGCCACAAAAAACCATTTATTTTTTTAACTTTTATTGCAAAATCGTATTTTTTGTTTGCTACACGTTTTTTTTTTCAAATCTTCTCTTAAAATATTTAAAGAAGAGTTTTATTATTAGAGTAAATCCAAGATATAAAAATTCTAAATTTTGAGTTGTGGCAATTAAATTCCCCGACACTTTTTGAAATTCCCGATATCTCCATGATATTTACCGGTTGCATTAAATTTTTTAAAAATTCTCGATATTTTCGGTTTGCCCGGTTTGTCGCCACCCTGTTATCTAGGTAATTAATGAACTCACCTAATTCTAAAAAAAAAATCTGCAATAATCGCCAAAATCGGAAAAAAATTAATGTATTAAACAAAACCATTTTTAAAATGTTGAACTAAACTAAATAACGCATTATCAAAACTGCAAATTTAAAATAAACAATTTGCAATAAAATCAATAAATAAATTGTTTACATATTAGTACAGTCGAAGCTCGATAAGTCGAAGTTGAAGGGAAACTAAAAATAATTCGAGTTATCAGAAATTCGACTTATCGAGGTTCGACTATATCTAAAACTTCCAAAAAAATTGTAATAATATGCCATACAATATCAAACAAATAATTACTAATAATAATAGACAATTCGACCAATTAATTTCCTTCAAACAAAAATCCAAAATTTTTTTGTAAAAGGCATATAACAAAGGCCGAGGTCTTAGAGGTTTTTAACCATAACTACCATCTTAAACGCCTTTCTTTTAGTGCCATCGTTTTGCTTATTTATAATCGCTTTTTGCTCTTCGACAAATTAAAACAACCTTGAAAATAATGGAAAACAAATATTAGTTTTACAACAAAAAGTTGTAGTAGCTGGTTCATTAAAATTATAAAAAATATTGACTCCCTTATAAATATTCCATTTCATAAAACGTCAACTGCGAGCTGGTAAATTAAAATTACAGAAACGAACTAAGAGCAAACTGAAATTGGATATCGACGTTTTTGCAGTTTCAATTTTTTTTTTTTATCAACGACAGGCTATGGCATAGTTGCCTTTCGAAAAGCGGCAAATGAATAACTTTCAATTAAATTCGATATTCTGCGAACGGGTTGCGTAATTGACAGTTTGGGAAATACGGTTTTACGCAAAATAATAATTGGGATTGTTGGGCAAAAACTGAATTTTTAACTTTTTTCGGCCGCAGGCGAAATATATATTTTAATAACTAAATTCGACGTTATCTCTTAGCGCTGTCGGACTTTGCAAATCGATAGCGAGTGCTACGTTTTCTGCGTTTTCTGTACGGGGTTTGTTTCTCCCTCGCAGATATTGTCGTAAATGATGATAAATGAGTATGTTTTGTGTCATACCATTAGTGCGATGCAGAAATTCCACTTTGCTTTATAACGGTTGCACTCGCTTCTGAGAGGTGTCACATTTTTTTGCCTTGAATTGGCGATAGTCTCGCACCAGACGTTTTTGTCGCTAAAATTAAAAAACCCGTTGCGTGTACATACAGTTTTTATAGAAATGCGGCATAAAACAATAAAATTAGCAAAATAATACATAAAGTGTGATTATTAAAATTTGTTTATTATTATATGTTAGATAACATATTCGTCTACTCTATTAATTTATTTTGATTAAAATATAATAACAAATAAAATCTGAAACACAAACCCATTGAAAGAGGCTGTGAAAAAGTTCTTTGAAATCACAATAACCATTTAGTTAATAATGTGCAAGCTACAATAAAAATGCAATATCTATATTTTAAAAATTCATTACGGGCTGTTAGGGTAAGGGAGTTTGTTTTTGTAATTGAAGCGACGTGAAAAATTTTTTCAAACTGTGTAAAAAAAAATGAAATGTATAATACCAATATTAATATTAGATCTCTTGTCATTTTTTATAGAGAAAAAAAAACCTCTTTCTTTAATAACGGATATGTTTTAATTAAAAATAAGTACAGTCCTTGCTATATGTTGTCATTATTTTAAAGGAAGTAATATTGAAGATAAACCACGTTGTAGGGGCCCTACGATATTAATAACAACCGGCGAAAAATCTCACTTAGGAAATATGGCAAAACACAGATTAACATGCACTGATTTTTTTCAAAATTAAAACAATTAATATCAAAAAAAAATTAATTTTTAAATATTATAAATCATGTGTTGCAAGAAGACCACAATATAGATTTCCAAAAACTTTTTTACGCCCTTTCAAACAGCACTTAATGTTTATATTTAATTTTTTTGCAATAATTGTTAACTAATCTGTTTATTTAAATTATTAATGAAATATGTTTAGTATTGTTAACTTATCAATATATAATAAGCATAATTTTTTTAAATTTTTAAATTATTTAATCCTTAGCGTTTTTCTAACTGGATTTGTAATTTCCATTTATTTATTCACAGTTCTGTATGTACAGTCAGGGAAAAAGCAAATCACCACCCCAGCAGTAACTTATCTGAAAATGTTTAACTCTTCTCATTTTTAAGTGTAATTGTTGCTATTGTTATAATAAAAATAATGCCAATACTATTCATAAAAAACTTCAAAAGGAATATAAAATATCAAATTACAAAAATTAATTGTTAATTAATACTGCACATTTGTAAACAGTTTTATAATCATACTAAAATAGATTCATTTTATTTTTGAATAAAGTCGATTTACCTCAGTATTCATTTACAATTAATAATCAAATATCAATAATTAATATTAAAAACATATGTACAGTGTAAACTCTAAATTAAGAACACTCTATTTAACGACAAACTCTTTCAAACGTCAACACTACATGAGTTTGGTTGGTTTACATTGTTATCTATACAATAATAATTTTCTCTCCATTTAACGACAACTCTATAGCGCCAAGAAATGTACAATTCCTTAAGTGACGTTATATAGAGTTTACACTGTGTTTAAAAATTTACAAAACTTAACGGTAAAAAAATTATGGAAAGTTAATGCACCTATCACAAATAAAAGTGTCAAAAGAAAAGGTAATTTCAACTCAAAAATAGATGTTTTCGCTGCGGAAAGTTGAATAATTGTGTAATAAAAGATTTTTGTTAGGTATCCTGATCAAGTGTGCTTGCCTACAACGCCAGGGTGGTGATTTTCATTTAGGCCGATTGTACACGCGTTGGAAGTTGTACTTCTGTGGCATTATCGAGCGTTACTGTAGTGTTTCTTTGTGGATTACGGTTAAAAGCATAGCGCGCAATTTAGTCTCGAAAAAATCTGTAAAATGATTGTAAAAATAATCAATAAAAACGAGGATGTGCGCATTCGAGCGAAAAGTGGCACATTTCCGAGCGAGGGAGGCAAATGAAGCGCGACGCGGAGCGGCGCGCTTCATTTTCCCGAGATCGGAATGTGCCACTTTGAGCTCGAATGTGCACACTCGGTTTTCAGCACGATTCACAGCAATTTAGACCAATAAATTAGACGAAAACTCAATTAAATAATTTTAATCGTTTCGTCTCACTCGCACCGATGAATTTTTCGTATCTTTTCGCTCCCTTGCACTCATTGCTACGGTAAATACAGTTTTTGAATATAAAATCGATATTATCTAAATTAAATTAATGTTTTTGATTTAAAGGAACACACAGTAAATTATACTAATATAATAAATACGAAGATGTGCGCATTCGAGCGAAAAGTGGCACATTTCCGAGCGAGGAAGGCAAATGAAGCGCGACGCGGAGCGGCGCGCTTCATTTTCCCCAGATCGGAATGTGCCACTTTGAGCTCGAATGTGCACACTCGGTTTTAAGCACAATTCACAGCAATTTAGACTAATAAATTAGACGAAAACTCAATTAAATAATTTTAATCGTTTCGTCTCACTCGCACCGATGAATTTTTCGTATCTTTTCGCTCCCTTGCACTCATTGCTACGGTAAATACATTTTTGAATATAAAATCGATATTTACTAAATTAAATTAAAATTTTTGATTTGAAGGAACGCACAGTAAATTATACTAATATAATAAATGCGAAGATGTGCGCATTCGAGCAAAAGTGGCACATTTCCGAGCGAGGGAGGCAAATGAAGCGCGACGCGGAGCGGCGCGCTTCATTTTCCGAGATCGAAATGTGCCACTTTGAGCTCGAATGTGCACACTCGGTTTTAAGCACGATTCACAGCAATTTAGACCAATAAATTAGACGAAAACTCAATTAAATAATTTTAATCGTTTTGTCTCACTCGCACCGATGAATTTTCGTATCTTTTCGCTCCCTTGCACTCATTGCTACGGTAAATACATTTTTTGAATATAAAATCGATATTTACTAAATTAAATTAAAATTTTGATTTGAAGGAACGCACAGTAAATTATACTAATATAATAAATACGAAGATGTGCGCATTCGAGCGAAAAGTGGCACATTTCCGAGCGAGGGAGGCAAATGAAGCGCGACGCGGAGCGGCGCGCTTCATTTTCCCGAGATCGGAATGTGCCACTTTGAGCTCGAATGTGCACACTCGGTTTTAAGCACGATTCACAGCAATTTAGACCAATAAATTAGACAAAAACTCAATTAAATAATTTTAATCGTTTCGTCTCACTCTCACCGATGAATTTTTCGTATCTTTTCGCTTCCTTGCACTCATTGCTACGGTAAATACATTTTTTGAATATAAAATCGATATTTACTAAATTAAATTAAAATTTTTGATTTGAAGGAACGCACAGTAAATTATACTAATATAATAAATACGAAAATGTGCGCATTCGAGCGAAAAGTGGCACATTTCCGAGCGAGGGAGGCAAATGAAGCGCGACGCGGAGCGGCGCGCTTCATTTTCCCGAGATCGGAATGTGCCACTTTGAGCTCGAATGTGCACACTCGGTTTTAAGCACAATTCACAGCAATTTAGACCAATAAATTAGACGAAAACTCAATTAAATAATTTTAATCGTTTCGTCTCACTCGCACCGATGAATTTTTCGTATCTTTTCGCTCCCTTGCACTCATTGCTACGGTAAATACATTTTTGAATATAAAATCGATATTTACTAAATTAAATTAAAATTTTTGATTTGAAGGAACGCACAGTAAATTATACTAATATAATAAATACGAAGATGTGCGCATTCGAGCGAAAAGTGGCACATTTCCGAGCGAGGGAGGCAAATGAAGCGCGACGCGGAGCGGCGCGCTTCATTTTCCCGAGATCGGAATGTGCCACTTTGAGCTCGAATGTGCACACTCGGTTTTAAGCACGATTCACAGCAATTTAGACCAATAAATTAGACAAAAACTCAATTAAATAATTTTAATCGTTTCGTCTCACTCTCACTGATGAATTTTTCGTATCTTTTCGCTTCCTTGCACTCATTGCTACGGTAAATACATTTTTTGAATATAAAATCGATATTTACTAAATTAAATTAAAATTTTTGATTTGAAGGAACGCACAGTAAATTATACTAATATAATAAATGCGAAGATGTGCGCATTCGAGCGAAAAGTGGCACATTTCCGAGCGAGGGAGGCAAATGAAGCGCGACGCGGAGCGGCGCGCTTCATTTTCCCGAGATCGGAATGCGCCACTTTGAGCTCGAATGTGCACACTCGGTTTTAAGCACGATTCACAGCAATTTAGACCAATAAATTAGACGAAAACTCAATTAAATAATTTTAATCGTTTCGTCTCACTCGCACCGATGAATTTTTCGTATCTTTTCGCTCCCTTGCACTCATTGTTACGGTAAATACATTTTTTGAATATAAAATCGATATTTACTAAATTAAATTAAAATTTTTGATTTGAAGGAACGCACAGTAAATTATACTAATATAATAAATACGAAGATGTGCGCATTTGAGCGAAAAGTGGCACATTTCCGAGCGAGGGAGACAAATGAAGCGCGACGCGGAGCGGCGCGCTTTATTTTCCCGAGATCGGAATGTGCCACTTTGAGCTCGAATGTGCACACTCGGTTTTAAGCACAATTCACAGTAATTTAAACCAATAAATTAAACGAAAACTCAATTAAACACTTTTTATCGTTTCATCTCACTCGCACCGATGAAATTTTCGTATCTTTTCGCTCCCTTCCACTCATTGCTACGGTAAATACATTTTTTGAATATAAAATCGATATTTACTAAATTAAATTAAAATTTTTGATTTGAAGGAACGCACAGTAAATTATACTAATATAATAAATACGAAGATGTGCGCATTCGAGCGAAAAGTGGCACATTTCCGAGCGAGGGAGGCAAATGAAGCGCGACGCGGAGCGGCGCGCTTCATTTTCCCGAGATCGGAATGTGCCACTTTGAGCTCGAATGTGCACACTCGGTTTTAAGCACGATTCACAGTAATTTAAACCAATAAATTAAACGACAACTTAATTAAACGATTTTAATCGTTTCATCTCACTCGCACCGATGAAATTTTTGTATCTTTTCGCTCCCTTCCACTCATTGCTATGGTAAATACATTTTTTGAATATAAAATCGATATTTACTAAATTAAATTAAAATTTTAAGCTCGATGACCAAACGTCCCGTTTTAACAAAAAAAAAAAAATTGTTCACGTTAGTTGTACCCCACCTAGTACACGGAAAGTTAAAAAAAACAACGTAGTTTTATTTTTATTTAAAAAAAAAGCTTAAGCGTCCGCAACTCGGCGACTTCCCCTACGTTTACAAATTGTCCCCTTAAAAATGTTATTGCCCTCCTAGACATTTAAATCAGCCCCATGTGGGGCGTGGGACCCGTGTTGGGAACCACTGTACTATAGAGACCTACTGGAAAAAAATTTTGTCTTTTTGCCCAAAAAAATTCAAATTTTCCATCTCGAAGCTAAAACATTTTGTAGTTTTTTTTTGCAACCAGACGTACAAACAACAGAATTTTCAATAAAGCGTAAAATGGAACGGAAAAGCGAATTTTCGGCGTTCTGTTTTGCTTTATTTCTATTTAAAATTCCAAGTTACGTCCACCGATTCAAATTCTATTCAAACACCTAAACTAGGGACGCATTAATTCCGTCCAAAGTTGGAAAACATACGCCATGTGAAAGCGCAATTAGTTCGGACCAAAATTACAGATAACAAGTTTCGTGCAAAGTGAAAATCTAGTATGCAAACGTTAAAAGCATAAAATATAAGCATTTTGAAATTGAATAGAGTTGTTAGGAAGGAAAGGACAGAAACGAAGACCATTTTCCGTTCAATATTAGAGTAATGCATCATTCGGCTTGGCGCCCTTCTATTTATCAACATAAATCGCACATCTCACGTTGACTATTCTAAGTTTTCCGAGGCCCAACAAGGCACGTAAAAGCATTAAGCCGTTATCGGTTTAGGGTTTGAAGTGATTGTGCAAGTAAATAAATTTAATATTTATGAGGTACATTTGTAAAGTACTTCGTATTGATTCGCAAAGAAAACGTAAACGAGTTTAACATAAGCAAGCGATTGTCGGAGCTCCTTAAGCCGGCAATATTTGTCCTTTAAAATTGAAAAATATATTAGATTGCTTCCGGTCCACACTAACTTTTCATTTAACACGTCGTTACGCTCGTTCAGTCTCGTAAATGCATCACACGCATCGCAGATGCTCGGGAATTAGCTTAAATCCCATTCAAAGAAGTCCCATCAACGTTACGTGTGCGAGAATTTCGTTTATGAGTTGCTTTTTTCGTAAAAAATGTCGGCTCTCTTGCAAAAATATAGTTTTATAGTAGAATTTACAATGATTTTCTATTAAATTTATTTATCTACTTTTTAACGTAGGGGAGATTGGGTATGGTTGTCTCAACCATCCCTGACACGGGGTTAAAAGTCACATTTCTTTTTTTATAAAAATTATAATATGTTCTCTTTAGATCAGGAGCGAGCAACCTTTTTAATCAACGGGCCAATTTAAATTTTAAATTTTTTTGGCCGGCCGCACATAATGTAACACTTATTAATAATTTACAAAACTTTATTTATAATAAACATTAGAATCAAAATATATAAAATTTAAAAAAAAGTAAAGATTTCATATAGAAATTTGAATGCAAAATAAAAACAAACAAGAAAAGAACAGAAAAACGAATTTACTTGAAAATTGTTTCGGTTTAGTATGTACTATCATTTTATTATAATTAACTTTATAACAATATATTGATGGGAGAAACTCCATAAAACAAATTCAATTTTAGAAATGCTTGGCGGGCCGCATAAACATGATTAACGGGCCGCAAGAGGCCCGCGTGCCACGTGTTGCTCATCCCTGCTTTAGATAACGGTAGAGAAAAAGTCTTTATTTTTTCTTAAACTAGAATAAATACACTATCTATTGATATATAAATGTCATTAATAAATTAAGACCATGGACTCTATAAAAGCAAAAAAAAAAAAATTGTGACTTCCAACCCCGGTCTCCCCTACACAATAAAAATAAAATTACATTTTGGGCTTCGGTTTTAATTGAAATTGGTCCTTCGAAAAGTTTAAAATTATTGGCTTTGAAAAATCAAAATGTGTACCGGCGGAAATAGCTATTTGAATTTGCTTTTCGTTTTCAGTTGTTTTTCTACGTATTGACAATGTAAAAAATTATTTTTCATATTACCTGCATTGAAACTGCAAGTCTAAATGCTTGCCTAGTCGCACGAAGCATCGCAATTGCAGCCCAATGCAGCTGTTGCAGGGCAGAAACCGATTACTTTCAACCCTAGGGCAGAAAACGATTGGTTTCTGCGTACTGAATTTTAATGCTGTCAAAATTGCTCATAATTGTCGTTCTAACCATTAATTAATCTGTGATTGGTTAATTTCTATAAATGTCATATTTTGCAAGTTTAAAATAAACATTAAAATTTTTAATTTCGATGCAGGTAATATGAAAAATATAGTGTGTGGCAGGGGATGAAATACGGTATCATCCCTTGCCACACAATATATTATTAAATGTTCTAATTTTTTTTTTAATATTTCGTGGATTATAAGTAAACTATCTAAAAGATAAAAAAAATTGTTAATTGATGTTACTAATTATTTCAACTTTCAATTACTTAAAATAATTTTTATATTAAGAGAAGTTTATTACTATTAAAAATTTATATACTTACATACATAATTTTTTGTAAAAAATTAAATAGATTTAGATTTTGCACTTTTCATTGAAATTAATTTAACATTTGAATACTTTTTTTACGATTAAACTATTTAAATTGTGAAAATCTAAAATCTGCTCTAATTTATTTTACTTAATTTTGAAAATCAAATATCAATTAACCTTCCGCGTACTAGGTGACTAAATGTCACATGCTATACTAGGTGGGGTTCGACATACCCCGAAAATAAAATGATATAAAATCCACAAAATGATAAAAAATATATTTTAATAACTAATGATGAATGGGTTTAAGTAAAACACATTTATTTATGCATTAGAATAGACTTTATTAATAAAAATACAAAAACTTAACTTTTTTCTCAATTTATAAACTATTGAGTCTTTTCTTGAGTATTAAATTCCAAAGGCATGTGTCAATTACAATACCAAATATTAAAAACCTTAACAAAAATTTAATTTTTGACTCCTTATTGCAATACAAATTAATTTCACGGCAATTTCTTAACGATTCGCAATAATTTAGACCAATCAATTACACGAAAAATTAATTGAATAATTTTAATTGTTTCCTCTCACTTGCATTGACAAAATTATCGTATCTTCTCGCTCCCTTCCACTCATTGCTATAGTAAATACGTTTTTCGAATATAAAATCGATATTTACTAAATTAAATTAAAAGTTATGATTTGAAGGACTGCACGGTAAATTAAAGTAATGTGATAAATACGGGTATGTGCACATTTGAGCGAAAAGTGGCACATTTCCGAGCGAGGGAGGCAAATGAAGCGCGACGCGAAGCGGCGCGCTTCATTTTCCCGAGATCGGAATGTGCCACTTTGAGCTCGAATGTGCACACTCGGTTTTAAGCATGGTTCACAATAATTTATGCCAATAAATTAGACGAAAATACAATTGAATAATTTTAATCGGCCCCTCTCACTCGCACTGACAATATTTTCGTATCTTTTCACTTCCTTCCACTCATTTGCTATGGTAAATACATTTTTCGAATATAAAATCGATATTTACTAAATTGAATTAAAAGTTATGATTTGAAGGACCGCACAATAAATTAAAGTAATGTAATAAATACAAGGATGTGCGCATTCGAGCGAAAAGTGGCACATTTCCGAGCGAGGGAGGCAAATGAAGCGCGACGCGAAGCGGCGCGTTATTTTCCCGAGATTGGAATGTGCCACTTTGAGCTCGAATGTGCACACTCGGTTTTAAGCTCGATTACCAAACGTCTCGTTTTAACAAAAAAAAATTAGTCACGTTTGTTATACCCCACATCGTATACGGAAAGTTAAAGATAGGTTATTCTGCGAAATTCAAAATGTCAAATATTACAGAAAAAAAAGCTTTAAATTAAATATAAAAAAATATTTATATGTTACATAGAAGGGCGTCAAAATTTTAGAATAACTTATGTGGGGCCTGTTGAAAAAAAGGTTGGGAACCACTGCTCTAGCCTAACAATAATGTAGTGGAACTTGTATATTTTATATTTTTTTCTTTCTGAGAAAATAGACAGATACATGTAAAAATATCTCTGTATTATGTTTATTTTAAATAACGACCAAAAAGCAAGGAAAACTCTTTTTTTTCAGCAGGCAGACATCATTTTATGTAAAACTATCTCTTATTATTTAACGTTTTCATGATATTTCTAGTTTATGCTTTCGGAAACCATCCGTTTCGGTTTATTATATTTATTTTTGGGCAGTAAATAAATATTTACTAACAGAATGTTATGAAAATCTCTTTGTTGCTTTTTTTTTGCTAATCGCGCTTACGGAATAATAAACATATGGAGCTTTTCTGCGTCGGCTTAATATTGAAAGCGTTCCGCGTTTGATTTTCTCCACTTAATTTGTTTTTATTTTTTATTTGCGAAATGCTTATATACGTTAGCAAACACAATCAGCACGAATCACCGGCGGTTTAACTTTAATGCAAAAGTTTGTAAAGTTTATAATATATTTAAAAGCTTTTCGCCGAGATTGCTGGTACTTACATTTTAATCTGAAATATTTGGTCGAATGCTAAACGATTTTTTATTGTAGACTAATTTAAGTAGAAATTAAAACGGACTTAATATATTTAACGGGAGTTTAATTAGTGAAGGCATTCACAGATTGGGTTTTTAATTAATTAAAATTGTTTTAAAAGGTTCTTGTTTTTTATTTGTCGATCTTAATGTAATTAATTTGCTTAGGTATTAATTCCAGTAGTTATAAGGTTGAGTTTAAGTTATGAAATTATAGAGATTGAATGATTATCCTGTAATAATCTTCTCATACGTCGATTTTTATTTAAAGAAAAATAGTACTTTTATTTTTAGAAATTGGCGAAATACTTACTTATTTGTTGAAATTTTATTTTATTTCAATTACTGGAAAGCTTAATTTAATCTTGACTAGAAATTTTTTACAAATTTTGTTGGGTCCTATGTGGGACCGCACATTGGGATGTAACGCAAAACATACTTGGGTTCGAACCCGGCAATTCTTGTTAAATCCAATGGGTCAATCTCACTAGGGCAATACAGGTCTGGATTCGTTAGGGTGCCAGTTATTATTAAATTAATTTGCGCACGTGGAAAAAACCTGTTTAGATCTACGTAGATCTAATTCATTCATTTTGGATCATCAAATTAAATCTGAAAGAAAAATTATTAAATTATTTTTTATAAATTAAATTATCTAAAAAGTAAAACTTTGTTTATCAAGCTCTTAGATTAAGAGAGAAATTGAGGTTCAAAATTTTTAATTTTTGAAATCTAGAAAAATTAATAGTTTTTCTTTTAAAAGTTAATCTATAAATTTTACGCCTTTAGCCCCCATGTTATTTTAAAATTTTGTATAAACGTTTAAACAAGTTTGAGAGTATTTTATAAAATGTCGCCGAGACACCAAATTGCTTTTTAATTTTCTTTCAATTGAAAATAAGGCCATTGCAAATCAAAAAAAGTTATTATAGAGTTTCTTTTAAACTTATTGTGTCTAATATATCTCAAAAATTATTTTTTTCAACCCAACGAATTTATTTATAGAGAAACCCTAAATATAAATTTCTTCTTCTCTTCATCTTGTCTTTTGTATTCGTAGTAAGGTTTAGACCAAGAGTCAGCAACCTATGACCCGCGGGTCACCGGGGTACACATTTGATAATTTCAAGTGGCCCACTTTAGTTCTGAAAATAAAAGATAATATATAAAAAATAATTATAGAACATACAAAACCAAACGAACATTTTGAAATTTCTGTTTAAACTTTAAAATCGTATTGCAATTATTTTCTTAAAAAAATGCATTTATTATTCAGTAAAAAACTGTTTTAAAATGGAAATATCACTGACCCAAACGTCTCTTTAATACTCACATTTTGGTTGATTTTGACCCGCAGCCAAAAAAGGTTGCCGATCCCTGGTTTAGACGATACAAATTTAACTAGATTAAAATGCATTAAACATTTTTTAATTATTTTATTTGGTATTCCAAATACACACCTTAAATATTTGTATTTCAATACATCCATACCTCGCTTTACGGCCTAGATACATTCCGGAAAAGTTGACCGTGAACCGAAACACCGTATAACGAATCAATTAGTTTGATACAAAGCCCATTCAAATTCAATTGGACCCGATCCAATTTTTATAAAATAATATATTTTGTAGTTCATAAAACAGTTTATTCTTTTTATTTCTTAAAAAATGTTTACATAAAAATAAAAGTACAAAACAATGTAATAATAAATAGAAGATTTCTAATAGTAGGGGAACCTGTTGTACCTTGGTTCCTTTCTACCTACGGCAACTTAATTTTTTTTAATATTTGCGGGCTTTTGTGACCCATAGTTTTGCATATTTCGAACGCCACATTGACAGACATTAACGTAAAGTTAGCAGCAGCTGGTCAATGTGTGAAATGTGTGAAATTTTTAATCGAAAAAAAGTAAGTCTTTTTATATTCTTTTTACTTAAATATCTTATTGATTTTTATTACCTAATAACAGATGACTTATCGTAATAGAAAGATTATTTATTAATGTTTGCATAGTAGTGGTCTAATTTTGGCACAGCATAATCTTTAATTTTATTTTTGAGTTTAAACATCAAGGGTCGGTGTGTTGTACCCCGGTCACTGTCAATAAATTGTACCTTGGCCCTAAGATCAACGTGCAATAAATAAAAATTTAGATATACCTTTGTTATAAATTCTTATTTTTTTTTATTTTGCTTCAGATAATATGCCTCTCTGTTGTACCTAGATCATAGATCGACTAATTTTTAAATCTTATAGCAATTTGAGCAAACGGTTGGTAATGCTTTCAAATATTTTATGATGAATAACTTATTAGTGCGCCTACTACGATGCAATTCATTTTATCAACAAATTGTTACATATACAATTAAAAAAATTACAAATGAAAAAAGGGCAAAGGTACAACAGGTTCTGCTACTTCTATGGTGTAACTAAATTAAATGTAACCACGTTTAAAAATTAATATAAATAAATTCAATAAATAAGAGGATGTGCGCATTCGAGCGAAAAGTGGCACATTTCCGAGCGAGGGAGGCAAATGAAGCGCGACGCGGAGCGGCGCGCTTCATTTTCCCGAGATCGGAATGTGCCACTTTGAGCTCGAATGCGCACACTCGACTTTAAGCACGATTCACAGAAGTTAATTCACCTTCTTAGAGGGCTAACTTGTCAAATTAACATTGCGCGCGCAACTTTCGTTACCCTGATACAACAGGTTCCCCTACATTATTTTTTTTGGCTGTATAACGAAACATTCTCGGCTGTAAATCAAGAAAATGCCATAATTAAACACCGTATAGCGTATAGCGGCCGTATAGCGAGGTATATGTGTATTTAAATTTGAAAAAGAGTAATTTTCTAAAATTGTTGATTGAAAAAGATTAGAAAAAATTCAGTTATGAGTTAGAGGGAATTGTTAACGATGTAAGAACTTTTTTAATCAACGTTACAAAGGTGTGTAGCAAAATGCTTAGAATTGAAGCGTTTATTATGTTGTTATCGTGAATTCTTTTACGAGCACTTCTTTGCTGAATATTAATTAATAGGGAAAGCGCGTGTCGTAAGGTAAATACAATGAGCTCATTGTGATGCAAGGGCAGGTGCCGAGATGTGTCTGGGAATCTCTTTAAGCTGATGAGGCCTTCTTTTCCTGCATCCGTTCGGAAACACAATGACGGCAGCTCTCCGCCGAAGTTCGCTCGCTAATTCCGAAAATTTCACTTCGATAATTTTATTAAATGGCGAATGCGAAATGGCAGTTTCGATAGTTTAATGCACTTTCAATTTAAGCTCGTTGTTTGACTAGTCTAGTGCGGGCGTTCTAATCTCGAGACGCCTTCGTTCGCTCGGCTTACCGACTGTTCGAGTGAAATATTGGCAAAGTTTGGCTAAAACGCCGGACATGGCAAGCAAAGTGCTCGAAGGGATGGAGAAATGCCGTTTTGGGCATGTCGAGCGCCCAGACGAGGCGCACGATTTTACGTATAATACATCTACGTCGTACGCAAACGACCTGAGATAAATATACTGTATACGTAAATGTGCCCCATATGCGCTTGTTTCCATATATACAGATTTTCGGGCGAGTGCTTAGTCAGATTTCTTTTTAACGTTTACGACATGCCATTTCCTAGATTTCCTAATTTTTCTCTTTTTGTCGTTTCATTTAATTTGCAAACATTTTCATTTCGTTTATTACGGTTCCACTTGCGGTTCGCATAAATATTTTCTTTTTCGACGTTTACCTGCGATTTTTCTGCGGTCATCGATTTAATTTCAATTAAGATTACATTCGAGCTTTTTTTACACGGTTTTTTGACTCCTGAGAAAAAATATACAGTACATAGGACTGGTTGTTGACATTGAAAAATATATACATTGCAAATTAATGCTAATTAGAATTAATAAATCGATTAATTGTACATATTTTGATAATACGTTTTATTATTATTATTATTCAAAAATTAAAATTTTGATTAAATGTTTAGGAAATTATGGTTTTTTTTAAATTTTTCCATTTTTGTTTCTTCTAATTGTTCTACACCTTAAGGCATTTGAGATCTTTAAACGTACATTAATTAGGAAAATTTAAAATATCAAAAAATTAAAACTTCGTTCAAAAATCTTTTAAATTAAAAAAGACATCAAGCTCCAAATTTTTTTATATTTTTAAGTAAATTGATAAAGTTTCCGTTAGAGATTATGCTACAAAAATGAGTTTGAAATTTGAAATTTTTGGCCGTATCTTCAACACTCAAAATTTGGAGAATACAACAATTGAAAGGCGGTTTAAAAATCTCTTATCGTTAGATCAAGTGTTTTATGAAGCCTCCAAATTTTTAATATACCTAATAGTGTAAATTTTAATAAAAAAATTATTAAATTATCTTTTCAAATTCATTTTTCGAATTTGAGTCTTCCGACATTTGAAATTTTTGAGTAAACCTTAATCAGTAAAATATTTGAAAAATCCGCGTTTAAAAATCTCTTAGATCAAGAGAGACATGGATCTCCTAATTTTGAATTTATTAAAGTTTCTTCAAAATATTCTACAAAATTGAGCCTTTAGACAATAAAGAGGTTTTTGGACGTACCTTAAACAATAATGTTTAAAGTATTCTTCTTCTTTTTTTTCTTTTTTGTTCTTTGGTACCTGTAGTCAGGCTTAGTATTCAAAAATTAAAACACCGTCTAAAAATCTGTTATTGTTAGATTAAGACAGGTATAGATCTTTCAATATTTTATTTTAAATCTTCATAGCAAAATTATTAAATTTTCTAATAGAAATTATTTTACAAAAGGATTTTGTATAATTTTTTTAAAGATTTTTATTCCAATCTTAATTAATAAAAAGTTTGCAATATCTAAAAATTGAAAGACCGTTTAAAAATTTCTTAGAGCATGGGAGCCATCGATCTTTCAAATTTTTAAATTTATTTTAAATTGTCTTAGAAAATTATTAAATTATATTTTGCACGTACCTTAATCAGTAAAGGTTAAAGTATTCAAAAATTAAAAAACCGTTTAAAAATCTTTTTTAGACTAAGGAAGGTATGGATCTTCTATTTTTTTTTAGATCTTCATAAGTTACTTATTAAATTTTTTCAGAAAATTATTTTATAAAATTGAGTCTTACGGCATTTAAGATTTTTAAACTTAACTTATTCAGAAAAGTTTTAAATGTCCAAAAATCAAAATCCAGTTTAAAAATTTCTTAGATTAAAAGAGAGATCGAGCCCCCACGTTTTAATATCACAAAACAATGTTTAAAATTCGTGTCAAAAATAAACAGTGTAAAAAGGAGTTTCAGTGTACATATATTAAAATTTTTTTTTTGTTTACAGTCAATAAAAAAAAATTATTCGATTGAGCGAAAACAGTTCAATAATATTAAAACGTAAAATTACGTGCTCATTAGACAAATTTTTCAGTTCTGTATTATTTAAAAAAAAACATATTCTACTATTCTATAACTACCTACACTATTTTGCATTATTAATAGTAAAATATTTTACTACCTTTTCAAAGTTTTGTGCTTTTAACGCAACATTTATAGGCAAATAATGATGTTACGTTGTTTGTTTTTGATGTATCAAAATTTAATCAGCAGCTTTCAACGTTTCGCTTAAAATCCAAAACTAAACCAACTTTTAACATTGTTGATACGTTGTTCATATATAGATATTCAAAAATAAAATTTATTTCACATAAAAATAAACGAGCATTTACGATTTAAAAAAATGGGGAAAAGTAAAAGTTCCAAAGGCACTACAACAGAACGCGTATTTTTTTTTAAATCTCCTTATCTCCTTTAGGAAGATAAATGTATCCGTAAGTTTGTTCACGTAGTATGCTAAGCAAGCTTAAAAATTTACAAGAATTTTGTGTCCTACCCTTCGTACAAAGTTCGCAACCCCCGCTATTCGAAAATCGCTGCTCTACCTCAAATCGTTTACAAGTAATACGTGAAGAATCGTGCAACCTTTGAATTTTCCCAAACCTTTCTCCTTTTGCTCGCGTACATTTTCGAAAATCATCTCGACGCCCTAATTAATTTTTTTTTTAAATATCCATCCGCTTCCAAATCAGTTTTTAATTTAAGTTGGCCTGCAGATCTTGGTCTCTCCTCCATTTTATCTAAAACCGTACGTCTTTTCGGATTAATATTCTCGATGCGGTCTTGCATTTTCTTTATTCGCACGTACACGTGCGGCTTTAAGAAAGAAACAAGATAATTCATTAAAGTTTCAGTTGAGAAAGTTGAAGTAATTGAAAGTAGCGCGCTATTTCGAGGGATTATTGAAAATCGCAATTGCCAAAGGTGAAGTTTGAAGAAAGATGAATGTAATCGAATAACTTTTTACGAGAGCATTAGGAGGCGTTATTCCTTGATTTAATCCTTATATGCGTTCTCCATAATTGAAATGGAAAAGCTCGTGACGTCGGAGTCGGTGTGATCGACGAAATTATCGCGTCTGCAGAACGCCCGCCGCCCGATATTGCCAACGGATATGATTAGAATGGAATTAGCTTCCGGGAAAATTTTTTCCCGTTTCAAATTCACGGCGGGTTGCCGAAGGTCTGCGACCGTGTCAGGACTTAACTTTGCGGCTGATGACTTTCATTTCTCTTTCAGTATATTCTGAAGGGAGGCTAAATGCGATACGAAACCATCAATTAACCATGTATTTATGAATGTCAGTCAAGATAATTCTATCTCGGCCCACGTTTTATTTAAAGCTCGATCCTGCAATTTTTGAACCTTTAAAAACTTTTGCTTTAGTTCACTTTAGAAACATTATCGCGGCTGAAGTATTTGTGATTGTTAATTCGTCGCTAATAAATTAATTTTTGATTTTTATATTATTTGAAAAGCAAGCACTGCTACGATGGATAAAATACTGCAAAGAGGATTGTTCATAAGAGCCATTAAATCCCCCCCGATTTGCGCAGAAATTTGAACAGTGATTATGTTAGAACTCGTTTTGAGGTGTTCACCAGTGGTTTCAAAAAGTTACTACGACGACGGGGACATAGTGATTTTCCACTTATAAGTCAATAAATAATTACAGTTAATACTGCCAGAATTTTTGATTTTACCACTTTCCGTCTTCATTTGCTCATTTATTTTTAAATTCAGATTATTTTTAATCATTTCAGTTATTTTTAATTATGGTTTTGAAAAATTTTCAATACATTTTTTCCTCAGTCGTGTAAATGACATTTACAGGCTGTAACCTTTAATGTTAATTTTCACCATGTTCCCGATGTCCTAAATCTTTTCTTAAACCACTTTTAAACTTACAACTATATATTATTTTTTATTATTATTATTATTTTATTTTATCTTTTATTTTGTAATCAAATTTTGCGCAAATCGGGGAGATTTAACGCCTCCTATGGACAATCCTCTTCGAATAAAATACGTACTTGAAGCTCTTAATTATTTTTTATAATTTTCCTTTTTGATTGTTAAATTTTTTTTAAAACAAAGATCGTGTAAGCTGAGGTCTAATATTTTACAAAGGTTTTGAACTCCAAAAACACCATTTTACAAATTATATATATTAATTGGGGTTTGCCGAACGGGGAATTCCCGGAACAAATTTTCCGGGAATTTCGGTAAATTATTGTGTGTCGGTACCCGGAAATGATCGTTCAAGACCTGAGAAATTTCTAATTTGAAAAGTGCAATGCAAAATATTCATTCTCTCCTACCAAACGAGATCAATATAAATTAGGTTCTAAAAAAAAGAGTTTAATATTTTTGAAGGGACAGGAAAGGCAATGAATAATTTAGATCGTATATATACATTATTCTTTCAGTACTGGTTTTTATTCAGTACTATTTTTATTTATTTTTCACATAAAAATGAATAAAAATATAATACAGTTATTTTACAATTATATTATTTATACTTTATTATATTTTATATTGCACAAAATACAAAAATAAACTTAGGACAGCCTTAACTAAAATCAAAATAATTATAAAAAACTGCAATATTAAGTCAAATAGTTACTTACCTTGACTTTTTAACACTCGAATTTAATAATATGTAGCGACGTAAGAAAATTTTGAAAAATACCAGATGTATCAATCAAAAATAATATCCACATGTGTGCTCAAACATCGAAATTTTCTATTAAGAATAAGTTCCAATTTTTTTTTTTAATTGACAAAAAAAATCAAAAACTTTTTCTAAAAGGATTTTTCTCCGTACTTTACGAAGGTAATATAATTTTTTTTAAAAATAATTAATTCTTTTTGGCTGGACAAACTTCATTAAATTAAGTATGGGGCTATTTTGATTTTTCGACCATTTTATAAATAACTTTATCTTTATCCTAACAACACGTAATAATAAAAAAGTCTAAAAATAACATTAATGTTACTAAACAATGTGTTTTGCTTTATAAATTTTCTATTGCTACTAATTTTGGTGAAAACTCCGAATTTCTACCTAAAACAAAATTTTCTAACCTTTTTTATTAATTGGAATAGAAAAATTCTAAAAACACTTTTTTAAGGCACTTTTTGCGTACATTGGGGTCGCGAACACAATAAATAATAAATAAATTTTTGACTTTAAATTGTTCCAATCTCGATTCTAACTTTGTTAAATCAAATGTGCGCAGGGATTGATTTTTTCACTCTTCCATATTTTATTTTTTTTTGTTTTCAACGAAACAATTAATAATATAAGAATAATTTTAAAAATAACAAAAACGTATAAAAATGCCAAAAAAAATATCAAACACATTTTTAAAAATTAGCAATTTTTATACCTAATCACAGTCTCGTCGCCTATCGCCAACGCTCGCTTAAGATTTAACATTTTTGAAGGACCTAACGAGGTTAATAGTGCTCCGTTTCCGAATAAGCACATAATTCGCATAATAACGAACATTATTTATATTCTTCTTTCGGCACTAATTTACATATTGCTGAATTTACATACAATTTAACATGAAACTCGGTAAATTCCCGTGTATTATTGGAACAGGATTTGAGTTGCCTCGCACACTCTACAAAAACTCATCCCTGTAGGACTTAATCCGCCGTTAATACTTCCGCTCGCAAACTCTATCCTGTTTAATCATTTATTCTGAAAATTTAAACTATTTTTCGGGGAAAACTTCCTAGTTAAATTGTACGTCTATTAGTTGAACCAGAATTAGGAATTAACCATTTCCCTACGCAAGGATATTCGAGGATAATAAATTTGTGTGTCCGTTTCAGTTAGGCTTATCCAGGACTATTGGGATATAAAGAAATTCCCAATGAGACCGCACACACCGTTCCTCTCGCAATAAACAGACTCTTCCTTACATAACCTGAAACGATTAGAAATTAATATGATTTAATTGGCACACTTGTGTCGTTACGGCATTAAGGTTTATTTGGGCTAACGCGATTAACGATTTTGGTTATTAAAAAAAAAAAAAAGGGGACGAGGCAAACCGGTCGTGAAGTCGTTTTATTTATTGTCTCCCTCGAGAAAGCAGAAAAAAAAGCAATTCATTGAATATCGAAGATCCTTTTCGCGTTATTAAATAAAAAGACCCGGGGCTATTTTTATCTCGACGATGCACAGAGTTGTAACTACTTTAAAAATAAGTAATTCCTTTTCTTGAAAAAAATAAACGAGTTGTTGGTTCATGCTGAACAAAACACCAAGATTGATGTCCTTTTACCGCAAGTACGACGAATAAAACTATTCCCTTTTATCGTTCTTTCGGCAAATTCCGAGCCGCAGCTGTCTTTGTTTAGAGCAGTGATTTTCAAACTGTGGGGTGCGCCTCGCTGGGGATTCGCGGACTAGTGCCATAGAGGGGAGGACGAATTGTTTTAATAAAAATTAGTAAAATTTTTAACTAATAATTTGATAGTTTTTAAAGTTGTTTATTGCGAATCGTGCTTAAAGCCGAGTGCGCACATTCAAGCTCAAAATTTTCAAAATTTATTAAATCATTCTTGTAACGTAAATACTTTTTAAATTAAAACTAGTAAAATAACTGTAGGTAATAAGGCCTAGCTAACGGAAATTGGAAATTAAATGAAAAAACATCGAATTTAATCAACAGGTTTTAATAGTAAACATTTTTAAGATTCAGTTACTATAAAATATAAAGGAAAAATGGCAACTTTCACCATAACCAAAACCAAAAATTAACAGTTTTAAAAACCTTGCAAGTAGGCCTTATTATACTACTGAAGGGTAATAAAGCCTACAGCTTTAAAAAATTTAAGTAATCAAACTGGACATAATATATTTGATAACTAAGTTTAATAAATACATGAATACAGCAATAGGAATAAATGTTTTAAAAAAAAATATAAATTGCCTCTCCTAACAGTCATTAGCCCACTCAAAGTCATTAGTATAATCCACTGACATAATTTTTATTACTTAATAATGACTTATCGTAAACAGGAAGATTATTTATTAAACATGATTAAACATCAAGGGCCGGTGTGATGTACCTCGGTCATTGGCGATCAGTTGTATCTTCACTCTAGGATCAACGTGTAATAAATAAAAATGTAGGAGTATATTTGTTATATATTTTTCTTTATTTTATTTTATTTTGCTTTAGATAATATGCCTAGGAAGTCAAATCAAAAGTTAAAAAAAAGTTTTTGAATAGTTAAATTTCAGTATACGAGAAATGTTTTGTTAATTTTTGAAACAATTTTAGTGTTATATCAAAGAAAAACATTAATAGTTGGTATAATCTAAAAATAAATAATAAATATATACTTTTCATGAGACGGGTCTAGGTACATCACTCCTGTTATACCTAAGCCATAGTTCCACGAATTTTTAAATCTTAAAGCAATATGAATAAGTAGTTGCTAATGCTTTTAAATTTTTTTATGAAGTGCACCTTATTAGTGCCCCAATACGGTGCAAATTATTTTATTAACAAATTGTTACGTATACATTTAGAAAAAAATTACAAATAAAAAAAGAGTCGAGATACAACATGTTTCTTTACATATTTATATCCGTAAGACCTTAAAAGTAATGTAAAATGCATTAGAAAACAATTAAACTTTGATACAAAAAGTAGGAGTATAATAAGGCCTATGGTTAAATTTAGTAGGCTTGAATAACCGCCGACCACGTATGTAAGAAAATCAAAATAAAAAATATTTGGACCATGATACGTCATTCAAATATTTAAAATCATCGAAGCTTGAATGAATAAAGAAAATAAATGTGATTTTACATAGCTAAGCGTAATATTTCAAAAAATACTAACGATTGATTCGGACCGATTTTTATTATTCGTGTTGCCTGGCCGCTTTTTACGATATATGATGCTACATTTGGGACAGGAAGCGGAATATGCCGCCTCCACAAACTTGTAGAGACATCTTCGTTCAATAGGTGTTTGTGTGTGTGGCCTTAAGCCAAAGCGGTTATTTTAAATACGATTTTTGTTAATTAGGCCTTATTAGCCGACAGGCCTTATTACCCCCAAGTACCTTAGTGTTATTTAATTTCTAAATCAGTTATCCTCAATCGAAGCCGATCTTAATTAATCAAAAAATGCGCGCTCAAACACAATTATTTAATTACAAACATAAAAGTTGTATCAACATAAACTATACAGTTGCAATTTTCGCGTGTGCAGAACATTTTCGAACCGTGGCTTCGAAGAAAATTAAAAAGACCCGCCTTTTTTTTATCCCGATTTAAATGTAGCGTTTTATATAAATACGGTAAGAGCTAGGAAAATAAATTGATGGTGAATTCGTGTTTGCTCTAATAATCGAGTCGTTCCTGAGAGAACTCTATTAATATTCGTTTCGTGCTAATGGATCTTGTAAGTTATTTATTACCTTTAATCGGTTTTACCGAAAGCAGCAATAGTTGGAACTAGATATCGGGCTCAGTATTCAAAGTCCACTATTAATTCTGATTTATCGCGAAAGCGGGCCGCAGGAAATGAGCTTTGAAGATTCGAAAATAATGCGCCAAGAAGGATGCAAACGATTTCGGGCGCTAAGCTCCGAACATTCGAAATCATTTCTGGGGCGCCCAAGGGCCTTTGATTGGCGGCTGACATTCGAGCCCATTGCAAAAGTACATCGCACTTCCATTACCGCCTAAAAATAGGCAATCGAACGATATTTAAGAGCCGCAACGGGTATTTTATTTTGCTCTAAACCAGTGACTCCCAAACTTTATGTCAATGCGCCTCCATTAAAAAAAACGAATCTTGGCGCCTTCCCACTGTACAGCTATCCCCGATTTATTGCAATATTATAAATGAGAGCCCGAATAAATCAGGTATTTTAATAATGTCCTCTCTCGCTTGCGTACATGAGATATTAATATCTTTTCGCTCGCTTTCACTCATTGAAAAATCTTGCGTATTTTAGATTAAATTCAATAAATACGAGGATGTGCACATTTGAGCGAAAAGTGGCATTTTCTTGAGATCGGAAATGTGCCCGGATGTGCATGCTCAGTTTTAAGCATGATTCGCAATAATTTGGGCCAATAGATTAGTTCAAAAATTAGTTGAATAATTTTAATACTCATATTTGGCGTTGACTTGCCTAATATGAGATATTTATGAAAATTTTCAATTTATAATTTATAATTAAATTCATTCAACTACCACAATTTTATTAAAAATAATAATTTATGTAATTTAATAGATTAAACATAATATATAAACTTGTAAGAACTTAATTAAGTTAATTAAAAGTTTTAAATTAATGCTAGGATTTAATTAAATTACCACAGATCATCTCTTTATAAAAATAAACATAAAATGTTTTTTTCTTTAAAAACTATTTACTTTATGGGTATATAACCTTATATAAAATTGTTCCAAAATTTAATGTAGATATTGCAAAAAAAATCCAAATTATAGTGTTCTATTTAAAATAACAAAGTTGCTATCAACTTCCGGTCGAACCGGAAATAATAGAACAACGGCACTATTATAAATCGAAGGACCTTGATCCAATAGCCCTAGATCCCAAATTTTATCTAAATATTCCAAACGGTTCCGAAACTACGTTTAAATTACCTAAAAAAGCTCTACTAAAAAGCTCCAAAAAAAAAGCTTTACTGCCTCGATATAAAACCTATATTATTTTTTTTTAAGCAAACCGTTCACTTTAGAGGCACATAACCTTATATATAATTTGTCTAGAATTTTATGCAGATTCAGAAAAAAAATTAAAAATAGTTCATTCTATTTAATATAAGAAAGTTACTAGCGATATCCGGTATAACAAAAAGCGGCGCGCGCACGAAACCTAATTTAGTCAAAAGTACGCTTATTAAAACCTTCAAGGGTCAAATTAAATTATAATAACTATAAACGTTCTCAAGAAATAAATTTATAAAATTTGCATATAACACATAAAATAAGGCGTGATGTCCCAAACTCGACGAATATTGGGATTTTAACGTAGAAAAAAATTTAGTTCTATCTTTATTTTTTACATAGAATAGTTCATATATTTTTAATGACTAAAACACGGCATTTAAGTATTTATAGACTTCTTATAAACTTAATTTAATTAAAACACAAAAACGATTTACCATCAAACTTATTGAATTACGACAATTTTATTAACTAAAATTGCTTAAATATTTAAGAAACCTAATATACCTATTAGGGTATGTACCTACCTATTTACAAAATGTATAAACTTCGAAAAATACCGATTTTTATTAAACTTGTCCATTTTATTAGAAAAATTTTCTTTATTATTTTTTTTACATCAAAATAGTTTGCGATGCAACGAATCGGTCATTCATTGTACGTCTTACCCTACCAGATATCTTTCATTATTTTAGCTTTTATTAAAGTTTTTATTAAACCAAAAAAACCTAAAAGACAAATTTATTACTTACTAATTTTGAAATACGAGATTTAAATACCTACTATTGCCCATCGAAAATAATTAAAAAAAACACAATTAAAATCCAAAGAAAAGCAAAATTAAATTTCTAACGTAAACAAAAACAAATAAATATAAATTTTGGAAAACACAAGAATCTTCCAACGTAAACACAACTAAAAAAACAAAGCCACATTGAATAACGAGTAACATTTTTACCTGAATAAAAAGCGGGAAAAAAATTACAGAAAACGAAGCTTACGCGCGGAGCAAAACGCAAAATTAAAACTAATCAAGCAAAATCAATTATTCGATGTACCTGCCATTACTATATTTTCATTTTCTACGGCTTAAAAATATTTTATTACGAAAAAAACATTCATTCAATTATCTGAAGAACATCTTCCGAGGAACTAAAGTTCGGTGTTAAAGAAATAATTCCAAAGCTCGGCTTGCATTGTATAAAATCAATTATCCTCCCTTTTCATTTAGTAAAACGCAATAATGCCGTCGTTTGTCCACCGAAAATGAACAAAAAAAAGGGGAGGAAATAACTATTAAGCCATCTTCTAAAGAAGCGTGGGGTTGTGCGGGGTTAAATACGCTCAATTCCATAAAATTGAGATATTCCTAAAACGCACTATGGATATCTCCAGCAGTAATTAAACGGGCGGTTAAGTGAGATATAATTGTTATTCGGGCGAGATAGTCGAATTAAGGAAGTGTTATTTCGAAAGGGGATGGGGGTGACCGTGATTGGCCATTTTGCGACTTCAGACGTTTTAACAAAGGATCTTTAACAATTATGGCCCCTATATTATGCAGTTTAGTAGTTGTAGCCAGTTGATGTTCTAATTGCGGCTTATTTTATGAACCGAAGGGGTGGATAAGCCAGAATTAAACGGTCCTATTTTATTAAGCGCCCCAGAGGTTTACTGTATTTTTTTCTTTTTAGTTTAAAAATCGTGTCCATGAGTCGCTGCGATTTTCAATCCGGTGATTTTTAAATTTGGGGGTGGGTGCGCCTTCGTGGGGTGTCTTTAACTAGTCTTTTTTAATTTACGCAGTTTACAAAAAATTTCAAGAATGAAAATTGCTTAAAATATACATTTTTGCTCGAGATTTGGTTCTTGGTCGAAATAGGGTTGTGTAACTTATAATTACAAAATTTTAGTAAATTTTAAATTAATTAATTATTGTGAATTGTTCTTAAAACCGATTGCTTCAAATGTGCACATATTCCGCATTTATTGGATTTGCGTGTTATTGTTTTTTTTTAATTAAAAATGGAAAAATAAAAATTGTAATTAACTCCTAAATACAGTACTGTCATTTGTACTTACAATTGTTTAAAACTTAAATTAATTGTTGTGAATCGTATCGATTTTATATTCAAAAAATGTATTTACCGTAGCAATGAGTGGAAGGGAGCGAAAAGATACGAAAACCCCAACGGTGCGAGTGAGATGAAACGATTAAAATTATTTAATTGAGTTTTCGTCTAATTTATTGCTCTAAATGATTGTGAATCGTGCTTAAAACCGAGTGTGCACATTCGAGCTCAAAGTGGCACATTCCGATCTCGGGAAAATGAAGCGCGCCGCTCCGCGTCGCGCTTCATTTGCTTCCCTCGCTCGGAAATGTGCCACTTTTCGCTCGAATGCGCACATCTTTGTATTTATTGAATTTGTCTACTTTATCCTACACTCTTTAAAATTATAAATTTAAAATTAGTGTATTCAAAATCGATTTTATGTTCGAACAACTTATTTACCATAGCAATGAGTGGAAGAGAGTAAAAAAATTCGACAATATCGTCAATGCGAGTGAGAGGGAACGATTAAAATTATTCAACTGATTTTTTATCTAATTTATTGCTCTAAAATATTGTGAATTGTGCTTAAAACCGAGTGTGCACATTCGAGCTCAAAGTGGCACATTCCGATCTCGGGAAAATGAAGCGCGCCGCTCCGCGTCGCGCTTCATTTGCCTCCCTCGCTCGGAAATGTGCCACTTTTCGCTCGAATGCGCACATCTTCGTATTTATTAATTTTTTTTACATTAGTTTTGGAATTTAAAAGAAAAGAGCAATGTATATCCAAATAAAAACGACGTACGTTCACATTCAAGCAAAAAGGGCTCAGTTTCCCGAGACCAAATTTCACATTCGGCTTTTAACCAAAATCTACAATAAGCAGTACAGCTATCCTCGATTTAGACGCTATTTGGTTTAGAATATTTTGCTTTTACACGATTAATAAAATATATTTTTTTATTTTATTAAGAGTCAAAACTATTTATAATATAGAAGAAAATTGCTTAATATGGGGTACTTTTTAAGGACTATTAAAACACTTATTTTTTAAATAATAATTTAAAATTTTGGATACGTATAGTCCAGGGGTCGGCAACCTTTCGGTGACAAAGAGCCAATTTATATTGGATAAAAAAAAAAAAGATGAGATGGTTTTATACAGAAATATTTAATAATCAGAGAGCCACAAAATTTTGTAAAGGAGCCACAGGTTGCCGACCCCTGGTAAAGTCTATTGCACCTACTATTCAATTTTCTAACTAAACATAAAAAATGTTTTTTTAATTTTTGAATTTAAAGAAAGAAACTAATTTTCATAAATACCTCATATTAGGCAACTGAATGCCATATTTTTCGGTAGAATATCTATGAAATATTAAAAAATATTAAGAAGAATATCTTTATTAGAATAAACTAAAAACTTTTTGATTATACGTTAAAAAAATAACTAATTTTTAAATTAACTTACTCATTTATGCATATTTTGTTTTGTTTTAATTTACGCAGTTTTCCTACAAAATATTATGATTTCAATTTACGCGGTGTGTTCCAGAACTTATCTACCGTGTAAATCGAGAAATAGATGTAAAGTGGGATAGCGTCAAGATGAGATTTGTCATAAGAAAAGCTCGCCAACATGAAGTTTAGATACCTTTGTTTTAATTACTAAATTACTCCTTTGGTTTAGATTATTTTGCTTTTATACAATTTATAAAAATATTTTTTTTTTAATTTTTAAGAGTCAAAACTATCTAAAATATAAAAGAAAATCGCTTAATATGGCGTACTGTTTTTAAGGATTAATAATACACTTATTTTTAAATAATAATTTAAAATTTGGATACGTATAGTCCAAGGGTCGGCAACCTTCGATGAATTTAAAGAAAGAAACTAATTGTCATAAATACCTCATATTAGGCAACTGAACGCCATATTTTTCGATAGAGAATCTATGAAATATTAAAAAGAATATCTTTATTAGAATAAACTAAAAACTTTTTGATTCTACGTAAAAATTTATTAGTTTCTTAAATTAACTTCCACATTTCTGCATATTTCGTTTTGTTTTCAATTTACGCAGTTTTCTCTACAAAACACTTTGATTTCAATTTACGCGGTGTGTTCCAGAACCTATCTAACGTGTAAATCGAGAAATAGATGTATAGCGGGAAAGCACCAAGATGACATTTGTCATAAGGGAAGCCCGCCAACATAAAGATTGAATACCACTGTTCTAATTACTAAATTACTCCTTAAATAGTCGCAAGCTCGTAGGTATTTTTTAGCAGACTCGACGAGCACTTGCAGTAAATTCGCAAGACGCAAAATTAAATTCTAAATCATCTTCGTTAGGGCGAAAATAGGGGTAGTCTGTTTTAGATTAGCTTCTAGCGGGGCCTTCATCATAAACTTTTAACGTCCACATTCGTCGTTTTACTTTTCTAAGACGAGCAAAATTTCTATCGACGCATCCGAAAGAAAGTTGTGCGCTTTTTCATTAATTACTTTGCTGCAAGTTTTCGACTTTAAAACGGCGGAAAGGCAGAAATAAGCACAACTTTATGACCCGAACGCAGAAATAGAAACATAAATACGCTTTGATGGAAAATTTATCTTCGATCGTATCTAAAGCTGCAATCGCTTCCGTCCATTATAAAACGATACAAGTATTTCAAGTTTCAATATAAACTGCACGAACGACTGTTAAAAGAAACAGTGTATGTGCTCGAAGAGATTCGATGTAGGAAAAGACGAACAAATCCGGCCGACCGTATTATGTATTAAAAAGTATTGATGTACGCATGAAAAGGTGCCTATAAAAGTAAAGTCTCAATAAAGTTTCTATAAAAGCGCCCTGCTACAGACTTCCAATCAATCATCTTCGAAATCTGAAGCGATTCAAGTTTTAAATGAAATTTCCAGGATGCATTTTCTGAGATATTGCTTGTAGTTGAGACGCCCCACGCCAATTACACGGCCGTAAAACTCGCACTGCAAACTGAAGGCAACTACCGGAACCCATCGCCTTCGAAATGAAGCATCAATATCCGCATTTGATAGATACTTATGGATCAAGACTTAGAAGAAAGTATGCGCTTCTTCGAGTTTACCTTTCTCCAAGCATCTGTTTTTGTCTACACGCCAATCTCGACGATTTTCGAAAACCTAATTGCGTTTAAACGCAAATTTAATCTTTTAGAGGCGACCTTTTTTAACTTTGCAATTTTATTTCGAACTTTCGGTTTAAATGCAATTACATTCGAACAATAACGCAATTTCGGTGGCCAAACAAAGCAACAACGATTATTCATTCTATTTGCGGTACAGCTACATCGATATTTAATGTTATTAATAAAATTTGGCATCAAAGAGTTTTTTTTTTAGATTTATAAATTAAATCAATTTAGTTTCGATTAATTAAATAAAATAGAAAATGTTTAATTTGTTGATTTTAGTTTATTCGGACCAAGAATAGTGTGATTTTAGCTGTAACTAGGGTTGCTCAACATCGGCATTTTTTTTTTGATTCCCGGGATATGAGAAAACTGTCTAAGGCAGGGGTTCCCAATATTTTTCTTAGGCGAGCCAATTTCATATTACCGAAATTTTTGGCGGGCCAAAAAAAACGGAATAAAATGAAAACAATAACCATAAATATTTATTATTTATTTTACTATTTACTTATTTATTTTTTAACCTTCCGCATACTAGGTGACTAAATGTTGCATGCCATACTAGGTGGGGTTTGCCATACCCCGAAAATAAAATTAAAATAAAATCATTCATTTTTGCCTCCTTATTGAAATACAAATTAATTTTACAGCAATTTCTTAATGATTTGCAATAATTTAGACCAATAAATTACCCGCAAAATTAATTGAATAGTTTTAATCGTTCCCTCTCACTCGCATTGCCAAGATTATCGTATCTTCTCGCTCCCTTTCACTCATTGCTACGCTAAATACATTGTTTGAATATAAAATCGATATATACTAAATAAAATTAAAATTTTTGATTTGAAAGAGCGCACGGTAAATTATACAAATATAAGAAACACGAGGATGTGCGCATTCGAGCGAAAAGTGGCACATTTCCGAGCGAGGGAGGCAAATGAAGCGCGACGCGGAGCGGCGCGCTTCATTTTCCCAAGATCGAAATGTGCCACTTTGAGCTCGAATGTGCACACTCGGTTTTAAGCTCGATTACAAAACGTGCCGTTTTAACAAAAAAAAAAATGTTGACGTTAGTTATACTCCACCTAGTACACGAAAGGTTAATAAAATAATATTATATCATTTCGATATCGCGGGCCGCATTCACAGGTTTTGCGGGCCGCATTTGACCCGCGGGCCGCACTTCGGGAACTCCTGGTCTAAGGCATTTCCAGGACTTCTCGGGATACAATAAATTTTTTAAAAAAAGTTTAAAACATAAATAAAAATATCATACATTGTTTTCTATTCGATTTATTTGTTTTTTTATTATATTTTACATTGTACGAAATACCAAAATAAAACTGGGATAGCCTTAACAGAAATACTAATAATTGAAAAAAATAGCAATTTAAAAATAAATAAATAAATCTGCTCTATGAAAATTTAAACATTTTAATTTTTCTTTTACAAGGTTTTCATTAAAAATGCACTTTTTTGTTAATCGAATATTTTATTAATTTCCGGTTTTTATAAGACAAATTAATTTATTAAATTAATTGCTAAAAATCCATATTTTTGTAATTTCAAAGAAGCACATTAAATACTCAAAATTAATTACGTATTTATAAAATTTATAATGTATGAAATTTATAATTACATAGAATGAGTTTTCTGCATTTCGTGGTAAAAAAATGCAATTAAATTTAAATTAATTGTTAAAAAAACCATAAGTTTATTTATTACAAAGCAGTGGATTAAAAAATTTTAAGCAAATATTTTCGTACAGTAAATTCATGCTAAAAACGAAAAAAAAATTGAATAAAAATTACTTCCAAAAAAGTCAATTCGAAATGCGAAACCTGTAGGGTAAAGCGTCCAGTGAATGACCGATTTGTTGTATCGACAGCTATTTTGATGTAGAAAAATAGTAAACAAATTAATAAACCCAAAACAACCGTTTTAATTGAAATAAAATATTATTTTTGTTTATGAATTATTATCGCAAATTGATCATAAACTTTGTAAAATTAACTATAAAAAGTATAAAACGGGACTCCAGTAAATGACCACTTTTGTCTAAAGAATGACCGGGTATAGCCTAGTGTATAACTGATTAATTGATTCACTTATTGAAAACCAGTAATTCATACAATTTTGTATATTTTATTTTAAACAATAGGCTTAAATGTGCCTTTGTGAAATTTTTTATTAGAGTTCTTTTTGGTATTCTATAAATCACAGGCCTTGTGTAGGGGCATAGAAAATTAAGTTTAGCCTCTTTAATTGTGTACTTCAAAATTTCAACACTGTATATATTGCAAATTGCAATTTAAATTTAATTATTTTAGCTGTACACTTCTTTATTACTATTATTTTTTGAACTTGAATGAAAAATAAGACATACAAGCTTGTATAAATAAATATATCATAAATAAAAATAATTGTTTTAAACATTATTTCTCAAAATAATCATTCACTGGTAAGCGGTCAAAAACTGAACATTTTACCCTATTAATTTTAATTGCTAGTCTCACACAACATAAAAAAAATCTTAGAAAGAACCATATTTTTTTCTAAAGCTACTTGTTACCGTATGCCTTCTTCTAAACCACCCTGTATACTTATCATTAATTAAATATATCCGTTGATAATTTTACTTTTAACGGTTTTTTCCAAATAATAAGTACTTAATATCGAATCTGTAATTGAACAATTCAAATAATTTATTATTAATAATAGTAATAATGCCTCATTAACTTTACCAAGACTTTTCAAGATGCATTTTTAATAAAGCTGAGCCACGTAAACCTTACAAAAATTCATTACAAGAGTTCCAAGCATTTCAATTGCAACAATCATCAAATCTACTCCACTCACAATCAGTACATTTTGATTTTTAAGGCAAAAGTGATAATTGTGGTAACCTACCAACATTACTTAGTTAAAAGATAATTGATTATAAATTTGTTGGACGACAAGGTATTGTTACAGATTTAATTTTGAAAAAAAAAACTTTAAATAAAGTAAATTTGATTTAAAAACTAAAAATATTATAGATGCCTACATCAGAAGGTGATGAAGCAATAAAGATGTACTTCGACATGATGACCGCGTCAGGAATTTGGCCGCAACGAAATCCCACTAATTTCTACAAATTCAAAACTGCAACGAGTTGGTTTCTTGGAATTACCATGTTTGCGACTTTCACTGCTAGAAGCATAAAAGACATGAACAATTTCACTAAGCTTTCTGAGATTGCCTATATGACCATTGCAATGTTTTCGTTCTTAATTAAGTTGATAGTTATCACTCACCGTAGAAAAGACCTATTGGAACTTATCAAGTTGATAAGAAGCCCCATATTCCATTCTCATCCCGAAGATTTGAACAAATACACGACCAGAACCACACGATTTACTAATTCGCTTGGGAAAATGTATCAATACAGCATAATCCTTTGTATCATTTTTTATACGTTGTACCCGATGATTTATAAGAAGCTACCATTCCGCTTCCCGTGGGATCTCGGGAGATATAATTACATCGTATTTATTTATCAAATCGTGTCACTTGGAGTGTCGGGATGGAATAACTCCAGCATAGATCTCATAATGCTAGCGCTGATTGGATTCTCACAAGCACAATTCGACATATTAGCGCAAAAAATCGCTTTGAATAAAGTTGAAGATAAACGGGAAGGATACGATTCAGAATTGGACGTGGAAATTTTAGAAAGATTAAAACAATGCGTCGTTCATCATCTTTCGATTATTAGGTAACCACTGTTGTTTGTTTATGTACAGTGTTCGTCGAAAGAGAATGGACATGCGAATTTAACATGAGAGGTTAAAGCTCTAAAAGTTAGAGAACCAATCTTACATGCTATTTTTAGTTTTATATTGAAAGTTGAAACGATTTGGTCGTTGACTCGATTAACTCAGTCGGCTAGCCCGACAGCCTTAGGATGATATACCGAATTCCAATGGGGTCTTTTTTATTTCTAAAATTTTTTGATTATAAATTTTGTGCCCAAGTAAAAGTACATTATTATTTTTTTTAAAAATACAATTAGCTCTTGAAAATCGGTTAGTATAATCACAATATAAAAAATTAAATATTATAACACTCAAATTCTAATACAATATTTTATTGTCATAAATTGGGCGTTTAATTTAATGTAAGATTGGTCCTCTAACTTTCAGAACTTTAACTTCCTATATTAAGTTCGCATGTCCATTCTCTTTTGACGAGCACTATACCTCAATTGCAATATTTCTAATTGTAGGTTTGTCGGTATCATCGAGACTGTCTTTACGGTCGGAATATTTTTACAATATATGTCGACCGTTTTAATTCTCTGCAACATAATGTTTCATATTGTTTTGGTGAGATTCTGTTATTTATTTCCTGCAAATTAATCGATGAGATCGTTTCAGATCGGTACGGTAAACACGCAACTTCTTCTGATGATCATTTCTTTATCTGTAATTTTAATTCAGCTTTTTCTATACTGTTGGTTTGGTAATAGGTTAATAATAAAGGTGTTGTTGTTTTTCTTCAAGTGCGATATGTAAATTGAAAAAAGTGTATTTTTTAGAGCTTGGCCATCGGAAATGCTTGTTACTTTTTTGAATGGTACTACTGCGGACCGAAAGTGCGCAAGATTTTGCTTATAATAATGGAGAGGTCTAGAAGACCATGTGCGATTACAACTTTAAAATTGTCCACGTTGTCTTTCGAAGCTTTTCTTGCTGTAAAATATTTTTGAAGCTAAACGTGGCATTTTTAAGAATTGCATTGTTTTAGATTTTGCATTGGTCTTACTCCTGTTTGACTTTGTTGATCCAAGTATATGAAAAACGAAGCTCACAATAATTTTAGTAGGTTTAATGAAATTATTTTATATTTTTGCACGGTCTATTGCACTTACGTGGACACACTTTTTTGCCTAAGAGCACGCATTAAAAACTAACGATTTGAAAAATATTAATATCTATAATTATAATAATAAACATTATTATCTGCTTAGTAAATTATTTCAATAGAATTGGGTGGTTTGGTTTTTGTAGTTGTAAATGTATTTTATACAAAATTAGCTTAATGTTGTAAAAAATGAGTTGTTTATTACGGAAATTGAATTAAAGACAGTTATCGATATTTTTAATAACAAGAAAAGAATTAAAATAGTCACTTTTAGAATTTCGCAAATTTCTATGGCACTACTTTTATACCTAGACTTTATTCTCAAAAATTTTTAGTTTAGCAGCTATGGGTTTGAACAACAATTCTTACCGTTTGTTTGTCTTTTTCCTTTTATTAAAATGCAAGTTATTTAATGACAATTTATTAAACTAAAGTTTTACTTACTAGTTCTATGGAAAATTTCTAGATTTTCAAAAAAATGTAAAGCACTTTAAAAAACTGTACTTCATCAATTTTATTAAAATGTAATTTAGAACTAAAAATGCAGCCCCATATTATTACATTAAATAAATTGGTTGTTTGATAATCAAATTATAAGCCTCGTCTTGCCTTTTATTAAAATTAATTTAATAGCCGTCGAAAACTTTGATGACCTATAGCTACTAAATTAGAAAATTTGGGAAAGAAAGCCTGACACATTTGTTCTATTAAACATTTAAAAATGATCACAATTTAAAAAGACCCATTTACCGCTTCTTTATATAACCCTTCGCATACTAGGTGACTAAATGTCACATGCCGTACTAGGTGGGGTTTGCTCTACCCCGAAAATAAAATAAAATCCACAAAATTGTACTTTATGACAGTGAAATATTAAGAAAGGCTATAGCCGGTTAACAATGGGAAATAGGTCCTTACAGTTATTTGCCTAATTTTTCCCCAAAGTTTGATTTCTAAGTGACATTGCAACATACCAAATATATAATACAATTTTCAAAATCTGTCAGTAATACCAAGGAGGAATACATAGAGCTTTCATTAGAAAGAATAGTGTCGACGCATGCTTACTGTCGAAACTTTTATAAATATTTATATGTTATACCACTGGAAGAATTTTGAATTTAGTATCATATTATAAGCAAACAAATGAGGAACATATGACCGAAAAATAGTGATTCCGCTCCAAGCATAAGAACTATTTTTCTTTACCAAAATATTTTGATTATTTTTTCCCGAATTTCCCGTACAGAAAAAATTTTGTAAACAGATCTTCATTGTCTGTATATCGTATTTTAATTTCATGAATTTCGCATTAAAGGTTCATGAAAAAAAAATTGTTATTAAAAATCGAAAACATTTTTTTTCCTCAGTAAATATCAACAATTGCGAACTGATATTTGGTATGTTGCAATCTCACTTAGAAATGAACCTTTGGGAAAAAAATTAGCCAAATACCTTTAAGGGCCAATTTCTCATTGTTAACCGGCTACACACGGAGAAAAAAATATCCTTATAATAAGCATACGTATCCCTATTATAGCTATCCGTTGGATAGTTATCTTTCACAGGGATACGCCGTATAGCTAATTTAGCTATCCAGAGTTTCTTTATTGCGGATCGTTATAGTAACGATCCGTATTACTGTTTTAGACATTCAAAAGATTCTTGTCATAGTGATTTAACGGATATGCACGGAGAACAAAATATCGTTATAATAACCATACGTATCCCTATTATAGCTATACAAATCCTCAAATTAACTATACAGTTACCTACACGACGGATACTGCACACGTTCACGAGAGCTTTTCGTTTGAACGCTTGAATCAAATAAATGAATCCTTATTATAAGTATACTATGTAGAGCAGTTTTGATCATACTATGAATATTTTTGCGCAAACGGTATTTTAGGTTATTTCCATTTTTTAGATTTTTTACAATATCTCACAGATGGCATTCTGAAAGCAGACGTCTAAAACCTTCGATTCAAACTCATGAGCATGAAAAGGTCTCGTGGCCCATATTCTGCCAACCGGACACTTGCTGGAAAGAGTGCAGCTAAGTACTTGTCAAACAAGAATTAAGATAATCAAAGTTTGGAATCGACAGGAATGACAATCATAACGTCTTGAGAATGATAAATTCAATCACTGCTAGACACGTGTACAGTTAAACTTCGGGTTGGATACAGATTATGCGCTTTCCTATGCGTAAATCCGTTCTCTCAGCTGTATGTGATGGAGCAGTATTTCATTAAATGTACTACTGCGGACCGAAAGTGCGCAAGATTTTGCTTATAATAATGGAGAGGTCTAGAAGACCATGTGCGATTACAACTTTAAAATTGTCCACGTTGTCTTTCGAAGCTTTTCTTGCTGTAAAATATTTTTGAAGCTAAACGTGGCATTTTTAAGAATTGCATTGTTTTAGATTTTGCATTGGTCTTACTCCTGTTTGACTTTGTTGATCCAAGTATATGAAAAACGAAGCTCACAATAATTTTTAGTAGGTTTAATGAAATTATTTTATATTTTTGCACGGTCTATTGCACTTACGTGGACACACTTTTTTGCCTAAGAGCACGCATTAAAAACTAACGATTTGAAAAATATTAATATCTATAATTATAATAATAAACATTATTATCTGCTTAGTAAATTATTTCAATAGAATTGGGTGGTTTGGTTTTTGTAGTTGTAAATGTATTTTATACAAAATTAGCTTAATGTTGTAAAAAATGAGTTGTTTATTACGGAAATTGAATTAAAGACAGTTATCGATATTTTTAATAACAAGAAAAGAATTAAAATAGTCACTTTTAGAATTTCGCAAATTTCTATGGCACTACTTTTATACCTAGACTTTATTCTCAAAAATTTTTAGTTTAGCAGCTATGGGTTTGAACAACAATTCTTACCGTTTGTTTGTCTTTTTCCTTTTATTAAAATGCAAGTTATTTAATGACAATTTATTAAACTAAAGTTTTACTTACTAGTTCTATGGAAAATTTCTAGATTTTCGAAAAAATGTAAAGCACATTAAAAACTGTACTTCATCAATTTTATTAAAATGTAATTTAGAACTAAAAATGCAGCCCCATATTATTACATTAAATAAATTGGTTGTTTGATAATCAAATTATAAGCCTCGTCTTGCCTTTTATTAAAATTAATTTAATAGCCGTCGAAAACTTTGATGACCTATAGCTACTAAATTAGAAAATTTAGGAAAGAAAGCCTGACACATTTGTTCTATTAAACATTTAAAAATTATCACAATTTAAAAAGACCCATTTACCGCTTCTTTATATAACCCTTCGCATACTAGGTGACTAAATGTCACATGCCGTACTAGGTGGGGTTTGCTCTACCCTGAAAATAAAATAAAATCCACAAAATTGTACTTTATGACAGTGAAATATTAAGAAAGGCTATAGCCGGTTAACAATGAGAAATCGGTCCTTACAGTTATTTGGCTAATTTTTCCCCAAAGTTTGATTTCTAAGTGACATTGCAACATACCAAATATATAATACAATTTTCAGAATCTGTCAGTAATACCAAGGAGGAATACATAGAGCTTTCATTAGAAAGAATAGTGTCGACGCATGCTTACTGTCGAAACTTTTATAAATATTTATATGTTATACCACTGGAAGAATTTTGAATTTAGTATCATATTATAAGCAAACAAATGAGGAACATATGACCGAAAAATAGTGATTCCGCTCCAAGCATAAGAACTATTTTTCTTTACCAAAATATTTTGATTATTTTTCCCGAATTTCCGTACAGAAAAAATTTTGTAAACAGATCTTCATTGTCTGTATATCGTATTTTAATTTCATGAATTTCGCATTAAAGGTTCATGAAAAAAAAATTGTTATTAAAAATCGAAAACATTTTTTTTCCTCAGTAAATATCAACAATTGCGAACTGATATTTGGTATGTTGCAATCTCACTTAGAAATGAACCTTTGGGAAAAAAATTAGCCAAATACCTTTAAGGGCCGATTTCTCATTGTTAACCGGCTACACACGGAGAAAAAAATATCGTTATAATAACCATACGTATCCCTATTATAGCTATACAAATCCTCAAATTAACTATACAGTTACCTACACGACGGATACTGCACACGTTCACGAGAGCTTTTCGTTTGAACGCTTGAATCAAATAAATGAATCCTTATTATAAGTATACTATGTAGAGCAGTTTTGATCATACTATGAATTGTCAAATTGACTTATAAATATCGTTAAATTAGACATTCGAATCCTTGTCAGAAGAATACGTCAATTGGGTATACGTTAAATAGTTATATTAAGGATATTTTTTTCTCCGTGCAGCATTTATTTTAATCACCAATAATGAATAGGTTTAAGTAAAACACATATTTATTTATGCATTAGAATAGACTTTTATTAATAAAAATACAAAATCTTAACTTTTTCTTCAACTTATAAACTATTGCGTCTTTTCTTGAGTACTAAATTTCAATGACACGTGTCAATTACGATACCGAATATTAAGAAAACCTAACAAGAATTTCATTCTTGCCTCCTTATTGAAATACTTGTTAATTTCAAGGCAATTTCTTATTGTTCGCAATAATTCGGACCAATAAATTAAACGAATAATTAATGGAATAATGTTAATCGTTCCCTCTCGCTTGCATTGACAAGATTATTGTATCTTCTCGCTTTCTTCCACTCATTGCTATGGCAAATACGTTTTTCGAATATAAAATCGATATTTACTAAATGAAATTAAAATTTTTGATTTGAAAGAGCTTATGGTAAATCATATTAATGTAATAAATACGAGAATGTGCGCATTCGAGCGAAAAGTGGCACATTTCCAAGCGAGGGATGCAAATGAAGCGCGACGCGGAGCGGCGTGCTTCATTTTCCCGAGATCGGAATGTGCCACTTTGAGCTCGAATGTGCACACTCGGCTTTAAGAACAATTACAAAGCGTCCCGTTTTGAACAAAAATTCACGTTAGTTATACCCCCCACCTAGTACACAGAAAGTGAAATAATTTTTCAAAATCCATTAAATAAAAACAATACAATTCGCATGATCAACCATTTATAAAAATAAGGTCTTTTCAATCTTCCAGGATTTAAAATTTTTCCTGTATCGTTCCAAAAGTTTCATTAACGAATCGTTTCTTTAATAACACAGGCCTACAAAAAAAAAAGTGCCGACATAATTTTGTTATAACTTTAATCTCTACTCCCTTAGAAAACAAAAAATTGTATGTAAACGTTAAAACTACGTACAGTTTCAGAACTACCCTCACTTAAATATTTTTCCTTAAAGTTACTGTTTTATATACATTAGGGTGGTCGTTGAAAATTAAATTTTTTCTGACGACTCAAAAAAACCTTCCTTTTAATGAAAAAATACGGGGGATTTTTTTTTAAATTTTTTTAACGAAAATAAGACGTGCCTCAATACAAAATATGTTCATTTTTTGAAAAATACATGTAGTTTTTTGTAAGTATCTTTTAAAGTATACGGATTTGAAAAAAAGTTATACGAGTATTTGGTAGTAAATTTAATTCTCTACAAAAAAGGTCTTTTACATTTTTTTCATAAAATTCATATTTATAGAGATATTCTCAATAATGTTGGACATATTCTCAATAAGAAATTCATTAAATCCATATAATCAACATTTTACGACCTACGAACGTCATTTTTTCTGAAGTATAAAAATTTTTGTAACAACTTGAATTTATTATAGTTTTAGAAAATTATATATATTTAAGAAAGAATGAAGTTTGAGGGTCTTAAAACGTTGACTATATAAAGTTAATGAATTTATTATTGAGAATATCTCTATAAATATGAATTTTATAAAAAAAATGGAAAACACCTTTTTTGTAGAGAATTGAATTTCCTACAAAATGCTCCTATAACTTTTTCCCAAAAACTACATTTATTTTTCAAAAAATGAACATATTTTGTCTTGAGGCACGTGTTATTTTGGTTAGAAATTTTTTTTAAAAATTCCCCCGTATTTTTTCATTAAAAAGAAGGTTTTTTTGAGGCGCCAGAAAAAATTTAATTTTTAACGACCACCCTGAGGTACATAAAACAGTAACTTTAAAGAAAAATATTTAAGTGAGGGTAGTTCTGAAACTGTACGTAGTTTTGACGTTTACATACAATTTTTTGTATTCTAAAGGAGTAGAGATTAAAGTTATAACAAAATGATGTCAACACCTTTTTTTTTTTTTGTAGGCCTGTTTAATAATCAAAAAAGTGTTCGAACATGTAAGAGTCCAATTATCTCTTAAAATGAAAACGTAGATCGGTAAAGGAGTAGGTTGAAAATACACAAGTCTGCACTGTACCGCAAAGCTATTAAGGGAACGAATTAGCATTCGCATTCCATTATATAAAATCCCGAATAATCCGCACAAAAGACTGAGGTTTATTTAATTTTAATAGATTTTATTGGAACGCGTGACAGGTATTGGGACGCCGACCGACGTCCCGACATTTACATATGTACGTATGCTCGTACGAATAACGAGATTTCGAAAAGAAAAAGGGTTGGAGCTATGTAAATGGCGGATTACTTCAAACAAATTGCTCCGTTTCAGTTTTCTTATGGCGGAGAGGGATTTCCATGCGAATTTAACTGCGAAACATCGTCGGGATTAGTTACGTAAAGTGCTTATTAAATATCTCCATCGGAAATTCCATTAAATTTTTAACGCGTTACGTTCTTCAGCCGAAACTTTGATCCTGTCGCGGCGTGCGAGCGGATGAACGTGCATATGAAAGTTGAGCCAAAGGGTGGGTCGTGGAGTTTCGGCAAGGGCAATGTAGCGAGCGAAACTGATGGCTGAATTTCAAGTTTCCTACGTCTTAATGCACCAATTCATCACTCCTTCTATGTCTGGCCGTTATTACACCTCGACGAGCCATACGCGTCTCGTTGCACGACACAAAATATCGCACCCTCGAAAACCTCCCTCCGCGCCGCGTCCAACAGTAATGCACCTCAAAGAAAATCTGTTTTGCTCGGAGCGGTATAAGTCTTTCCGAAATTGAATGGCCGGACGTTTTATATGCAAAGCCTAACTTCGGAGGACTTTAGTAGAGCTCTACAAAATTAGAGAAAGAAATGGAGGGATTAGTTTGTCGCGCGTCGCATTCTTATTCGGTCTCATTTCACGGAGTTCTGGGCATTTGGCACTTCAATTTATCACCAACTTGCATGTGTCATACTTGTTGGAACTGTTTAAGACCCCCAGATAACAGTTTTAAACTGACACATTTTTTCTTATTAAATGTTCCCTCCCATTTTTCTTTCTTTCCATCGAGTTATTGCCTCGCGTCTTTCGTCTAAATTAAATCGACCATTAGCATTCTGAAAACAATATTTAGAAAAACGTTTTGACTCAAAAATCTTGCAATGAAGGGAGCGGGGAACATGTTGTACCTTTATCCTTCATTCTTTGAAACTATAAAGGCCATTACCGGATTTACATGGAAAAGTGCCCTTGAAGATATTTTGCTTATTTTTTTTTCCAGTGATGTATTTTAGTATTAGCAACAATTGTACAAAATTTTAGGTCCCAGGCCCTTGTGGTTTTTAAATAAAAAAATACTTTTTGTTTTTAGAAAATATTCTTTTCTCAGAAACGGCTTGACCGATCGATTTGTGCTTTGGACATGTTATAGACATATATTCAGACTATAAGGTAAAAAAAAATCACTTTTGAATTTTGACAAAAAATGTATTTTTTATATAATTTAATTTTTCAAAAAGACATTTTTGGTACCTCTGAATGAGGGACACCCACCATTTTCCCACAAGTGATTATCTATTTACTAATATATGACATATATTTTTTTCAAAATTTTTTGGTTGGTATAACACAGTTCAAAATTAAAAAAACCAGACTGAAGTGTATGTGCATTTCAACGCACATGTATCTAGATTTTGCTACTCCTTGATATTTAGACAATGTAATAAATACATAATACCACAATATGCAATTTTTTGTTATTTTAATATGTTACTGCTTTGCCAAAGTGGTAGATTAATAAAAATAACATTTTATTATTGGATTTTGACAATGCTATGAAATATTCAACTGCGAATACAATATTGCATACATGCTTGAATTTAAGATTGTTACGACAAAACTTTTTCTGTATAAGCTACCTAACGATGACTTAAAATTCGATTTAAATTAAATAAAAGGTGGTTAGTTAATCGAATCTAATGTACTAGATAATCTAAAGTTGATTAATACCTAAGTATATGTAAATAATATTTCAAAAATTAAGAAGGGCTTTATTCATTAGAAAATCAAACTTGGCGATTTTTAAAAAATACTATTTTAAGATATGTAAAGTAATAATAACAAATTGTGGTAGTGTTTTTCTGTTATAACAAAAATTTTGGTATACAACAAGCTTATGCAGAAAAAGTTTTGTCGTAACAATCTTAAATTCAAGCATGTATGCAATGTTGTATTCAAAGTTGAATATTTCATAGCATTGTCAAAATCCAATAATAGAATATTATTTTTATTATTCTACCACTTTGGCAAAGCAGTAACATATTAAAATAACAAAAAAATTGCATATAGTGGTCTCATGTATTTATTACATTTGCCTAAATATCAAGGAGTAGCAATATCTAGATACCTGTGCGTTGAAATGCACATAAACTTCAGTCTGGTTTTCTTAAAATTGAACTGTGTTATACCAACCTAAAAAATTTGAAAAAAATATATGTTATAGATTAGTAAATAGGTAAACACCTGTGGGAAAATGGTGGGTGTCCCTCATTCAGAGGTACTAAAAATGTCTCTTTGAAAAATTAAATTATATAAAAATACATTTTTTGAAAAAATTCAAAAGTGATTTTTTGTTACCTTATAGACTGAATATATGTTTATAACATATCCAAAGCACAAATCGATCGGTCAAGCCGTTTCTGAGAAAAAAAATATGTTCTAAAAACAAAAAGTATTTTTTTATTTAAAAACCACAAGGGCCTGGGACCTAAAACTTTGTACAATTGTTGCTAATACTAAAATACATCACTGGAAAAAAAAATAAGCTAAATATCTTCAAGGGCACTTTTTCATGTAAATCCGGCAATGGCCTTTAAAATTAGTGTATTAAATATTGATTTTATGTTCGAACAACTTATTTACCTTAGCAATGAGTGGAAGGGAGCAAAAAGATACGACAATGTCGTCAATGCGAGTGAGAGGGAACGATTAACACTATTCAACTGATTTTTCGTCTAATTCATTGTTCTAAATTATTGTGAATCGTGCTTAAAACCGAGTGCGCACATTCGAGCTCAAAGTGGCACATTCCGATCTCGGGAAAATGAAGCGCGCCGCTCCGCGTCGCGCTTCATTTGCTTCCCTCGCTCGGAAATGTGCCACTTTTCGCTCGAATGCGCACATCTTCGTATTTATTGAACTTGTCTACTTTATCCTTCACTCTTTGAAACTATAAATTTAAAATTAGTGTATTAAATATCGATTTTATGTTCGAACAACTTATTTACCATAGCAATGAGTGGAAGGGAGCGAAAAGATACGACAATGTCGTCAATGCGAGTGAGAGGAAACGATTAACATTATTCAACTAATTTTTCGTCTAATTCATTGCTCTAAATTACTGTGAATCGTGCTTAAAACCGAGTGCGCACATTCGAGCTCAAAGTGGCACATTCCGAACTCGGGAAAATGAAGCGCGCCGCTCCGCGTCGCGCTTTATTTGCTTCCCTCGCTCAGAAATGTTCCACTTTGAGCTCGAATGCGCACAAAGTTTTAAAAATATTTTAATTGCTAATAAAAGTGCGAATTTCATATTTAAATTATTACATTTGGCGTGACACTTAATTTTGGGTCAGAATTTTGGGGTTTATTATATTCACTTTTTTGTAAAAGGGTTAACAAAAATTAATTTTAAAGAGTACTTAACCATATTACGTTTTTTACAAAAATATGACTTTTTGCGGATTTTACATATTGATTTTTACATTTCGTTTAAGGTTAATGTATAGTACCTATGTAATTTAAGAAAAAAAATTATAGGGTTCGTTACATCTACCCCTAAGTTTAATTTTAAAAAGTTTTGATAGATATTTCAGAGATTAACAAAACTACGATTTCTTTTCGGACAATACAAAAAGTAATTTTTCTAAAATATGGACAGTTGGGGTACGATGGAACGAAAAAGTTATTTCGATTTTTAGAATAATTTGTGTTTTATATTTTTATAATTTTTGCTTAAAACAATTAAGAACAGACCTAAAACTATTTATTGAACGCGTTCCATTGTGCCCCCACTGTCCCTACTCGTAAACCGTGTTTTACAGTAAACTGTAAATTGAAAAAAAATAAAATGTGCATAGCTCACTCATTTATTTCAAAGTAGGTAAAATATAAAACTAGATAATGTATGTATATACAGTCGGATACCCGAAATTATGGGTGGACGTCATCAACATATTGTTTAATTATAGACACATGTTATTTATTTTCAAAATGTGTTAAATAAATATAACATCGTAATTTTTACATCTATATGGACACTAAGTGTGATAGAGCTAGAACGAAAAGTTAACCAAATTTGGATGTTAGGTTACTATTGATGAATGGTTTATTTTGGCAAAATTTAAAAAAAATTGTAGCTAAGTATTCAAAATATTTAAAAAACTTTGTCCAATATAAAGTCACAAAACTGCAAGTCCAAAATTCAAGAAATTTGGGCAGCTTGTGGATATTGTAATGAAACGTAAAATTTGAAGATTTAAAAAAAATCGTAGCTGTAGTAAGAACTATTCAAAAATATAATTTTTGAACGTTTCTTCTGCTTTAAAAAAATTTTTAATTTAAATAATACTTAATGCCGAATATTTTGTGTAATTTTGTGAATTGTTTGAATAAATTATAATTAAATACAAACCATTCAACACTTAAAAAAGTACGTGTAAAGTAGGGGAACCTGTTATACCTTGGCCCTTTTTTGACATGTAATGTTTTTTCAATTGTATATGTAACAATTTGTTGATAAAATGAATTGCATCGTAGTGGGACACTAATAAAGTATTCATCATAAAATATTTGAAAGTATTACCAACCGTTTACTCAAATTGCTATAAGATTTCAAAATTATTTGATCTATGGACTAGGCACAACAGAGGTGATGTACCTTGGCTCTCTATTCACATTAAGCAAAATAAAACCCATTGTTCTATGAAAACTATATATTTATCATATTACATCAATTCTAATAATTCGATCCAAATATTTGTAATTTTATAATTAACATACTCTTAATATTAAATATAAATAGTTTCATGACTTGGAACCTTATATTTTGAATACAATTCTCTCAAAATTTGAAAAGTCTTGAGCAGAAAATTTGTGCGAATAGATATTACTTATCCGAACTCATTTTTTATACTTATTTTAGTCTATTTACTTTAAGACATCAAATATTAAGACATATGAAATTCCTTCGAGAAAATCATCGTTAAAGACAGCACGAGACAGCTTACAATTCGAACTCGTACAACTCACGCTCGGAAATAATGGATCGAACGTACATTTTTAAAAATAGGAAAAGCTGGTAGAAAATAATAGTTTCGTATTAAGCTATAAAACTAAATTACTCCAAAACAAATACAATGACTGCATTCAATATCTGTAATAACAATATATTGGAGTTTTATTGAAACTGCAGTGCATATATTGGTCCGCAAATTGGTGCACCATTTTACTAAATTGAAAATTGAACATACGTAAAATTGCATCAGATTTTATATATGGCACACCTCAACTGTTCTAAACGATTTTTCTACCGCTCTTTCCGTTCAAAGGCAAACATTTTCGAAATATGACAATTGTTTTCGCAATATTCGTACTTTTGCGCCGGATTTAATTAACTTTTATCGAATTTTAACGATTACATTGTTCTGCAGCTGAGATAGTAAATTTATTTTAGATTACAGTACACAAAGTCAAATATTTAGATCGAAATAATTATACTAAACACGTACGAGGTTTGTTCAGAATATAAGGGAACTTAATGTTTGTAAACTTTATTATTGATTTCATAGATTATTGGTTTTTGTCTCTTTTAAAATACTTCCCTCGCCTATTGACATATTTTTCTCAGCGGTGTTTCAATTTCACGAAGCAGCCCTGGATAGTTTTATTTGAGACGCCTTTTAAGGCCCCTGGCAAATTTGCTTTGATGTCATCACTGATTTTAATTTCGGAAATAAGAAAAATTCGCAAAGTTGAGCGAAGACAGTCATGTCTTATCTCTTTTTCTGAATTTTTTTAAAAATGTTTCTGCAAGAGTTTTCTTCAGTTTTACACAAAATTCTACGTTGCATTGTTGCTTCAAAAAAATCGCACATTTTAAAAATTGCCGGCAACATTTGAACACATTGCACTTAAATAACAATATCACAAAAACTAAACGAGATACCCAAGGGATGATCACTCAATGCTTTTGGATGGGGGCCAATTTTGTCACTCGATTTGGTTTGTCAATACCAACTCGAAAGGTTTTTGGATTTGTTATAGTTATATATTTGGTGTTTCTAACAATAATAACAAGTCAAATTTTGGTTGTTATGTAGGCCATTTTTAAGTTTTGACAGTAACTAAGTAAAACATTCTCATGTATTATTATTATTTCCTAAGTAACCAAATTAACGTGATCAATTTTACATAAATTTATTTTGACAAGTTCTCATGCATAGTTTAACTGACTCTGATAAAATTGGGCATGGCGGACAGTAGAAGTGATTACCCCCTGCAAGATACCAACAATCCAAAAACATTTGGTCACAAAAGACGTTTTGGCGCGTATTTCAAAATGTTTGGTTATTTTCTGAACATATCTCGTACGACTTCTGATCTGTTTTGTGCGCAATTTTGTTGGCGTCGGTTTGACTGTAAATGACAACTTAACAAAATAAATATCTCCAAAATTAATTACATTAATTTAGTGTGTTTTATAATAATTAGTGATCATTAAAGAACATATTAAGATTAAAATAAACAAATGATAATGACAGTTCAATGATAAGAAATATATTTCACTAACCAATAATGACTAGGTTTAGGTTAAATATATATTTACTAGGGTGTCCGTTATTTCCCAAATTGATTTTTGTTCTGCTGCCGCCACATAAATTTTTGGTTTTTTTCCTAAAAAAAAATCCATCCAAAAAAAAACTTTTATTTTTCAAATTAAACCGCGCCGAAACCATATTACATTTCCTATTTAAATACCATGGGAATTTCGGACTTTATGCATTTAATTTTTTTTCTCTGAAACAAATAATAATAATACGGCACTGACTATATATATTTTTATAGAGAATTGGGCGCTCTACAAAAAAGGTCTTTAATAATTTTTTGATAATTTCAGTCCTTCGAAAGGTATTCAAGATTAAAGTCGGGTTCATGGTTAATTTTATAATTTTTATTTTCAAGAACCATTTGTGGTACTTGAATGCTGAAACTACTGCTTTGGTTTTTTTTGATCCGAATGTGTCATCTCCCATAGAACGTAAAACGATTAAAGCATTAAAAACTAATGAAGATTTAGATTTCGATTGCCTTAAACCAGGGGTCGGCAACCTGTGGCTCCGGAGCCGCATGCGGCTTTTTTAGAAAAGTTTGTGGCTCCCTGAATATTAAATATTTCTGTATAAAACCATCTCAAAATTTAGATGCAATTTTTTTAGCGGCTGTTCCATGTTTTTATTTTTTTTATTCAATATTGATTTGGCTCTTTGTCACTGAAATAAATGTTTATTTAATATTATTTACAATGTATTGTTTACGTTATTGTAGCTATTAAGGTTTTTTAATTATTATAGATTAGTGGAATGATTTTATTAAAAAGAATCGTAGCAAAACTTGGAAACTGTGATATTCACTATGGACAAAACTTTAATTTTAAATAACTTTCGAAGGAGTGAAATTATGAAAAAATCATAAAAAACCTTTTTTGTAGAGCGTTTAATTATCTATAAAATATGTCTTGGTCATTGCCGTATTTGTTTCAGAAAAAAAAAATTAAATGCAAAATGTCTGAAATTCCCATGTTATTTAAATGGAAAATGTAACATGCTTTCGGCACGGTTTAATTTAAAAACTAAGAGTTTTTTTTGGAATGGATATTTTTTTTAGGGAAAAACTATAAATTTATGGGGCGTCAGCAAAAAAAAATCAACTTGGGAAATAACAGACACCCTAATATTTACTTATGCATTAGAATAGACTTTTGTTAATAAAAATACAAAAACTTAACATTTTCTTTAACTTATAAACTATTGAGTCTTTTCTTGAGTACTAAATTCTAATGACTCGTGTCAATTACGATACCGAATATTAAGAAAACCTAACAAAAATTTCTTTCTTGCCTCCTTATTGAAATACAAATTAATTTCACGGCAATTTCTTAATAATTCGCAACAATTTAGACCAATAAATTACACGAAAAATTAATTGAATAATTTTAATTGTTTCCTCTCACTTGCATTGACAACATTATTGTATCTTCTCGCTCCCTTCCACTCATTGCTATGGTAAATACATTTTTTGAATATAAAATCGATATTTACTAAATTAAATTAAAATTTTTGATTTGAAGGAGAGCACGATAAATTATACTAATGTAATGAACACGACGATGTGCGTATTCGAGCGAAAAGTGGCACATTTCCGAGCGAGGGAGGCAAATGAAGCGCGACGCGGAGCGGCGCGCTTCATTTTCCCGAGATCGGAATGTGCCACTTTGAGCTCGAATGTGCACACTCGGTTTTAAGCCCGATTCACAATAATTTAGAGCAATAAATTAGACGCAAAATCAGTTGAATAATTTTAATTGTTCCCTCTCACTTGCATTGACAACATTATTGTATCTTCTCGCTCCCTTCCACTCATTGCTATGGTAAATACATTTTTTGAATATAAAATCGATATTTACTAAATTAAATTAAAATTTTTGATTTGAAGGAGTGCACAATAAATTATGCTAATGTAATAAACACGACGATGTGCGCATTCGAGCGAAAAGTGGCACATTTCCGAGCGAGGGAGGCAAATGAAGCGCGACGCGGAGCGGCGCGCTTCATTTTCCCGAGATCGGAATGTGCCACTTTGAGCTCGAATGTGCACACTCGGTTTTAAGCCCGATTCACAATAATTTAGAGCAATAAATTAGACGCAAAATCAGTTGAATAATTTTAATTGTTCCCTCTCACTTGCATTGACAACATTATTGTATCTTCTCGCTCCCTTCCACTCATTGCTATGGTAAATACATTTTTTGAATATAAAATCGATATTTACTAAATTAAATTAAAATTTTTGATTTGAAGGAGTGCACAATAAATTATGCTAATGTAATAAACACGACGATGTGCGCATTCGAGCGAAAAGTGGCACATTTCCGAGCGAGGGAGGCAAATGAAGCGCGACGCGGAGCGGCGCGCTTCATTTTCCCGAGATCGGAATGTGCCACTTTGAGCTCGAATGTGCACACTCGGTGTTAAGCTCGATTACCAAACGTGCCGTTTTAACAAAAAAAAATTGTTCACGTTAGTTATACCCCACCTAGTACACGGAAGGTTAATAATAAAATAATGTATAGCTGTTTATTTAATTTCCGCTGTATTATTAACCTGAAAAACGTAAAGTACCTAAAAAAATCTAGCAACTTCGTGTGTTATACTTTTAAGTTGGCATTGCAAAGTCAGACCGAGCAAACTAAATTAGCCCTCATCTAAAAGCATTGGGTGCGCACCCCCTGACCTCGTACAAAAAAATTTCGTATTGAAATTAATATTTTTGGGAAAAATTAAAAACAATTTAAAAAAATCGAACAAAGAGGCAAATCTGTGGCCTTTTGCGTTCCACCTAAACCGAAGAGTAGAAATGAGCAAAGTAGTTCGATCGAAAACAAATAAAACGGCAGCATTTCGAGAGGCACTCCTTTTATTTTCCCATTGTTTAAACTAACAATAAGCGAAGTTGTTAGAGAAACTACGTCTTTGTGTCTGATTGGACGCAAGTAACAAGAAGTAGACGAGATTTAAAGGTATTCTCATTTGCGTGCCCTCGTCGAAGAATGCCAAACCAATGATCTCGGCTGCAACCCCTATTTAACCGGAATCACATCGCTTCCACCCACTCCAGCTTATCTCTGTTCTCTATCAACCCTTTTTATTGACAGCGGATTGGATTTTATTATAACAGCTCTATGAGAGTCGGATTTTTATTATTTGCGGATTATTTAGATTTAATTCGTTTTAATTTTCCGGATCTTACGGCTCGTACTCGATTTAAATCCGCGATTTTATTATAGTTTTTATTTACTTTTGCACGTCGAGATAAATCGCAGTAAACCGCATTAAACGCCACCTTTTTAATTTCGTTTCGCTCTGCAATCTCTCATTAAAATTTACAGCTGAAAAATGTGCGGAAGGAAATTTTTCGAAACTCGGTCAGTTTGTACTAAAGTGAGATAATCTTAAAGTTTGTTATTAGTAACTTTTCTTAGTAATAGAACGAGTACAGTGAGACCTCGATTAACGCGGTCTGCTCAAAGCTTCAAAATAGCTCAAAATTTGCGTTAACGCAACTTATTTTGAAATATTTCAAAGTGATCCCGTTTAACACTGTTTCGTTTAACGTTTAAATTTGTTGGAACGTATCTCCCGTGTTAAGCGGGATCTTACTGTAGGCGGTTTTATTTTATTTGAAGAAAAATTGAATGCTCTCTTTGTTAAACGTTATCAGAACTACGCTAATTAATTATTACAGTAGTAAGTTCAAAACTGGGCACGGGAAAGGGCAAAAAAAAACGTAATTTATATTTTAATCCCGATCTAGTAACATTTTTCGTAAACGCAATGTGACAGCCCTTTGTGTTTCATAATAAATCTATTCTAGGCCGTTGTAAAATTTTCTGGATATTGTAATACCAAGGGAGCGAATCTCATTTTTAAGGTTCTCAGTATTCAAATTTTTGGTAACCGCAAACCCCTTTGCGCGCAAAACTGATTACTGCATAAATCTTAATTTAAAGTAAATTTAAAAAATGGCGTTCATCCATGGGCCTCTTACGGCGCCAAACTAAACGAACGATTAAGACATAAATTACGTCGAATTTAAGAAAGAGAAGTATAATTGGATTTTAAAAAAAAACGACTTTCTTCATACACAAAATACTCGAAATAATAAACTCCAATCAACTAAATTTATGTCTGAACTTTACAGTTAGAAACCCTTAATCTTCCCGAAAACAACCGTTAGCTCGGGAGTTACGTGTATAGAATTGCCTCACAACCAGAACACGTGCGCAACGTTGTTGCATTAAAAAAGTTTTCCTTTTGCCAGCCTATCGCGGAATAATCATCTTTTGCTCGTTCACTAAAAATAAACAACAAACAAATTTAATAAAGGGCGAGCAACGATCGTTTATACTTTTTCTCTGATTATATTCATTTTCTTTAAGGATGCATAAATTATTTCCAAATTACGTTTTAGAGTGAAGATGGGTTTCTCAAAAAACTGGTTATTGCATTTATATTAATATATAGCTAGTTAAAAAGCCGGTTCAGCGAGATGCAATAGTTTTGATTGCGTTTTATGTAAATGGTATTGAGAATAGCAAGCCTCACTGTTTCTAATAAACATAAACTTCTTGAAAAGCTATGCACCTAATCAAAAAATTGTTGGAAGTAAAACGACGTTCTTTTTTCTTTTTCTGCAATATAAAATTTTACTATTGCAGACCGAAAGCGCGCAGTATTTTGATTATAATAAGGGAGAGGTCTAAAAGACCATGTGCGATTACAACTTTAAAATTGTCCACGTTGTCTTTCAAAGCTTTTCTTGCTGTAAATTATTTTTGAAGCTAAATGAGACATTTTTAATGATTACATTGTTTTAGATTTTGAATTGGTTTTGCTCCTGTTTGACTTTGTTGATCAAAGTAAAGGGTGTTTTAAATTGAGCGCCTTTTTATAAAACTAAATAAAACACATAATTTGCATTGATTTTCAAAAACTTTTTATTGATGATTGAAGTAAAATGTATGCCATTTAAACACAAAAAATAATATTTGTCAAATGACCACCTCTTGTAGCTCCACACACGTTCACAATTTTGGATGACATTTTGACATAATTGAGGCTCTATTTCACCAATAGCACGAATAATTTTATTCTTTAGTTCAAGAATCAATTGTGGATTGTTCCTATAGACTTGATTTCTTACATGACCCCAAAGAAAATAACCAACGGTGTCAAATAACGTGTTCTGCCAATTAATTATTTTTTGAGAAAAATCATCTGGTAATCCAATTGACAAATCCACGACGTTTTGAATCGTCCAAATGCTTTAATTCCTTTATTATTTGGACCCTATATGCCTTTAGAAATAAATCCTTATGTAAAATACGCCATGTTGTTGTCTTACTGGGCCCAACTTGTTGTGATCGTTGACTAATGGCATTTCAGACTTTTCAGCAACACTTTCACGAACCATATCAATGTGCTCTTGTGAACGACCAAAAAGATTATATTTTTTTTACTTTATTATCTTTTGCGGAACCAGTCTCTTTAAATTATTTAACAAATCGACTAATAGTCCTTTTAGATGGACGATTATGTAAACAATAAAAAACACATAATTTTCTAAAAAGCTTTTTCACAGAACGCAGATTTTCATAAAATAATTCAACAATTTTAATGCGCTTTTGTATCGTGTACTACTTCATTTTTATTAATGTCATACATCACACTTCTTAAATGTTAAAAGACCCAGACGAATTCAATGCGCTATCTATATTTTATTTAGTTTTAAAAAAATGCGCTCAATTTGAAACACCCTTTATATGAAAGGCGAAACTCACATTAAATTTAGTAAGCTTAATGACATTATTTTATATTTTTGAACGCTCTATTGCACTTACGTACACACACTTTTTTGCTTAACTGCATTCATTAAAAACTAGCCATTTTAAAAATATTAATATCTATAATTATAGTAATAAGCTTTATACAAAATTACCTTAATATTGTAAAAAATGAGTTCTTTATTACGGAAATTGAATTAAAGACAGTTATCGATATTTTTACTAACAAGAAAAGAACTGAAAATAGTCACCTTTAGGGTTTTATAAATTTCTATGGACCTACTTTTATATGTAGACTTTATTCTCAAAAATTTTTAGTTTAGCAGCTATGGGTAATTAAAATTTTGACCGGTTATTGCATTTATATTAAAATGTAACTAGTTGAAAGGCTGGTTCAACGAAATGCAGAATTTGGAGTGTTATTTATGTAAATTGTATCGAATATAGCAAGCCTCGCTGTTTCTAATAAACATAATCTTCTTGAACGCATAAGCACCTAATCAAAAAATTGTTTGAAATAAAACTAAGCTCTTTTTACCTTTCTTTTTAATACATAATTTTAGAAAACTAATGTTTGGTATTTAAAAAATTATTTTTATCTACGTTTAAAGCTTAACAGCGCCCTCTGGAAGAAAAAAAATTACGCCACATTATAGAGGTCTTAATTTAAGTTAAATTTGACGTCTTGCTTTTTTTTAGTAAAATGCGTACTTTTGGAGTTATTTAAATAATTAGTAACCAACTCCTAAGTCAGCTGTGTGGCGCTTCAAACCGTAATAACTCAAAAATTAATATGGCGTCGCTAAGATTGTTTCGCACATTTTAAAAATTCAATCTTTGAGCTTTAAGATTTTGTGTAGCATTATAAGCGACGCCGCATTAGTTTTTCCACAAACCGCCCTTGAATATTCAACCGCGCCGTATATGGGGATGACTTATCTTTAAAGCCGATTATCTCAAAAACTAAACGCGGCAGCAAAAAATTGTAAAACGTACAATCCAATTCTTTTTTCTTTTACTTTCAAAAACTCAAAAACAAGGTGACAATTTTTGGGTACGAGCGCGGTTGGATATGAGTCGAGGTAAAGGCTTCAGCCGATGATCCTGCGGCGTCGCGATCCTAGTTGAACCGGTACTTAAATTATGTAGACGTAAATTCCGGGAAAGTTGTTAGTATCTCGAGGCGTATTCATCAGTGTCTTCAGTTTCCTGCGTAATAACCTTAAGTTACTGAAGTACAATAGTATTGTTAATGCTAAATTGAAGTAATCAGTCTTGGGGAGGTTTATTTACAGTAACCTTCTGCGCGTAAACGGAGGCGGCGAGAGATTGTATTGCCTGTTTAATACGAAAAGCGATAAAATACAACACCTCCAGCGACAGAAGCACTAACCAACGGCCACATAAATCTCACTCGAGACTCGTGTCTGGCATGCCAAACCACATGGACCACCCTCACCCACTTCTTTATCATTTGCCCGCCAAGTTGATAGCCTGCCAATAAATTATACAGGAGACACTTTTTGCACCTTCTTGAATTCTTAAGTTCTCTGTCTTTCACGCCGATCCTTCCTGCCAGCGTCGGCGGACCTCTTCCAATCTTTTCTTCTTCCTCCTTCCGAGTCAATGAAAAGCGTCGGACGTAAACTAATCTCAACTTTGCTCCCGCTATTCCAAACGCATCTCGTTTTGATTCGCCCTTCGCGAAAGTTATTAAAATATTTAAAAGTTGAAATATTTATTTTGACGTACTTTTATATATTTATGGATTTCGCCGACGACAACGTCGAAGTGTGATTTTTTGCGTGTTTAAGCCTTCCCAAACTAGTTGAATAAATGTCCCATGCCGTACTAGGTGGGGTTTGCCATACCCCGAAGTTAAAATAAAACAAAATCCACAAAATTGTACTTTATGACAGTTAAATGATTAGAAATATATTTTAATAACCAATAATGAATAGGTTTAAGTAAAAAACTTATTTATTTATGCATTAGAATAGGCTTTTATTAGTAAAAATACAAAAACTTAACTTTTTTTTCAACTTATAAACTACACAGGCCTGCAAATTTAAAGTAATTTTGGGGTATTTTGATGCGCTGATTACAAATATGAACTCAATCACCTCCAAATTTTTCGGAAAAGCTACATATAGAATTTGGAGAAAATAGTATATTGTGTGGCAAGGGGTGAAACAAGACGATTTCTGACGAGGGCGAGTTTTGACTGCCCGAGCGAAGCGAGGGCTGTCATCGCCCTGGTCTGAAATCGTCTTTGTTTCATTCCGTGCCACACATACTATTTTTCATATCACATGCATAGAAACAACGAGTTTTGTAATTTATTAAAATCTTTAACAACGATTTGATGACAGCTGTCAGACGATTATGATTTTATTCGCTTTAAACAAATGCGATTCTGACAGACTTCAAATAGACATAAATAATAAATAAATGACATTTGTTTCTCTTCTAGGGGAGAAACAAATGTCATTGCTGACTGACACAGTCGCATTAGTCTGAAATTGTTTTGTTTCGACTGGCAAAACAGGGATCAAAACGCGTTGTTTCTATGCATGTGATATGAAAAACACTTTTTTACACAGAATTTTAAAGTTGACTATTAATTTTCTAAATCAGTACCTACTAAATAGTATTTATACAAAAACTTATATCTTACTCTTATTATACTCTTTTCTAGTAATATTTACAAAAATAAGGTAATTTTGCCCAAATGCGTTTGAAGATTTCAAAAAACTAAATAAGTAAAAATGACTTTTGTTTTCTTCTGGGAAAACGTATTGCCTACATTTATTAAAATTTTTTGTATTACGACTGCAAAATGGGGATCAAATTGTTGTCTATCATAGTAATAAAAAATTTTTACACAAAATTTAAATTACTATTTTTTCTAAATCATGTTCCCCAAAAATTTTTATCAAAACTTATTCACCTTAATTTTTTAAATTTTTTATTAATCATGTTGAAGACTAAATACATAAATGATAAATGATATTCGAACATTTATTTATATTTTTAAATTCAAAATAAATTAATTGTTGGTGCAAGTTGATTATTACAGTAGTTTACTCAAACTAGTCAAAATGACTGGTTCATTTTCTGTCAAATTGTGTACTTAAATTTTAAGGATTTTAAGACTTAAATGATAAATAACAATAAATGAATATATTCATCATTTAGCATTATATTTCTAAGTCAAATCAAATATTGCAAATTGTTTTGATCTTACTGCAAACAGGTCAAAAGACGTTTTTCGTATCTGTGATACTATAAACACTTTTTAACGATCAAATTTAAATGACATTAATTTTCGTAATATAGTATATAAATGTATTTAACAACGTTTATCTTACTGCATATTTACCTTTTACTGCTATTTTACAACAAATGGTATTTTGTACATCAATGTATTTAAGATAACAAATACAAATGAGAAAATATTATTATGCTATTACGCTTTATTTATTTAGTATTAGCCAAATAGTCAAAATTGATTTTCCTGTTGGTTCTCTAGTAAAATGTACAAAAGTTGACATAGATTAAATACTTATATTTTGAAATAATTTACATTATTTTCTTTTTAATTTATCAATTATTCTATGCCAATAACATGAATAATCTAAATTATTTGTTTACTGTTAAAGGTCAAATATCATATTGATATGAGTACATTTACAAATTAAATGACTTTAATTTTTAGTGTACTATAATTATATAATATATTATATTTACTTATTCAGAATAATATTTTACATATTATAAATTTTTCATAATTCTTTTAATGACTTAATTATATAATTGATGTTAAAATGATTCAATGTAATGATATTCTATATTTATATGTATATTAATTTAATTACAAAATAAATAATTTGCTTTTAATCAATAATGTATTAACATAGATTCATCTATCAAAATGACTGGTTTCATTTTACGTGCAATATTTTATATAAATAATTTAGTATATGTATTATTATCAAATACAAATATTAATTTTATGTACATAGTTAATTGATTTTAACATAACTATTGTAATTTTATTAAATTTCTTTTAAGATCATAAATATTCAAATTATCTTTGCTAAAAAACTAAATACAAAGAAAATATAAAATCTATGCTAATTCATTTTTTCTAATCTTTGATATACTTAACACATATTCTATTTCACTAGTCCAATCTTTGTACATACATTTTAACGTTTTCATTTTTGAAAAATGTTAAAGTATTTAAATTCAGCAAGAGGATTTTGTAATTTAAGAGTACTTAAAATCTATGATACTGCATTCATTATAAACTTTTCTATTTTAAATTACTTTTTGGAATAACAATTATTTTGTCAAACAACTTACAATTATAATTGTATAAATGTGCAAAAAAATAAATTATAAATGACGTTGGCTTGTATTATGCTGTTTAATTGTTCTTTCATAATTCATGGCTACTTGATTTAAAACAAAAAAATTAATAATATTAATAATTTTTATTTAAATATGGGTTGTTATACATGGCTGAAAAGAGAAAAAAATGCTATTTAACTATGTAAAATCCAATATGGCGTCTATTTAAAATAAGAAAGTTGGTATCAATATCTTGAAAACCGCCATTTTGAATTTAATTTTGACTTAATTTTTATTTGTATTTTATGAAACCTAGAAACTTTTATATTAAACTTTTTTTGTAAATTTTATAATTACAAAGTTATTTGACCTTAAAGAAAATGACGATTTTCAGTTTTTTTACGATAACTTTGGAACTATTCGGAATTTTAAAATTTTCTTAACAGAATCTGAATAGGCACATAAAACTGCAAAACATTGCCCATTTAACCAAACTTCTATCTTCACTAATAAGAAAGATACCCATGTTAGCCTACTCTATTTGGGACACCCTGTATATTATGTTTTCGATCTTGAATCACACAGCAATTAATTTATGTTTAGAAATCTGAATATAATTATGTTTTAATTAACTGATTAAAGAATTTATAATTAATAAAATGTTTTACAATCAACCCAACCGAAGTAATTTATCATTTTTTGAAAATATATAAAGACTAAAAACCGCAATAACTATTTTTACCTACACACGTCAAAATGACTGGTCTCGGTAAAAATAGTTATAGTCAAATTGCCGGTATATCTAGTGTTAAACATTAGGCTGAATTAATTTAATAAGTTTTAAAGATTTTTACACGTAGACGCCTTGGTAATTTTTAATAAAATCTTCAATATTTAATATCACATAATCCTGACCTGATGGAATTTTTATTATTTTAAACACGATGTTGTGCGCATTTGAGCGAAAAGTGGCACATTTCCGAGCGAGGGAGGCAAATGAAGCGCAACGTGGAGCGGCGCGCTTCATTTTCCCGAGATCGGAATGTGCCACTTTGAGCTCGAATGTGCACACTCGGTTTTAAGCACGATTCACAATAATTTAGAGCAATAAATTAAACGAAAAATCAGTTTAATAGTTTTAATCGTTCCCTCTCACTTGCATTGACGAGATTATCGTATCTTCTCGCTCCCTTCCACTCATTGCTATGGTAAATACGTTTTTCGAATATTAAATCGATATTTACTAAATTAAATTATAGATTTTTATTTGAAAGAACGCACGGTAAATTATACTAATACAATAAACACGATGTTGTGCGCATTCGAGCGAAAAGTGGCACATTTCCGAGCGAGGGAGGCAAATGAAGCGCGACGCGGAGCGGCGCGCTTCATTTTCCCGAGATCGGAATGTGCCACTTTGAGCTCGAATGTGCACACTTGGTTTTAAGCACGATTCACAACAATTTAGAGCAATAAATTAAACGAAAATCAGTTGAATAATTTTAATCGTTCCCTCTAACTCACATTGACGACATTGTCGTATCTGTTTGCTCCCTTCCACTCATTGCTATGGTAAATAAGTTGTTCGAACATAAAATATACTATTTTTAAATTTATCATTTCAAAGAGTGAAGGATAAACTAGACAAATTCCATAAATACAAGGATGTGCGCATTCGAGCGAAAAGTGGCACATTTGCCTCCCTCGCTCGGAAATGTGCCACATTGAACTCGAATGTGCACACTCGGTTTTAAGCTCGATTACCAAACGTGCCTTTTAACAAAAAAAAACTTGTTCACCCAGTACACGGAGGGTTAATACAAATTCGAGCATATTTTTTGTCTCGCGAGTTCGGGGGTCGAGCGTCGTTAATTCAAATCGATTTATTGGATAAGGGAAGCGGTCCTGGCGGGGAAGGTGTTATCCTAAAAGTGAAACGCAAAAGTTGTAATCTCCGGGGGCGCTTTAATATTTCATAAGAAAATGTTAAAAAAATAAAGCGACGCCACTTTAACGAGCGATGGATTATTAATATTGTTTCCCTTTCGGATGCGACGCGATATTAATTTACTTTGGACCGAAAATGTGCATTAATTAAATTCAAGATTGCGAAATTGTGGAATTATTGATGTTGGTAGGAGCGTTTCGGATATTCATCAAGGATGGTAGCTGCTTTAACAGAGTTTCGGTGGAAATGTAACAATTGTATTGTACGTAGTATGTAGAGTTAGAAGTTACCAAACACCTGATGTGAAGTGACAGCTTAACTGTTTGATGCATTAAGCGTACAATGCGTTAAATATCTCCATAAGAGTACGTCTGAATGGAATTAGAAATCATGAGGGTTGGCTGGGTTTCGACAATAGATGTGGAAGATAATTTTGCAATTGTGCACGATAATGGCGCATGGTGGTAATCAGTCTTCAGACACATAATATTTTAAAGGATAATGAATCTTCAAAGACAAGAATGGAGATGCGGACGAGACAAAATGAGATTTGCTACTTCTTTTGTTGACGCCACTGTCGGCTTGTGTAAAGATTTGGTAATCAATACGTTGTGGACATTATCGAGCCCCTTTTATATCAAACCGATTTTTATGTTTTAGGCCGTCTTTAAGGGCTCGCCGAAAACCGCTTCGTTTCGCATTCTTTATCCAATATTAACAAAGTAGGACTTTTCGAAAATTAAGCTTTTAATAATTTTCGGTTTTTTTTTAAGTAATTTTCTGTATTGCGAAAAGCAAAAAAGGTTATTTTTATATTTCCACCAAATTGAATAAAATCCCTTGTTAAACAACAAAATTGGTGCCCAAATCGCGGTCAAATAATGGACCAAATTTGTTTTTGACTTTACCGTCGTACTAAACAGAAAAAAGTGCATTACGAAGGTTTTTACAAAATTTATTTATCTCGACTACTAAAAAATTTCAAAAAACTAAGTGTATAAATGTAAAATTAATAGTTTTGATTCTTTTCTGAATAACTCTGTTATTGTTGAAACCAAAAAAAAATGTACTACTGTTCATTTCTGCAAAAATTAATAACCCAAATTTGTTTTTGACTTTATCATCGTTCCAAATCAAAAAAAGTACATTAAGAAAGTTTTTATAGAATTAATTTATCGTAACTAATAAGAAAATTTAAAAAATTATTATTTTTAAAATTAATAGTTGTAGATAATTTTTTTAAATAATTTTCTTAAACAATTTTATATTTTGGAACCGGGAAAATATAAGATTTTCATTTCTGCAAAAATTAAATAGGGTTTTTATTTAAAATAACAAAGTTGGTGCCGAAATGGGGACAAATAATGAACCCATCATTTTTTTGGTTTGACCATCATAAGATACACAAAAAAGTGCCTCAAGAAAGTTTTTACAGAATTAATTTATCTCGACTAATAAGAAAGTTAGCAAAAAGGGTTTTTCGTGAAAACCCCCCAAATTGGGGGAAACTCTTTTACACTTAAAAACGGTTTTTATTGAATATCTCCGTTGTTTTTGAAGATTTTCCTGGACTGTTTAGTATCGTTAGAATCGCAATGAAATAAGCTTTGTAATGAATGCAAAATTTAATACAGGGCCTACTTGATTTAAAGAAGTTGGTATTTATACTGGCGGAATAAAAGACCAAACAAAAAAATCTAGGTTTACCTTTGGAAAGAGCGGAAAAAAGTGTCTTGAAAAAGCGTTTTTAAAATTAATTTGTTTTAATAAACAACAAAATTTTGAATTTAAGAATATTTTGCAAAAATGGTTCTCTCTTTTTAAATATCTGCGTTATTTAAAAAAAATAGCATGTTTAACATTGAGAGTATCGTAAAAAATAAGCTGTTTAATGAGCACGTTTTTGTTTTAAAATAAATAATAGTAATTGTGAATTGCATGAATAAAAATACACACAATCTATATTTTAACCCTAAAAACTTGCTGAATAATTTGTGCTATAGCATATTCGGTGAAGGACTGTTTTGGAGGCTTTCATTTAAATTTCAAATAATAAATTTTGGCATTCTGATATTTATGTATTTCAAGTTGTTTACAAAAAAGCTGACGTTCGCCGAGACGTTCGCGTTTAATATTTTAAAACTGAAAAAATCAATCGAGACGTCCTTAGGTTTCTCTTCATTTTATTCTCATTAATCGAAGATGTCTGAAAATTATTAAAAAGCACAAGGCGGGAGATGATTCAATTAATAACGGAATTGTTCATTTTTAATGGATATTATTGCTTTTCTTGTTGGAAATGCGATTAAGAGAATTAAAAGGCTTTTAAGGTAAACGGTAATACAATTAAAGACAATTAGAAAAAAGTATTTCATCTTAATTAAAATATAAAAGAAAGAAAAATAATCCGGAGCTTTTAACGAAAATTTCTTCGGTGTAAATCTTCGGAGAATTAGTTTTTTTTAATATTTCTGACTTGTTAAACAATTATTCGAAATAAATTACTTACGACAAAAAATCAACTTTAGATTTTGTATTGTGCAACATCGGAGATAAAATAATTAATAATTATAACATATAAATATTATAAATTTTAAAAGTTAATTTAAATTATAATTTAGGCATATATTTTTTTACCCAATCACAATAAGGTGACGAGAAATCAATATTTTGATAAGAGAAAAATCGAAACACAAAAGTCTATAATTGTACATGTGCTTTTTAGGCTAAACAATTAATGACAAAAAACATTTTTTGAAGTACATGCCCTTTTGAAATTTATTTAAAACAAAATTTGACGCTATATAATTTATTATAATTTAACTTATAATTTGTTGATAAATCTGCAATTATAAGTCGAGTAGATATATTATAAATTTTAAGAGTTAATTTTAAATTATAATTATAATTTAGGCATATAATTTTTTTTTGCCCAATCACAATAAGATGTCAGGAAATCAATATTTTGATATTTAAGAAAAAAATCAAAACACAAAATATATGCCTTTTAGGCTAACTAATTAATGACAAATAATATCTTTTCAAGTACATGTCCTTTTGAAATTATTTAAAAAAAAAATTGACGCTATATAATTTATTATAATTTAACTTATAGTTTGCTGATAAATCTGCAAATATAAGTCGAGAACGCATTCAGGCTTATAATTAACAAATATATCTTAGAATATAATCTATTATAACTTCGGACATAATTGGCAAATATATCTACAACTATAATTTGAATATCTATCCTAAAATATAATGTTTTATAACTTTAAAAGTAATTTTTGAATATATCTACAAATATAACCCAAAAAATATATTTCGGAATATAACTTATTATAATTTTTATTATAATTTGCGGATATATCCCTGCGGACATAACCTACAAATATATACCAGGATATAATAATTATTTCGATTGTATTTTAAAATATTAATTTTTTTGAGGGGGTACTGCTCATTTTACAACAAATATAATTATTTCTTCTTGTTTAGTACCTAATTTATTTACACTTTACTTTTTGCTTAATTAAAACGACGTTTTATTTGGGTAAATTGCACTTTTTTTTGTAAATTCAAAAAGTTAATGTGAACAAATTTGGTAAATGCCAGGATGTGCGCATTCGAGCGAAAAGTGGCACATTTCCGAGCGAGGGAGGCAAATGAAGCGCGACGCGGAGCGGCGCGCTTCATTTTCCCGAGATCGGAATGTGCCACTTTGAGCTCGAATGTGCACACTCGGTTTTAAGCGCGATTCACAATAATCAATTACCTTTCTCAGGCGGCTAACTTCATACTGTCGAATTTCCATTGTGCGCGCGCAACTTCTGTTGCCTGCTACAGTTTTACTCTCAACGTACCAAAAATAATAAAATGTGCATTTTATTTTAAGCAATATGTGTACAATATTCTTAAAGAACCGTATTAATTTGTTCCATAAACCTAATTGATAATAATTTAGTTGGTAATTAGAAAAGCGGAGAAAGTCGACTGCGACATCCAACTAGGCAAATAGAAACCTTCCATTTCCGTTAGGAAAAACATGTTATTTTAATAAATTCCGCTCGTGTCGGTTATAACTTGCTCGAACTGATTATTCCGAACTATAAACCTCCTAAGGTACTTCTCGTCTAAATTGAAGGAAGAACTTGTCAACGCGCTGAGAAACGTCTCGCGTTTCTGGTACACATCTAATAACTAATAGGAATTGTTATATACAAGCGCAGAATTTGTTGCTCTGCAACTGAAGTTAATAGACTTCGGCAGTAAGACCCAAATATATTGCGAGTAATATTAAAACATCCATCTGCAATTTACGATGACATTTCTAACGCCAATAATAAATTCCGGTCCCGTTTGAGAGCTTAACGGGGTTGTTAAGTCGATAAATTTTTAATACGTACACAATTTTACGCGCCGAAGAGTTTCTTATTAATTTTATAAAAACGTTACACTTTAATCGATATCTTCTCTTTAAGAAGGCTTACGAGGAGTCTTTCGTCGATAAAAAGTGCTCCAATGAAAATATTAAGTACAGTCGAACCTCGACAACGCGAATCTTTCGATTGCTCGAATTCGAATTTGTTTTACCAAAAAATTTTACTAATTTACCGATGTCGATAAATGAAATTTTGGTACTTACGATTTTTTGATGGGCGGAAGCTCTTTCTAATTTTCTACATTCGATTTTCTATTAGTAGATATATATGTAACTCGATATTAATTTTTTGTAACACCCGCTGCGAAAGTTTGATTTTCGGGCGCCGTGTGGCGGTAGTAACGTGACCGGTTTCCTCATGTCACAATATAGTATAGTTTCGTCGTTTCTTTCTGCACGTGTGTGGATAGCACATACTTTTGTTCTCACTCCCTTCTGCATTTTAAAATATTATATTTCGTTTTAGTATTTATTGCCAGTTTATTTATGTAATTGCCTAATTTCAATAAAAGTACCAATCGGTGTGTTAAATTACAATTTCTTTATTGACATGTTTTCTTTGGGGTATTTATTTATGTTTTTTTGTGATAAATTAAATTTGCGATTATTATTTACGATAATAAGGGTGTTCCTCTTAAATCAAACTTCTGCAGCGAGTTTTACAAAAAAATTGTTAGATACGAGGTTTTGGCAAAAGGCCAAGTCTACCGAAATCTCTTGCTTTGCGCATATGTATCGAAAATATCTATTCTCAACTTTTAAATTTGAATTATTTTTTTTAAAATCATATACCAGACATATACGGCTGTCCCATTTTAAGACCCGATAACATTATGATATTATTTCTCTTAATAGGGTGTCTTGCACACTCGTTTTTATTTTATCGAAGTTGGTATCATTTTCATAGAGTAATGAATTGTTTTGAATCTAATAACTTCACTTTATTTCCTATTTGACAAATTCACAACACAGTAGGACCTAAAACTGCCTAAAATGCAAAATTGAATTTTGTAAATTATTTAAATTAAAAAAGCTAGTTGATATAATCAGAAAAGCAGTTCCATTACTGCCAAAAAATAAGAGTTTTTTGGGCAGGGTCAAAAGTTAATGAAAAATCAAAAAACTTAATTGATTCAGTTAAAGAATTAGAGCACAGTGTTGAAAAATAAACTTGTGTAATTTTTTAAATATGTTTTATAATTAATTTACGTCGATTATATATCAATTACTTATAAAGTATTATGATTGCTTTAATTGATTAATAATTTGACTTTAAATAAATTAAGAAAACATTATTGTCTTCCATACGTATTCCTTTAACATAGATTTTTCGCAATTTCGTTTTGTTAACTGGAAAGAAAATTAATATTTAAATAAACCTATAATTATATGCGTTACGCAACATTAAAAACAGTTATTAATTAAAATAAAGAATAATAATGCAAGTATAATCATTTGTAATTAATTTTCATTTTGAATTATCAATTTATTGTTTAAATTTCTGATCGCAATTAAAGATATTAAACCTTTTGCTTTTATTAACCTTAAAAGCTTAAAGCTCATTAATGTATTTCATTAAATTACGATTTGAAAGATCAAATAAAAGCTTATACTGTGTTATGAATTGGTCAAAAAATAAATAATTAAATTATTTTCCAATTTTTATGTGCCGTAAAAGTTATATTAAATGTAATAATATTTTTTTTTCTCTAAATATGAATATATTGGAAAATTATAATAATTGACTGCAATTTTCTCTTAATACGTTCTCATTTAGCACGGCTCGGCAAAAATGTGATCTGGCCCTGCCCTAAAAAAAACTATTTATGTCTTTTACTGGGTTTTAAAATGGTATTGTCGTATAAAGCTTCTGATTTATTGATAAATCGAACTATTATTGTTTTGCCCACAGTTATCGAGGTTCGCCTGTACCTATTTGTAATTAAAAGGAGGAGCGCGCCCATTTTTCCTATAAGTTCTCATAAAAAGAAATAACTCGGCAGTATTGAAATAAATAAAATTTATAACCCAATTTATACACTGCTGAACACTTTCAACCAGTGAGCAGTAAATAAATTACATCGATATCGTAAGTTTAATCTTGGCCTTAATACTTATTTCTTCCAAAGTTTTAGGTATAAATCAAGAGTTTATATTTTTTCGTTGGAAACTCTTCTCCTTCGGCAATTAGAATTATCGGTACAGAGAAAAATCGCTTTTCGCTCGAACAACAATGACTTATCGCATTACAAATCGGCCGCCCTAATTGACTCCACGTGATCATTGTCCGTACAAGTTTTGCGGTGCATCGTCGATACTGCATTAATGGTACTGAATTTATCATGCAACTAATCAAGCAGTTGAAGCTCGTATAAACAGTGTTTAAATAGAGCATAATTGGAATAGTTATTGTGCACCGGAACAAAATGCAAATTGGTTCCGCAGTTGAATCCTTCTACGTGCACATGCAAATTCCTACGTACCTTTATCCGTACCGTTTAATTTACAAAACTGCAATGTTTTAATTCATTCGTCTGCCCTGTTCTCGTCCGTCGACGATATTTTCTTTGCCGACAATTTAAAGCCGAAGATACTCATCGCTTGCACGCACGTTACCACGATTTTCAATCTTTCAATTATTAGTTAACCTTCCGTGTATTAGGGGGGGTATAACTAAGGCGAATAAATTTTTTTTGTTAAAACAGCACGTTTGGTGATGTAGCATAAAATCGAGTATGCACATTTGAGCTCAAAGTGGCACATTTCCGAGCGAGGGAGGCAAATGAAGCGCGATGCGGAGCGGCGCGCTTCATTTTTCCGTGATCAGAAATGTGCCACTTTTTGCTCGAACGCGCACATCTTTGTATTTATTGAATTTGTCTACTTTATCCTTCACTCTTTGAAATTATAAATTATAAATTAGTTTATTAAATATTGATTTTATGTTTGAACAACTTATTTACCATAGCAATGAGTGGAAGAGAGCGAAAAGATATGACAATGTCGTCAATGCAAGTGAGAGGGAACGATTAAAATTATTCAACTGATTTTCCGTCTAATTTATTGCTCTAAATTGTTGTGAATCGTGCTCAAAACCGAGTGTGCACATTCGAGCTCAAAGTGGCACATTCCGATCTCGGGAAAATGAAGCGCGCCGCTCCGCGTCGCGCTTCATTTGCCTCCCTCGCTCGGAAATGTGCCACTTTTCGCTCGAACGCGCACATCTTTGTATTTATTGGATTTGTCTACTTTATCCTTCACTCTTTGAAGTTATAAATTATAAATTAATTTATTAAATATCGATATTATGTTTGAAGAACTTATTTACCATAGCAATGAGTGGAAGAGAGCGAAAAGATATGACAATGTCGTCAATGCAAGGGAGACGGAACGATTAAAATTATTCAACTGGTTTTCCGTCTAATTTATTGCTCTAAATTGTTGTGAATCGTGCTCAAAACCGAGTGTGCACATTCGAGCTCAAAGTGGCACATTCCGATCTCGGGAAAATGAAGCGCGCCGCTCCGCGTCGCGCTTCATTTGCTTCCCTCGCTCGGAAATGTGCCACTTTTCGCTTGAACGCGCACATCTTTGTATTTATTGGATTTGTCTACTTCATCCTTCACTCTTTGAAGTTATAAATTATAAATTAATTTATTAAATATCGATATTATGTTTGAAGAACTTATTTACCATAGCAATGAGTGGAAGAGAGCGAAAAGATATGACAATGTCGTCAATGCAAGGGAGACGGAACGATTAAAATTATTCAACTGGTTTTCCGTCTAATTTATTGCTCTAAATTGTTGTGAATCGTGCTCAAAACCGAGTGTGCACATTCGAGCTCAAAGTGGCACATTCCGATCTCGGGAAAATGAAGCGCGCCGCTCCGCGTCGCGCTTCATTTGCTTCCCTCGCTCGGAAATGTGCCACTTTTCGCTCGAATGCGCACATCGTCGTGTTTATTATAAATATTAATATACGTAATTTACAGTGCGCTCTTTCAAATCAAGAATTTTAATTTAATTTAGTAAATATCGATTTTATATTCGAAAAACGTACTTACCATAGCAATGAGTGGAAGGGAGCGAGAAGATACGATAATCTTGTGAATGCAAGTGAGAGGGAACGATTAAAATTATTCAATTAATTTTTCGTGTAATTGATCGGTCTAAATTATTGCGAATCGTTAAGAAATTGCCGTGAAATTAATTTGTATTTCTTGTTAGGTTTTCTTAATATTCGGTATGATAATTGACACGTGTCATTAAAATTTGGTACTCAAGAAAACACTCAACTCTCAACCACAGGGGAGGCAGTAGAAGACTTAGAAGTAGACAAAGACACGATAATAAAAGGAACCGACAAATTTAAATATTTGGGGTGTATAATAACGAAAAACGGAACAACAGAGGAAGAAATAAAATCGAGATTGGGCCAGGGTAGAACAGGTATAAAACAACTGAATCCAATCTTATGGAACAAACGACTGACAAAAAACACAAAACGAAAAATTTACAAGAGTATAGTAGAGAGCGTTATGACGTATGGAGCAGAGACATGGGTGCTTAATAAAAAGAATAAATCAAAAGTCAAAGCAGTTGAGATGGAATACTGGAGAAGATGCTGCAGATTAACACGGCTAGACAGAATAACAAACGATGAAATTAGACGAAGAATGAAAATCAAAGAAAATACGTTGACTACCATTGAGAAAAAGCAACTTGAATGGTATGGCCACATTAGAAGATGTAATAGTAATAGATGGATAAAGAAAATCATGGAGTGGAGCCCGCTCGGACGTAGAAAAAGAAGAAGACCCAGAAGATCATGGTGGGATGAAATTGATGAAGCCATGGAGAAACGAGGATTAGAGGACGGAGACTGGAATAACAAAAAGGAGTGGAGAATCTGGTTGAGAGAGGGAAGCGGCGCCAGCTGTAACAAACCCCTTATATATATATATAGAAAACACTCAAACGTTAATAAATAGAAGAAAAAGTTAAGTTTTTGTATTTTATTAATAAAAGTTTATTCTAATGCCTAAATAAATGTATTTTAATTAAACCAATTCATTATTGTTTATTAAAATACATTTATTATCATTAAATTTTGTAGATTTTATTTCATTTTATTTTCGGGGTATGGCAAACCCCACCTAGTATGGCATGTGACATTTAGTCACCTAGTATGCGGAGGATTAAACAGAAATATGAAAAATGGGCTTTCCGGTTTCGCTTAAGTGTTAATTAATGAAAATTACATCTGTTTTAAAAATTAATCGATCCCCGATTAAATTGTGTCCTAGTGTTTTAACTAAAAAGATTGCATCTTTGGAAGTGCCATAAAGCATTCGTTGAAAAGTAAGTGAATTTATCACAAATTCTTTCGAAATGAAAAACAATAAAAAGAGGAAATGAAACATTGTTTCTGTGCCACTACGGCGGTTTGTAAACAGTAATTTATTACACATAATCTCTTCGATATACGCAGAAATACTATAAACGCAGAGGTATTGTTTTATTCGTTCGCGTTTTAATAAGTATTTAATATTAAATATTTTTGTGCCGTAGATTTTGACGAGGGCAGTAAACAATAATTTATTTTTAACATTATTAATGTTACCTTTGCAATACTAATACTGATGTTGAGGATGAGGCGGTCGTTTTTGCCTTGCTATTATTTTTTGTACTTTCTTCTTCTTGCTGGGTTTTTCCTTTTTATATTTTTTTGGTCGCTGGTCACAATTGTATGGTTTTTATTTTGTAGCTGCAAATTAAAAACTAATGCCATAAAATTTATAAATTAAGTTTTGTTAAAAAATTTAGAGGTTGTTCAAAAACGCCGAAATCAACATTTATAAAAGGCTGCTTTTAAAAAAAAATACTGTGGTAATTTTAAATGAAGCAATCCATCTAATACTGAAATACTAATTGTTTATTTTGATAACAATTGAATAGAAATGGTTACAAAATTACTTTAAAGATAAATAAACTCTATTACATCAAATACAAATAAACAAATTACATTTTATATTATTATTTCTCTATAAATTTACGTTGAAATAAATTTAATTTAGTTTATTGAAAAAGAAACAGATAATTGGTATAATTAATATATTAACACATATAAAATGCTTCTTAGTTTAATAAAAACTATAATGAATTGAAGTAAAGTATTACTTTTTAGAGTTTTAACAATTACTTTCTTTGCCTTGAATTAAAAATTTTTATTTACATTTAGCACTAATTTAATTTTTCTTTCTTTTGAGTTTCATATTTATTTTCTACTTTTAATCAATACAAAAACTGTTATTGTATTTTCTTCGTTGCTATTTTTTTTCGTACGGATCAAACTGTACAAAATAAAATAAAATTATATTTTACTTTAAGACAGTAATAGCAATTAATAATAATAGTGCAGTGTGGTTTATCATAAACATATTATTTCATTGTGGTTTACTATTAGGCTTGCTATTCTTATTCATTTATTAAATATAAATTTAAGTTTTTAGTAAATATTGGTTAACACCCAACAATTTACATAAAACAATGTTAGGTAAAAATTAAGTAAAACAATATACGTATTATGTAGTTTACCAATAAGAACAAAACATGATTTTCTTATGTACTAAAATCATTTTAATGAAAGTACAAAGACCTTTTGCAATAATTTCAATTGTGGACAATCTAGTATTCATTTTTTGCTACTAATTTAATCCTACGGTTTATTGTTTATTGCATTGGTTTATTGTTTTTGTATTAATTTTAATGTAACAATCAATTGACCATTATCAGGCAATAAGTAATATATGTATAATGGTTACAGAGAATATGGTAGTGTAGAAACTGCTTTTCCAGAGTCTTGCGGAGAAAGGTTTCATTGATATATCTCCATTAAATAATAAATTATTCGCTAAGACAAGTATAGCAATAAATTAAACTAATAACAATATATTCAAGAGTATATCTAAACAATTTTAAACAAAATTTAGTCAAAGCGCATTGACAGGTCTGATGGTGAGCACTTTTTCATACTAGGTTCTTTGTCTTCTAGCATTAATTCATTTGGATAAACAATCAGCCTGTCTTGGTATTTTTTGGCATTATTCTAGATTTCAATTTTCAATGTCTGAATTCATGGATTGCTTAGTATAACCCCATTGGGTACACACCATGGAGCACTTTGGTTTGGAATCGTTCTAAGATCTCCACATTGGACTTGCACGTAGTTCTCCATAGAGATATTTCATAGTGTCCATATGGCCCTAAGGGCTACTTTAAACACTAGGAGTTTGGTACTCAGCGACAGCTTCAAATTTCTTATTAAACAATATAGTTTACGAAGACTCAAGCCCAGTTCTTGCTGAATCTTGCCCAATCTTGCTGAAAATGTGACTTCCCCATGTCAGTATTTGATCTAGATGTGGTCCCGGGTACCCAATTGACGGATCCAGTGTGTTTGATCTGTTCACTATTGAGAGTTACTTTTGGGCAGTTACTCCTTTTCATTGTAAAGCTTATATGATGCGATTTGATTTCATTTACTCGTATTATCCAAAGTTTGGGCCATACTGGTTGAGTAATCCTTCCCTAAAAAAAATATTTAATTACCAATAGTGTCTTATTTGATTACTTTTTCAGTACAAATCACACAACGTATAGCCAATCGATTTATGAAAATCATATTTTACATAACTCAAAAATTTAAGCAGGAAAAAAAAATTGACAGTCACAATACCATTTCCCAGAACTCCACAAACGGCATCGCATTTGATTTTCAATATTTAACTCGGGAGTACATTCGTTAGGATTACGTTTTATATAATGCATAGAAACTTCCTTTAACGATGCAAGTTTATAACATTACGAACAGTTTGCACGGTGTTTCTAAAACTAGAATAATTCATAGATATTACTGAAGATTGCAGTAATGCAAGTGAGCAGCTCTGAAATTTCATACAAGATGATACTAATGCAAAATGACAGAATTTTCCGTGCTTACATTTGTAAAACTTGGTATTTACAGCAAGTTAAACGAAGTTCACGAATTCATGGCGGATCCTAGAGATTTGGGATTTAGTTTATAACTATGTTATAATTAATTATGAGTGCACTTTAAGTTCGTGTTAATAGTTTTCGTTGTTTTAAAGTTGGATGGTTGCGTTTCGCTTTTACGTCGTTCAGTCACGGTTTGCTCATTAAATTTGTAACTTTTAAAAAACGTCTATTACAGTGGAGACTCGGTTATCCGGACTAATTATTGTTACAGCTCATTCGGGACGCAAAAATGTCTTGTTTTCAAAAATTGTCAATTACGATACCGAATATTAAGAAATCCTAACAAGAATTTCATTATTGCCTCATTATTTAAATACAAATTAATTTCACGGCAATTTCGCAATGAAAAAAGTCAAAAATTATAAAAAATAAGCGAAGCCCAAAGAAGACATTTAGAGAGCGCAACTCCGGTTTTAGAATTATTTGAATTTTTTTAAATTGATTATTGTTAATCGTGGCGAAAAGCGGAGTGTGCACATTCGAGCTCAAAGTGGCACATTCCGATCTCGGGAAAATGAAGCGCGCCGCTCCGCGTCGCGCTTCATTTGCCTCCCTCGCTCGGAAATGTGCCACTTTTCGCTCGAATGCGCACATCCTCGTATTCATTGAAATTGTCTACTTTATCCTTCACTCTTTGAAATTATAAATTTAAAATTAGTTTATTAAATATCAATTTTATGTTCGAACAACTTATTTACCATAGCAATGAGTGGAAGGGAGCGAAAAGATATGACAATGTCGTCAATACGAGTGAGAGGGAACGATTAAAATTATTCAACTGATTTTTCGTCTAATTTATTGCTCTAAATTATTGTGAATCGTGCTTAAAACCGAGTGTGCACATTCGAGCTCAAAGTGGCACATTCCGATCTCGGGAAAATGAAGCGCGCCGCTCCGCGTCGCGCTTCATTTGCTTCCCTCGCTCGGAAATGTGCCACTTTTCGCTCGAATGCGCACATCTTCGTGTTAATTGTATTCGACTATATCAATGACACATCCTTCAAATCCAGATTTTCTATTCGGAAAGAGTTTTCGCTTGAAAGTGCACATACTCCTTAATAATTGAATTTGCCTATCTTATTCTTCTCTCACAAATAATATTAATTAAATCAAACTGAACTAAATGTACCACTTCTCGCTTTTCAAAATTACAGTAGGATACTGTTTTATCTTGTTCTTTATTTACTTTTATTACAAGATATAGTTTTTAAATTAGATTCACTAACCTTACTTATTATGTTGCTATTTACTAAGTCTTAAGGATTGCCAAGACAACTAGTATTTTTTATTTTTTTTATATCCATCAGTGGCTGGATATATTTAAATATACAACACGCCCTTTTTAACTCAACTGTATTTTTAACTACAGAGAGTGATCTGATTAATTAATATTAAAGAACAAATGTATTCTCGATTTCTAGTAGATTCTGTTTTATTGTCTCTAAATTGACTTTTCAATTTTAAATTCAGTTCTAAAGTTGATTCGATAATCTTTACTTAAATTCTTTGTATTTACGAGATTTCTATCCATACAAACTTTTGTTTATTGTCTTTACTTTTAACAATGACTGATTACTTATTTTATAATTAGGAATTTTGTTAATCTAACTTATTTACTAACAGTTTGATGTTTTTAAATTACAATACTTATCTTGATTATTCTAACTTTTACATTTAATGTTCAAATGTTTAAATTTTGCAAAATATACTTTGCATTTTTATAATTACGTAAAAGATTATTTCTATAATCATTTATTATTTGTACTATAATATATCTGTCTTATTAATTTTATAAATTATATTTAAATTGATTTCAATGAATTTGACTCAATGATACAATTCTTTCAATGAAGCATTCATAGATCTATCAAAGCTTTTGGAAATTAATTTTGCTCAATCTGCAAAAGATGTTAACATTAGTATTCATCTCAAAATAGACACAATTCTGTCATAAATCCTATAGAATTTTTCTTATGTACTGACAGTCCCACAAACATCAACTGAAATTTTGTCATTTACCGATAGTCGTTTGTGTCGTTCACATCGTGTCCTGTTTTGTGTTTTGTTATTTTCTTCCTCGTGCTCTAACCTTTTTTAATAAAACAGCTTTTTTCAAAGCTATCTGAAAGTTACTGTCTATTTTGGTGTAAGTATGAAGGATTTTAGTAATAATTGTTTGCAAATAACAAAAAAATAATCTTTAGTTTAAATATTGGGTTTTTTTAAAATATCTTGATTAAATTTGTGTTATATAAATAATTTCGTTTATTAGCAGCTAACAAAATAAATAATTATCCCTGACGAACTATTTTTTTGTTTTAAGAAATCTTTTATTGCCGCTTAATAATGTAGACTTTAAAATCAGGTAAATACAATTTTTATTCAATTTTTTTATTATAAAAATTATCTTGTATATTGCATCCTTTTTTTATTTATTTTAATTATGGTTTACTTTTCTGTAAGAAAATATTTTTGGTTATTAATAAGTAATGATTAATATATATTAATTTTACTATTGTGTAGAAATTTTGTCTTTTGAATTATTATTTTGACAAATTGTATTTTTGGTGCAGACAGCCTAATATTTTAGTTAGGATAGTATAAAAAGAAGTCACGCCCCACGCGCAGCTTGCTGTCTTCCGGGATGAATACTACTATAGTTGATTTTTAGTTGCCCTCTTCAGAAAATTTGACTCATACAATTTTAATTAATTAAAAATGCGAATTAGTAAATATTCCAAAGTACACCTAAAAATATTTTTTACAGCTCGCTACAATTAGGCGAGCGAAAGAGCACCACGATAATCAAAAGGAATAAAATATCTAACCTTTTTCAAACAAAAAATAGATCTAGTTTATTCGACTTTTAATTTTTTGAATTGAAGAATAAAATAATAATATAGGCAAATCCGATAAATACGAGGATGTGCGCATTCGAGCGAAAAGTGGCACATTTCCGAGCGAGGGAGGCAAATGAAGCGCGACGCGGAGCGGCGCGCTTCATTTTCCCGAGATGGGAATGTGCCACTTTGAGCTCGAATGTGCACACTCGGTTTTGAGCACAATTCACAACAATTTAGAGCAATAAATTAGACGGAAAACCAGTTGAATAATTTTAATCGTTCCGTCTCCCTTGCATTGACGACATTGTCATATCTTTTCGCTCTCTTCCACTCATTGCTATGGTAAATAAGTTGTTCAAACATAAAATCGATATTTAATAAATTAATTTATAATTTATAACTTCAAAGAGTGAAAGATAAAGTAGACAAATCCAATAAATACAAAGATGTGCGCGTTCGAGCGAAAAGTGGCACATTTCCGAGCGAGGGAGGCAAATGAAGCGCGACGCGGAGCGGCGCGCTTCATTTTCCCGAGATCGGAATGTGCCACTTTGAGCTCGAATGTGCGCACACGGTTTTGAGCACGATTCACAACAATTTAGAGCAATAAATTAGACGGAAAATCAGTTGAATAATTTTAATTGTTCCCTCTCACTTGCATTGACGACATTGTCATATCTTTTTGCTCTCTTCCACTCATTGCTATGGTAAATAAGTTGTTCAAACATAAAATCGATATTTAATAAATTAATTTATAATTTATAACTTCAAAAAGTGAAGAATAAAGTAGACAAATTCAATAAATACAAAGATGTGCGCGTTTGAGCGAAAAGTGGCACATTTCCGAGCGAGGGAGGCAAATGAAGCGCGACGCGGAGCGGCGCGCTTCATTTTCCCGAGATCGGAATGTGCCACTTTGAGCTCGAATGTGCACACTCGGTTTTCAGCACGATTCACAACAATTTAGAGCAATAAATTAGACGGAAAACCAGTTGAATAATTTTAATCGTTCCGTCTCCCTTGCATTGACGACATTGTCATATCTTTTCGCTCTCTTCCACTCATTGCTATGGTAAATAAGTTCTTCAAACATAATATCGATATTTAATAAATTAATTTATAATTTATAACTTCAAAGAGTGAAGGATAAAGTAGAAAAATCCAATAAATACAAAGATGTGCGCGTTCGAGCGAAAAGTGGCACATTTCCGAGCGAGGGAGGCAAATGAAGCGCGACGCGGAGCGGCGCGCTTCATTTTCCCGAGATCGGAATGTGCCACTTTGAGCTCGAATGTGCACACTCGGTTTTCAGCACGATTCGCAATAATTTAGGCCAATAAATTAGACGAAAATACAATTGAATAATTTTAATCGGTCCCTCTCACTCGCACTGATAAGATTTTCGTATCTTTTCGCTCCCTTCCACTCATTAGCTATGGTAAATACATTTTTCAATATAATGTCGATATTTGCTAAACTAAATTAAAATTATTGATTTGAAAGAGCAAAGGATAAATTAGATAAATGTAATAAATACAAGGATGTGCGCATTCGAGCAAAAGTGGCACATTTCCGAGCGAGGGAGGCAAATGAAGCGCGACGCGGAGCGGCGCGCTTCATTTTCCCGAGATCGGAATGTGCCACTTTGAGCTCGAATGTGCACACTCGGTCTTAAGCACGATTACAAAACGTCCCGTTTTAACAGAAAAAAATTGGTCAAATTGTAAGATAATATGTTTACAAAAAAACCAACAAATATTCACTAAATAAAACAGTCGCACATTATCTTAAAATCAACAAACCAATAAAAAAAACACTGTTTAGTGCAAAATACAAAATAAAATATTTAGTAAAAGTTCCGAACGCGGTTGACAAACCGGATAATCGCGAATCCGGAATAACCGAGGTCCGAATAATTGAGGTTTGACTGTATTTAACGCCGCCAAGAAAAAGGCAAACAAGACTCTTTGTGGACAAGTTGTATCCTAGATAAGGCCAGTTTAGTACGGAACTGGCCGCTTCATTGCGCTTATACGTGCTCCGGGACAATTTGCTTCAGTCGTCGGGACCTTCAGGGATTAAGGTGTAAAACTATAGAGCTATTACATCCTCCCGTCCGACACGTCCACTCTTTTACACCTTTTACGGCGCCTCGGCGGACGCGGGCCGCACGAAGAAGCGCGCTCCGCATTTTCCGGCGCGCCGCACAAAGAAATTGCATTCGCGAAGACCCGTCGGATTAAAATTATAATTGAAACGCCGTTTCGCGATTCGTTCGTCCGTCCATTTTTGCGAAGATGCAGCGAAATTCGAGCGCAATCGCGCCGTGAAATGTGTTGGCGCCGACAAAAACTCGGAATACTGCATTGTTCCAAAACTGTGGACTGAATATTAAGTCCGGTTGCGGATGTGTGAAATATTCCGGTTTTTGCGAGCTCCTTGGCTCTCCGCTTCGCGCCTGCAGATTATTGCTCGAAAGTATGGATCACAACAGAAAATAGGAGGAATTCCGTGCCGAATGTTAGGTAGATGGATTTTTAATGTAATACAGAACAGGACCTGCACAGTATTGGAAAACCTTTCTTGTTCGAATTGCCTTTTTTTATAGATTATGTTCGAACAGCTGCAGCGTTTCACTATTCGCAAATTTCGCTAAAAAAAATTCTACTACAACAAACTCGTACCGAAGCAGACTGTTTCGCAGCCTAATGGCGAACATTCAAGGACTTATTGGAAAAATGATATTCGAGCCCTCACGTTTGGACTTTAAAAATTTTCGTTTGCGACTTCGCGATAAACAATTAATTTTTAATGAGACAAAGATAAAGTTTTTTTTGTTTTTAGTATGAAGAGTTAAATGTTAACTTTTTTTAAATAAGATTATTTAATGAAATTAACTCAAAATTTGTCTGTAATTAATTCGAAATTGGTTTTTTTAAATTTGTTCTATGTATTTATAAGTACAGTAGAACTCCTATTAATCGAATTTTAGATATTCGGATCGCCAATTATCTGGTTTACTTTGAAAAAAAATCATTTTCTTTATATAGTTAAGAGACTTTGCCGCACAGAAAAGATTTAAGACGTCCACACAGCTGACTATTGATGAAATTTAAAAAAAATGATAATTTATGGATGTACTATGGCAGACTGTACAATTATTTTGCGTTTTTTTTTTTGAAGAAATTGCTTTCCTCCATTGTTATGCAGTTTTCTGGATAGGATCCCATCCCAATGCATCTTTATAATTTAATCATAATTTAATTCATGGATTTCTAAACAGTCCTTGTGTTAAATTTAAATAATGTCGAAAAATAATTTTCGCCTTTTTGTATAATTTCAAAAACAGATAGGAACGGTAATTAATTTTTTACGGGCTTATAAGGCGGGTTACAAAAAAAACCTAATCAATATAAAATGGTCCAGAAGGTTCCCTCTAAACAGCCTTTGTGTTAGATTTAAATAATTTCGAAAAACAATTTTTCGCTTTTTGTATTATTTCAAAAACAGATAGGAACGGTAATTATTTTTTTATGGGTTTATAAGGCAAGCTGCAAAAAAAAACATATTCTGTATAAATGGTCCAGAAAATCCCTTCTAAACAGTCCTTGTGTTAGATTTAAATAATTTCAATAAATAATTTTTGACTTTTTGTATTATTTCAAAAACAAATAAGAACGGTAATTAATTTTTTACGGGCTTATAAGACAAGCTACAAAAAAAACGTAATCAATATAAATTGGTCCCGAAGGTTTTCTCTAAACAACCCTTGTGTTAGATGTAAATAATTTCGAAAAATAATTTTTGGCTTTTTGTATTATTTCAAAAACAAATAAGAACGGTAATTAATTTTTTACGGGCTTATAAGGCGAGCTACAAAAAAAAAACCTAATCGATATAAAATGGTTCCGAAAGTCCCTTCTAAACAGCCCATGTGTTAGATTTAATTGATCTTTAATTAAAACAAGAAAACTTAATTTTTATTCAAAAAAAATTAAATTGTTAAATTATTTAAATACGACGCTTTATAAAAAGTAATATTTTTGTCTTAAATTTAATCTAAATTTAGTTTTCCGCTGTTATTCTATTTGGCACTGTAAAAATGTATTTCAAAGTTTACGATAAACAATTAATTTGTAATTAGCCACCAAAAAAAAGTTTTTTATTAATTTAAGTAAAAAATGCTTAGTATGTTAAATTTCTCTAAAAAGGATCTTCTAAAAGAATTAACTTAAAATATATCCCCAATCAAATGTACAATTATTTTATTGAAAACTAAAAGAAAATCCTATTTTTAAATGTAAACTTTTCCAATTTTTTAAAAAAGTATTACAGAAAATTAAATTATACTCTCTGATTAAAGTTTTCTTTAATAATTAGAATTTTAAATTATATTTTTTTAAGTTTTAATTAAAAATAACTATTTTTTATGGTCTACATTAAAAAACTATGGCAAGAATTTTAGGATACAAGGAGATAGCAAAGCGACACACATTTTTGAATGTTTATTTCTATTTTTTTTTTTAATATTTAGGGATTTTAGTTATTTATTTATTTGCTAAGTAAAAATACAATTACACTTACTAAACAATCCATGTCTTATAGAGATGGAACACATCTGCACATAGGCCTGGTTAACATTTATTCCAAAATTAAAATACATATTACTTTATCCAAAAAAAAAATGAAAAAAAGAATAGGTATATGGAATAATGATATATAATATTATATGTAAAAAAATAAACAATTAATGCTTTATATCCTACGAGCTAATTAATTTTTAATTTTATACTTTTTTTTATGATTAGTCAGTGGTAACAAATGGAACCCTTAAAACCCATGCTATTTACACTCATGGCAGACATATTGCTCTCGATCTCGATTTGCCATGGCAATCAAAATATAATTTCGAAACTACAATATAATAAATTATCATAATAGTTTTTTTTCAGAAAAATTTGTTTAATTTAATTGTGAAAACTTATTTAAATTAAATTTAATTACTTGACAATTTTCATATTATCGAAAGTAACAAAAATTCTATTGCAAGATACAACTTTCGTTCAAATGCCTAAAATTTAATTTTGAAAAATTCAAAAAACTTATTTTTTCTTAATTCTGCCATAAATCGTTACACTTTCTCGTATTTCAATTCATTATTGATATAACAATTAGTAATTCGATTGGCTGTAAATGTTTGTTGATATTATCAAACATTCAGTATAAGAGAAAAAGTTGGTCGACAAACATAATAAAAGTTTATACCCAACACAGACTCCAAACGTTAATTTAATTTTTTTGCGTCGAAGATTATCGAGTGGAAATGTGCGGTTAGTGGTAGAAAAGAATTATAGAGTCTGAAAGTAAGTGCTCTTATCGTAAATTTTCGCAGCAAAATTAGAAATTTAAAAATAAATCTTTGATACGTAAAATTAGCAATTTCGTTGGAGAAGTTGGTAATAACAATAAAGTACGTACTCTTGTATACACGATACTGCAACATGTTCGCGTGGAACGAGCTGCTATTTCCGGACACGGCAGCAAAATTGAAAATAACCTTATACAATTATGGCATAATCAAACTCTAAAATGAACAGGCATGAAAGTCATTACTTGCATAAAACTCTAGTTACATCCTAGTTTTCCGCTCACCTGCCTCACTGATTCGATTACAAAGGGCCCATATAAAAGTTTTAGCAGAGCACGTTATGCGCTGCCGAAAGAATTCCGGAGATGGTGTGCAGATTCAATCTTATTATACGGCGAAAAGTTACGAGCCGAGAAAAATATGAGCGGCTCCAACACATCTAAATGAAAATTACGAGACAAAAACGCATAAATGCATATTTATTAAATTCGTCAGTCGAGCGTTTCGAGCCTTGTTTCTTGCCGGATTTGAAATTCGAAGTGCTCATTCTTTCGCGAATATTATTTTAGTAATTCACTTATGTCGGTGACTCGATGCTCATGGACCAGAACAAAAAGATATATATATATATATACAGTAAAACCTCTGGTGGCGACCATCTCCATAAGGAGATCACCTCTAAAAGCGAGAAGTATGTTTCAGAACAGATATGTCGTAATTTAATTCTTCTCATAAATTTCTCTTTAAGACGCCCACTCTTTAACCCGACCGCGATCATTAATTGTGCAACCGCCAATTTTTAAAATTACTTAACCTTCCTTGTACTTAGTGGGGTATAACTAACGTGAATTTTTTTTTTTTTGTTAAAACGGAATGTTTGATAATTGAGCTTAAAACCGAGTGTGCACATTCGAGCTCAAAGTGGCACATTCCGATCTCGGGAAAATGAAGCGCGCCGCTCCGCGTCGCGCTTTATTTGCCTCCCTCGCTCGGAAATGTGCCACTTTTCGCTCGAATGCGCACATCTTTGTGTTTATTATATTAATAAGGGAGTGTACCCGGGTATGAGACGGATTTTGTTTATGAGCCAAAATATTTTACTGGTTAAATAAAGTCGGGTGTTCTATTCATTGTTGGAAAGGTAATGAAAATACACAACTTTTATCCGCAGAAAGTTTTGTGATTCCATTCTTCTTCTTTATCTTCGCCTTTAATGCAATTGTTCCAACTGCTCCCTTATCGGGGTAGGCGTGTTCTTAAGGAGTATTCTCTTCTATTATAAACCATTTCCAGAGGTATGTCATAATCACATTGAAGCTTCACGGAAGACCTATTCCAGGTACTTTTTGGCCTGCCTGGTTTTCTTTTAGGTTCATCTATTGCCAAAACTCGGTGCACTATGTGGTTCTGATTTCGACGTTGAACATGTCCATACCACTTTAATTGAGATTTATCCATAAAATCCTTAATTGATTGAACATTTAATGAACCTCGGATATGTTCATTACGTACATGATCTTTCTTCGTGACACCCACACACCATCGTAGCATTCTCATCTCTGCCACGTGCATCTGTTGATTGTGTTTAGCTAGTCTCGCCCATGTTTTTGCACTGTATGCCAAAGCAGGCCTAACGACTGTTTTATAAATTTTGCTTTTTAATCGTATGGGCATCTTTTTGTCGCACAACACACCAGAGACCGATCTCCACTTCATCCAACCAACATTAATACGATGTTTTACATCTGAGTCAGCTGTTCCTCATCATTTATAATAGACCCCAAGTATTTAAACTCATGGGTCATTGGTAGTGGTTCACCCTCTAAAAATATTGTACGTGCTGGACCAATTTGTTCAGAGAAGTTTACGTACATATATTCCGTCTTAGATCTGCTTATTCTTAAACCATTGCTTCTAAGGTTTTCTCCAATTTTCTAGTACTTCTTCCAGTTCCATCCAGTTGTCGGCAACCAATACAAGATCGTCTGCATATAAGATACTCCAAGGAAGCTTTGCCATTAAATCACTTGTCAAGTAAAAAAAATTACCATGTTAAATTTTTAGGGATAAAACAGAACCTTTTTTTTCCAAATAATTGGAAAATAATTTCAAACCTTTATTTTTTCTAAAAATTGTTTTATATGTTTTTTTAAATAGAGTTGTAAGGTTTGTACACAGCTAAGAGCCTCTTCTGTGGTCACCGCAGGTTCTTCGATATCATCATCTTGATCTTGTTCCATAACCTCAACTTCTGCTTCCTGAAGTGATTGATTTGCCAAGTCTGTGTCAGGTAATTCTTCTCTTGCAGCAACGTTATTGTCGACATTTACGAACTCCTCAAAATCCTTTAAAAACATTAATTTGTTTATTCGTATTAGTTCCGCCAATGGAAGGTCATCTTTTGGATCTGATTCCATGATAGTATTGACAACTGTTTTTGATATACCGGCGTGGCGAAAACAATTACGAATGGTTTGTGCAGAAACTTCATCCCATGAAAGGCTTAATAAATTCACAGCGTCCAAAATAGTAATGCTTTTATTGATGTTCGTACTTTCTGGAGTCTCCATAATTTTAATCAATATTTGTTTTCTGTAAATTTGTTTTAAACTCCAAATGACACCCTGGTCCATGAGCTGTAAAACTGATGTTACATTAGGTGGGAAAAAATGACACTTTATGTTATGAAAGAATACTGCATAATATTGCATCAGAAAATATCGTTTCGGGGAAATCACCGGGGGAATCACAGAAAAAACTCGCGTATGATAGACTAATTCGGTCCACTACAGGCGAGGTTCCATTATAAACGAGTCCATCTTGTTCGAGTATTTTACACGTGTTTAATCCGGGACTTGAAAATTAGTTCATTACATGCGAGTTTACATTATAAGCGAGTTCATTATAAATGGATTATACTGTATATATACAGTAAAACCTCTGGTGGCGACCATCTCCATAAGGAGATCACCTCTAAAAGCGAGAAGTATGTTTCAGAACAGATATGTCGTAATTTAATTCTTCTCATAAATTTCTCTTTAAGACGCCCAATCTTTAACCCGACCGCGATCATTAATTGTGCAACCGCCAATTTTTAAAATTACTTAACCTTCCTTGTACTTAGTGGGGTATAACTAACGTGAATTTTTTTTTTTTTGTTAAAACGGAATGTTTGATAATTGAGCTTAAAACCGAGTGTGCACATTCGAGCTCAAAGTGGCACATTCCGATCTCGGGAAAATGAAGCGCGCCGCTCCGCGTCGCGCTTCATTTGCCTCCCTCGCTCGGAAATGTGCCACTTTTCGCTCGAATGCGCACATCTTTGTGTTTATTATATTAATAAGGGAGTATACCCGGGTATGAGACGGATTTTGTTTATGAGCCAAAATATTTTACTGGTTAAATAAAGTCGGGTGTTCTATTCATTGTTGGAAAGGTAATGAAAATACACAACTTTTATCCGCAGAAAGTTTTGTGATTCCATTAACATGCAAAATTTTATGACCAATTTTCTAAGTGACAGTTTTTTGACAAGAAAAAAATTTGTATCTAGATGTGAGACACCTACAAAAATACATTAAAAATTGTAAAATATAAAGTAAAACCTCATATCTATTTCAAAATTATAATTTTTATGCTTTCCATAATTTTTATTTATCACTTTCCTCTTCATAATCGTCGCAATGTTTGCATGTGTGGATGCTTGCACACGTGTTTGCGCACTTCAAAAGAACTGGCCGCTTGCAAATATTGCATTTGATGTTGTTAACAGCGTTCAATTTGTTCGGCAACAACTTTATACTAATGATGTTTTGCTTTGGAACCCTTGGGTGGTGGTAATATGCTGTGTCTCACACCCGGACAATGACGACATTTTGAGAATTTAAAAAAATTGTTTTCCAACCACATATTGGCCTAATCCAATATTGGATCGTAAAATATAAGAAAAACACTAAATGCTATACATTACACTTTCCTTTTTCAATTGATTTACATGAAAAAAATTACATTTTGAAAAAAATCAAAAACGTTTTTAACCTGCAATTTTACATACGATGTTTGCAGTTGATATAAGCAATGCGTCGATTCATTTCAGTGTTAGTACAAAAACTGACTGATGACCAAAGAAGTACTTGACAGTAATCAGATCGGCCATATTGACATTGCATAATGAAAATAATTGACTGTCTCATATCTGGAGCCTGTCTCATACCCGGGAACACTCCCCTACTAATTAACTAAAAAATATTTTTTGATTTTATAGTTGTTATTTTATATTTAATATCACTTGTCAGAAAAAAACCTTTTAAGGGGTTATGCCTACTTAGGTTAGATATTTTTTTTATTGCATTTTTTTAATCTTAAGAATATTTCTCCAACATTATATAAAAATTGGGGCACAGGTACAAATGTTATAAGTTAAAAAAAAATAGTTTTGAATAAAAAAAAACAACGACTTCAAGCTTTAAACGCGATTTTCTCAATACTGTTTTTTTTGCGGTGACCTAAATATTTTAAAAATTATTAAGCCGATCAAACTAAAATTTTATGTGCTTATTTGTTATTACAATAGGCAGGGCCTGAACGAAGGATTTTTTGTTTGGGTTAAAATTGTGTTGTTTATTGCAAAAGAACCAAAATCAGTTCGCTTCAAAAAATTGATTTTTTCGTAAAATTGTTGTCATTCTTGTAAAAATTAAAATTTTATCAAACCTTTCGTTCAGGCCCTTTGTAATGCAATATACTATCGCAATATTTTTTTTATTTTGATTTCACATAAGCCGTTCTGAAGATATCTTGGTCACCGCAACTGATGAAAAAAAACGGACGTTCTAAGAGAAGAGTCGTATTTCATTCATTTTTAAATATTTTTTCATAATAAAATTTGTACATGTGTCTTGAAATACGTATTTTTTGATACCATTTTGCGAATTGCAATAAATACTTATTGAAACAGGAAAAAAATTCTTCAAAATTACGTAATTTTCTCGATTCCAAGTAGGCATAATCCCTTAAGAAAGCAAATTGATGAACAAATTTTCTATTTTTGGTTTTAAAATTACTTTTTACACTATTTAAACTACGTTTATATTATATTTCATTAAATAAGCAATGTTTTAATATTTTTCTAAATGTTGTTCATTGACTTGTAATAATGCATTTCAGAATTTTTAGCAAAGTAGCTGGTAGAAGGGCCATGCCGGTAGAGGGGTCACTTACCTTATATAAAGATACTACTATATTTATAATAACTATGATTTAATAACAATATAAAGAGAGAATTATTCTTAAGGGGTTACCAATAAAGAGAGATTATTTATTTTAATAAAACAATCTTCCTTTTTCAAGTTTTATTTAGTTTTGGCACTTTATATAAATATTCTATTATTTTTTATTTATTAACAATTACTATTCTATTTTTTATAAACAAGGGTTATTGATTTTTATTAATAAAAAAATGTATTTTAATTATCACGTTATCATGTGCCCCCACAAATATAATTCTGATAAATAATAACTGCATTTAATCTAACATAGTGTTCGTTATTACATTTGAATTGACTATTTTGTCTTTCTCTCTAAGACAACAACCTTCATAAACGATCAATTTGAGCAAGAAACGGCGCTGGTCGTGTTAGAGAGATTCTACTGTAGGTTTTTTAGAAAAATAAACGCCACAACTTTTTCCGAATAAAAAATCGGTATTTAAATTTTTGATTTGAAAGAGAGATGATTAATATAGACAAAGCCATTGAATGTGGGTTATGTGCGCATTCGAGCGAAAAGTGGCACATTTCCGAGCGAGGGAGGCAAATGAAGCGCGACGCGGAGCGGCGCGCTTCATTTTCCCGAGATCGGAATGTGCCACTTTGAGCTCGAATGTGCACACTCGGCCTTAAAGCACGATTCACAATAATTAATTTACTTTCCAAATAATACTACTTTATTTATAATAACTGATTTAATAACAATATGATTCTGATAAATAATAGCAGCATTTAATCTAATATAGTTTCGTTATTACTTTTACATTGTCTATCTCCCATCGACGACCACCTCTACAAAGACCAATTAGAGCAAGAACCGACGCTGGTCGTATTAGAGAGGTTTTACTGTATACTTATATATACCTATACACCGATTTCTCTCTCTTTTCCACGCTTTTTTTCGTTGAGACTTTTATGAAATCGGAACGCCAGTATACAATGTGCATGCATGTAGATTGTTTATAAAATATGCCACCCCTTCGAATTTATTTTGCTTACATACTGGCTGCCTGCAGTTCAGTTTGAATATAAATTCATAGCTTTGTGCAAAATTACGTTACAAATATCACTTGAAAGGAAACGGACCGGATTTGCTCGTAAAATTGTTCGAAAGCTTTGTCGTATAAGTTTAAACTAATAAATAATTTGAAAAAAAAATTTATAAGGGTCTATTGGAAAAAAGACCGACCAATTTATGGCTAGGAGAAAATTGGCTTCATATCAATGCCCGTCAATCATAATTATAAATTTCGGCTGGTAATTGTAAGATAATGTCTCTTTATCGTGGAATGGTATATTAAGTACGCCGTCACCGCAATGCCAACAAACGTAAATCGTGTGTGGTATTAGATTGTATCTCATAAATAGAAGATAATTACTGCGTAATACCTCAAATTTATTGGATGGTAATTCATAAAAATAGTTTAACAATTACACTGTTAATTGAACTATAAATCTGCGCGTGCTTTTTTGTCAAACGACCTTTTGTATTTTTATAACACCTAATTAAGTGGTTTAAGGTTAAAAAATTTTAATTGATACATATTTGACCAAAAAATAAGTAATTAATTTAGAGGACGTGGAAAATAAGCTGCGGTTCATTTTACTACAAGATTTTGTTAAATATCATTGTAGTAACAAATATTACCTAAATAGTAATGATGAATAAATGTGTACCAAATGTTACTAAATTCAAATATTAGATTTGCTTCAGTATTGTGGTTCTTTTTACTACACCTTGCGGTTTTTCTCTAATAGCAGTTTATAGTTGAGGGCACCACAGACCTAGTGCGGATCATATTCAGAGTAATTGCTTATTGTGTTTACAGTATTTTTTATTTACGTGTTTAAATCTTCTTCTTCTTTTCCTTCTTCCATTTTACCTTACGGTGTTGGGGTATTGAGCCATTTTCTGTATTCTTGTCTGTTGTTTGCTAGAGTCTTTATTTGTCCAGTTGTTTTTCTTCTTCTTCTGGCTGCTTCTTCTATATTGTCCTCCCATGTTTTCCGGAAAACGTGTTTAAATAATTTATTTATTTAATAAAGTTATTTGACCCTGAAACTTGTTTTCTATGGGTCGTGAATACAATTAATATTAATATATATTTATATAGTGGGTATGGAATAAAATGAAAATGAAACTACATTTACATAATTCTAAAAAAGAAAATAATTAGTAAATGTTGATTCTATACAAAATAATAATAATAAAGAAACTAATAACTAATATCAACTTTATATTCTACATATATTTTTTTTCCAAAAAATAAAAGTAATAAATAAATAAACTACTGTTTTCAGTAATATGTAATATTTATTCTATCTTTTGTTCTATCTCTTTAAGCTTTCAAAAATATACTGGTATATAACGCATTTCATTAAACTACAATTTAAATTATAACCTAAAACGCCATTGTTAGACAACAATTATTTATATTAATACCCCATACATCAGTCTATCATTATACATTTCTTAACATTATTTTACCAGAATTGTAGTAAATTGAGCCACAGCAAAGTTGAGACTGCCACGCGTTGTAGTAACTTTTACTTTTTTACTATAGTTGGTACTACTACAATGGTGTAGTTGAGATAACTCCAAATCGATGTTGTCATATTTTTACGGCGACCTGTGGTAAACTCAACTACATTTGTTGTTGTACCAATTACAATTTATTTTCTTTGGTATTATCTATACAAGCTGTCGTACTTTTATTTTTGGTTTATAATTTTTTTTTCTCGATAGAAACAAAGCAACAAATTAATTAGTAACGTTTTGGTACGGTTTAGTTCATTTAACTATTCGATTTTTGAAACAATTTCTGTTTTTAGCTTAGCATTTAATAACTTCGTTTCGTAAATGAAAAAGGACAACAAAATGTTAAATTTTAGATTAATCATTATGTTAACGTCCAATATCTTTTAGTATTAATTAAAGTTAACAGGAATTGGACACTGTCAATAAAAATGCTACGTTTTGACATGTTAAGGTACTTTAAAAACGTAGCATTTTTAACAAGATATGATTTTTAATTAATGTTAAATATTAATTTTATTTAACCTTTCGTGTATGAGATGTGGTATAACTAACGTGACCAATTTTTTTTTGTTAAAACGGGACGCTTGGTAATCGTGCTTAAAACCGAGTGTGCACATTCGAGCTCAAAGTGGCACATTCCGATCTCGGGAAAATGAAGCGCGCCGCTCCGCGTCGCGCTTCATTTGCCTCCCTCGCTCGGAAATGTGCCACTTTTCGCTCGAATGCGCACATCCTCGTATTTATTACATTAATATAATTTACATAAGCTCCTTAAATTCAAAAATTTTAATTTAATTTAGTAAATATCGATTTTATATTTGAAAAATGCATTTACCATAACAATGAGTGGAAGGGAGCGAGAAGATACAATGTGTTTTACTTAAACCTATTTATTATTAATTATTAAAATATATTTCTTATCATTGAACTGTCATAAAGTACAATTTTGTAGATTTTATTTCATTTTATATTCGGGGTATGGCAAACCCCACCTAGTACGGCATGTGACATTTAGTCACCTAGTATGCGGAGGGTTAAATAACTTACAAGCAAACTAGAAATACAGTCATATTTATTATATTTTGTGTTTTGTAAATTTTCAATGGCTGGCAAATTACTCATTAATTTTTGTAGAAATACTGGTGGAACGATTTAAGCAACTTCACTCTAATCATACATTTTTTATAAACCAAAATTTATATTCCAACCTTTGAGAGATTACTTTCAAACTGAAAACTTTTATTAAACTAACAAATAATAAAAAAGCTAAGTATTATTAAAAGTTAAAACTAATAATTAATGATCATTTTTTAAAATTTTTTTTGAAATAAAGAAAAATGCAATTGCTAAAATTAATCAAGCTTTCTAAACTGTAAGAGGGCGTTTCTCTTGCATGTCGTTTCTTTATTAATTAAAAAAATGGCTACGGTTATTTGATTATCGTCTACAAACATGATCTAATTTATTTTCTGCTTTAGTATGCATTTCTGTTGCCGATGGTAGATATAATTCTACTTATTTTAATTTCTAAGTCGTCCATTAATCAACATGAATGGTAGTTATGTTTCCACTAATGTTAGTGTTAGTTTATCGCTGATGGGGCAGCTTACTAATTTAAATGGTATGCATTTAGGCGTATAGAAGTAGTCGGATTAGGGGTTTAAGAATTTTATCCATTTACAAGATTACCATTATCGATTCCAATAAATTTTCAGTTGACTCCCCTATAATAACTATTTATCTACGGAATAAGCTGCCTTTTGATTAGCCGCGTTGCTTGTAAATAAATATTGCAATTCTCTGCTAGATTTGATCTAAATACTTTTGCGATACAAAAAAAATCATTTAAAAGGTCTCAATGGGAACTCATTAGTTTTGAATGAGACATAGTTTTTTTGGTGCTTTTAAAATTTAAAAACTCAAAAATTTCTCTTAACCCTTTCATCCACTTGCCCCTTTAAATATTCACCATGACTTAAGGATCTTGAATGGGACATAGTTTTTCCAGTGTTTTCGTTGCAAGTTTGGCCAAATGTGATTTTCCACGTAGGGGAATTTGTTGTACCTTGGTTTCTTGGTACCTAGGGCAATTTACAAAAGGCATTTTTAACCATGCTTATTCTCCTATGGCCTTTAATTTTATTTCAATTACTGGAAAGTTTTATTTTAATCTTGACTAGAAATTTTTCACTAAGTTTCGTTGGGTCCTATGTGGGCTTCTTTATTGGGACCGCACATTGGGATGTAACGCAAAACATACTTGGGTTCGAACCCGGCAATATTCTGTTAAATCGCAATGGGTCAATCTCACTAAGGCAATCTCTTTTTATTATTTTAAAATCTTGTATAAATGTTTGCAGAAATTTGAGAGTATTTGATAAAATGTCGCCGAGACACCAAATTGCTTTTGAATGCTCCTTCAATTGAAAATAAGGCCATTTCAAATCAAAACACATTTATTATTGCGTTTCTTTTAAACTCATTGTGTCTAATGCGTGCCCAAAATTATTTTTTTAAACCAACGAATTTATTTATAGGAAAACCTAAATATAAATTTCTTCTTCTCTTCTTCTTGCCTTTTTGTATGCGTAGTCAGGTTAGGCGATATAAATTAACTAGATTAAAATGCATTAAACATTTTTGAATTTATTCGGTATTTCAAATACACACCTTAAATATTTGTATTTCAATACATCCATACCTCGCTTTACGGCCTAGAGACATTCCGGAAAAATTGACCGTAAGCCGAAACACCGTATAAAGAATCAATTATTTTGATACAAAGCTCATTCAAATTCAATTGGACCCGATCCAATTTTTTATAAAATAATATAGTTTGTAATTCATAATACAGTTTATTCTTTTTATTTCTTTCAAAAATGTTTACATAAAAATAAAAGTACAAAACAATGTAATAATAAACAGAAGATTTCTAATAGTAGAGGAACCTGTTATACCTTGGTCCCTTTGTACCTAAGGCAACTTTATTTTTTTTAATATTTGCGGGCTTTTGTGACCCATAATTTTCGATATTTCAAATGCCACATTGACAGATATTAACGTAAAGTTAGCAGCAGCCGGCCAATGTACTTTATTAATGTATGGAATCAATTGAAATTTTTAAATGAAAAAAAATAGGGGGAAAGTGGCATGAAAGAGCCATTATCAATTACGCGGTAGTTTACATACGAATCGTTCATGTATTATTATTTTAAGATAGCAACCTTAGCCAGATATCGCCCACAAAAATTTGACCGTTCACCGTCAATAAACGGCGCCGATACGACGTATTGAAGATTTTGTCGTCAAAAAGTAAGGTTTTGAGTTCAGTTTTTTGTTTTCTAACGCCTATACGTACAAAACTAATAATAATATGATTACACTATAATTTTATAGATATATTAGGCCTTCTAATAACGTATATGTTTTGTAGACTAATCTTTGATCTCATAGTAATTTTCGAGATTTTGTTTCTTGAGAGAATATGTTTTGAAAGAGCCGGATTGCAGTGTAATGAAAGAGCCACCTTGTAATTGCATAATATGCAATAATAATTGTAGTAACTACACGCCTCTATCTAATAGACAAAATTATATATTTATGAGTATTAAGAAGAATATTTATGACCAATTGGTGAATATATGCGCAATTCTGTTCTTGTGCAGCCGAGTTTTAAACGCCGTACAAAAAAGTGCGTTTGAAACTGCACACCCGATTTAATTCACAAAGTAAGGTAATAATTGCACCATATTTATTTGGAGCCCCCCTGTATTGATTGTAATGTAACTCCAATAATAAATTCGTGCGAGTTTAGTAGTTACCACAAAGCGAAGAAAGCATAAAAATATTCAATGTCGTTTATTTTATTTTGGACTTTTAGTTCCGATAAATTTGTGAATAAGAAGTGAATAAAATTAATTCTACTGTTATGTTGCTTAAATGATATGTTTCAAAATGTCCAAAATATGGAACGTGATCTCCAGTGTTTGAAGAATAATCTTAGTTATGTTAATTGTCAAATTTTAATTTGTATTAACGTTTTACTGTTATCATTTGTCAAAAATGGTTGTTTTATGTAATAAATACAAATTACGCTATTTATTGGTGCTACCATTTAAAATTTCACTTACAATAAACTTTCAATGGTTTGCTTATTTACATTCTTAAACAACATCTACAATATATTTATAGTTTGTTGGAAAAAAACGGTTCTAAATGGAAAACATTAAAACGGGCATTTTCAAACGCACTACCGATTTCGCATTTTTTCTTAGAATTATTAGTATTTGAACACTTCAAAATCATTATGTTTGGTCAAAAGTTTTATAACGTGTGTGTACAAGTGCAAACTATCGTATACATTTACCATTTGTTTATAATTATTTTTTTTAATACTCATAAATAATATATTTTGTCGATTAAGTCGGTCGGGCATTTTCAAACGCATCTAAGTGTAAGTAAATATTTTATTCAGAGTTTGCGTTATTTAAAACGTTTTATAATTATATAAGATCTAAAATGATAACTTAAGATTATTATTAAATAATATCTTCGTTAATGTGCAGTTTTAATCTTGTAATAAGAACATGGCCCATTCAAAACTTGGGTTGGTTCTTTCAATACCTATAGGTTATAAAAGACCCGAATTTTATTTTTTTTATAAATAATTAGAAGTCAAAAATATCGTTAATTTTGAAAAATGTTTTATGACATTACGTACATAAATGCATGAACAACGACAGCTTAAAAAAAATTGATTTATTTATGTCCTTCTATATTATTTATCCCTTTTTTTAAAACTGGCTCTTTCATGCCACTTTCCCCCTAAGTCTTCTTATATTCTTTTTACTTAAATATCTTATTGATTTTTATTACCTAATAACAAATGACTCATCGTAATAGAAAGATTATTTATTAATGTGTGCATAGTAGTGGTCTGATTTTGGCACAGCATAATTTTTAATTTTATTTTTGAGTTTAAACATCAAGGGTCGGTGTGTTGTACCTCGGTCACCGTCAATAAATTGTACCTTGGCCCTAAGATCAACGTGCAATAAATAAAAATTTAGATATACCTTTGATATAAATTCTTATTTTTTTTTAAATTTTGCTTCAGATAATATATCTCACAAGTCTAACGAAAAATTGAAATTTTTGCAAAGTAAACCATTAAGTATGTGAAATTTTCGTATACGAGAAAAGTTTTGTTAATTTTTGAAACAATTTTAGTGTCATCTCAAAGAAGAACATTAGTAGTTCTTATAATCCAAAAATAAATATATAGTTTTCATAGAACAATGGGTTTTATTTTGCTTAATGTGCATAGAGCCAAGGTCCATCACCTCTGTTTTACCTAAGCCATAGATACACTAATTTTTAACCCTTATGTGAGTGACGAGGTACCCGGGTGCCTTTTGCATTTTCAATTAAAAGAAAAACTATATTTTATGCCTTATAGATAGCTGTGGTGTTCTGAGAGCTCTTAACTTTTTGTAAACCATATTGTTTTTATGCTTTGACCCGGTCAACCCATTCGGAATATTTTGGGGAAGCTATAACATTTTTTACACCCATAATAGAGTGACAAGGTACCCTGGTACCTTTATGTGTTTTGTATGATATCTCAAAAAATATTTCCAATTTTGTACTCGAGACGTGTAACATCATTATCAAACTTATGAAACGTAACAACAATTTCAATCTATGGTGGGACATTGCAGCTCGAAATAATGGTAAGTGGTCAGATTTCCACAGTTTAGTCAAATGCTCTCTATTGGATCTATGTACTCCACTACAAATTAGAACGCCAAAATATGCATCCAATTCTTGTTTCTTGAATGTTTTGAATGTTTTTTTCGGTCGCTTGCTAATATCAGAGTAATTTCCTATCAATTTATTATTGTATGTTTCAGTTATCTTAGTTCTTTTTCAATTAGTTTCCCGTAAAATTCTGTCGCACATTTTATTGGACAAGATATTTTTGAATATTTCCATTGCATTATAAAGTTTACTAAAAGATGCAGCCCCGCCGCGTTGACTAATGTTTCGACTATTAGTTTGTGTTCTTGGAAGTAAATCAACCTGCCACTGGGTTTCATCTTTCGCTATAAGAACATTTTCCGATGATTCCTCTTCAAAACTATCATCTGAATCATAACAGTCACTCTCATTTTCGATTTCGGCTTCTGGCTCAACATCGGAAACTTCCGATCTACCCTCATCAACTAAACGAATATAATCATCTTTGTTATCAGAAACAACAAATTCACTTTTATCACTAGAAGACTCTGATAGTATCGTTAGTAATTCTGTCGAATTATATCTTCGACTACGTGGTTTTTGTTTAGAAGTACTCGTTTCAGTATTTATAGTGAAATAATTATAAACTAACAAAATAACAACTGAACTAATAGAAAAGAAACAAACGTATGCGCCGATAATGTACGTTCGACTTTTTGGCTCGCTAAAATAATAATAATCAAAAGAAGTGTAAGGTAAAATCAAAACTTGATTAGTATAAACTATATGAAGGTACCCGGGTACCTCGTCACTCTGATGAAGGTGTTTTTTTTGTCACTCACATAAGGGTTAAATCTTATAGCAATTTGAGTAAGCGGTTGGTAATGCTTTCAAATATTTTATGATGAATACCTTATTAGTGCTCCACTACGATGCAATTCATTTTATCAACAAATTGTTACATATACAATTTAAAAAAAATTACAAGTGATAAACGGGCCAAGGTACAACAGGTTCCGCCACTTCTTTGGTGTAACTAAATTAAATGTCACCACGTTCAAAAATTAATATAAATAAATTTAATAATTGCGAGGATGTGCGCATTCGAGCGAAAAGTGGCACATTTCCGAGCGAGGGAGGCAAATGAAGCGCGACGCGGAGCGGCGCGCTTCATTTTCCCGAGATCGGAATGTGCCACTTTGAGCTCGAATGTGCACACTCCACTTTAAGCACGATTTACAGAAAAAAGGGCCAAGGTACAACAGGTTGCCTTAATACTTAACACACCTCAATTTTATTTGGCATCAGTATTCGATTTTCCCATGCACAATTCTTCTCCAAATTTGATTTAAATAATTTTGTCAATTTGCTGCCAGTAAAAGCGAGCAAAAGAAGTCGTCGCGTCGTACATAAATTAGAAGTCGCAATGAAGTATGGGCCGTCGAAAGTTTTAATCGCCAATAAAATATGCATTTCGATAAATCGATACACTTAATATTGTTAAGTTCTGTTCATGACTGCAACGCCTTAATGCCTCGCGTTTAATTTATTTTTAATTAGTGCGGCTGTGTGCATGGCAAGGCGCCAGGAGTGTGTTGAAGTCCTGGCTTCGGCTCTGGGTCCCGGAAAACCCTAATGCTTTGACGGAACTCCACCTCCCTTCGAAGTTTAGTAATTACGCGAAAAGGCTGTCGTTTTTAGGCCCTCGTGTCAACAAGACCTCCGCCTACGGAATTAGTGGATCCTCTTCTTCCGTCTCTCGACGAAAGTAGGACAGTTACTTCGGATCGCTTCTTTCGAACGCGAACTTCTTTCGATTTCGTTTAATTTTTTTCCTCCACTTCGGGACACCTTTAATTTCTGCAATTCGAAACGCTTTATTGCATAAATTTTTGCTTTTGCCGACCGAACGACCGAAAGAATATCCGGCGAGGACGCGAGGAATTTTAGAATTGCCGTGGGAAAATTTAATTATGTTTTTGTGAAGGCATGTAGTGGTTATTTCCTTTGGAAAATAATTGAGAAAAAGGCAAGAAATGTGCGGCGCAAAAGTTTCGTCATGTTTCCATCAACTGTGGAACTTTCTTTTAAATTAGAAGCTTTTTATTCATTCTTCGGCTTTGTGATTTCCCTCCGACAACGTTTGCTAATTTTTTTATATTCTATTTTCTTTGAGTTCATGAAACTTGAACGTTTTTATGTAAGTGTACGACAATAGTTTGCTTGTAGTTAAGATCATTATATATTTTTTTTCTTGTGAAAGCGTATTAAATGCTACTTCGTTTTTTTTAACAATTATAATTTTATTGATGGAAGTTATACGTCAACAGTATCGTTATTTTATGCTTAATCTATTAAAGGGTACGGTCCGTGTAAACATGGGCAATCGACCCCCAAAGATATTTATTTAATTTTTTTTTGTGGTGTGTTTTCAATGTCTCCTGCGTTTTGACGAAATTTTAACCTAAAATTGATTGGGCTTTGGAGGCAAAGTAATAAAGTTTAAATTACAAACGGGCAAATGTACTTTAATAAAAATAATATATACTATAGATATTATTACAACACATTTTGCAAAAAAAATAGAAAATGGCAAAATCATGGGAACTGTACGAAATAAAAATAATTTTTTGGGGGTCAAGAGGCTTTAACATAAAAGTACACTGCAAAGTGTAATAAGCCAAAGAAAGCTAATTCGTTTTTATGAATTCATCTTTTTTTTTGTTAGATAATATGCTAAATGTTTCTAGCAAATGTATTTTAATTAATATTCTAAATTTATATACATTTTAAATTGGCTTAATTTGACAATAAGTCGTTTTTATACAGTTTTTCATAGAAATATCTTTGAGAATTCTAACAAAAAAAATTTTTTAAGCTCTAATAGTTAGGTATATGTAATTTTGTATTATTAAGAAATTGAAAATTATGATCATAATTAATATTTGAGAATAACTGCAAAATATCAATTTTAAATGTATAGAAATACAATTAAAAATTATGAATTAAAACTAAATTATTAAAGAAATTAAATAATAAAATATTGAACTATTGATCGTGTTTCAGTGCAACATATTTGATTTGCTAAACACAATTCAGCAAATTATGTAACAAAAAACGTGTCTATAAACACGAACTAGCACTTTTTGACTTGTTACACCTCGCAGTGTACCATTGTACATTCGACAACGTGCCATCCTTTTTAAAAATCCGGAAATTACACAGATCGTAGAAAAATGTACGAAGATTTTTATTCCAAAAAATTAGACTGCTGCCAAAGCCCCTTCGCCCCCAAAAAAATTCCTCAAAATTATATATTTTTTTATTAAGGTTCCCATAGTTTTAAAAACTTCTGATTTGTTCCAAAATTGCGTCAAATATTAAAAGCACTCAGAATAAAAATAAAAAAGCGTGTAAAGTGAATAAATTAGTTGGAGTGGCGTCGTCTCTAACACATTTTGCTCTTCTACCGGTTTCCCCACCACGTACCTAACTATTTCCCTCACGCGAGCAGACTTTTCGTGACGCTGAAAAATTGTAGCCACCTAAGCAAAGAAGTTTCACTCCAAAAATGAAAGAAATATTTTTGGCAGTCGATTGCGCAGATTTACCCGTCTATACCCTTTTTAGATACATATTTACTGATAAGGCATTGAAGTAGTCAGTCAAAGGGACGTCAGAATTTTATTTAATAAAAATTTCAAAGTGCAACAAACAATTTAAATTGTTAAAAAATCTATAAAACTAATAATGCCTTTCAAAAACAGCAAATGTAAAGTTCAAGTTATTATAGGTCATATTAATTTGGGCTTTTTAAACCATATCATTTTTTATAATGAAATAAAGGGTCGTTAATGAAAGAAATCGAAGCATAAAAATAAAAGTAACTTATCCCAGTTATTTCGAAAAGTTTTATCAATCCAGAGCTCGTGCTGTTTATATTACACGAAGAGATTAAGGCGTTGTATAATTTCAAAGTTAAAAACGCTTTTCGCCACTCGAAAAAGCGTTTATATTCTTAAACAGCGGAAGACTTATTTTGTGGAGATCTGCAAGCGAATTTCGAGAACAAAGTGCAGAACCCACCATTTAAGATGAAGTAGTGTTGGTTCTGGCATCGGCTGCCTTAAAAGTACTGTTGGAAAATTTATATACGTTGTTGACTTTATTGCGAAGAAATATAAAGAATGAAAAGGAAAAACAAGAAAAAAATTCGGAGCGTGATTACGAAGTACCGCCCCGATAAAACTTCCAAACAAAGCAAACTTTGCTGATCAATTTTACTTAAATTCAAGAACTCCCTTCGGAACAATAAGAAATTCGGGTCGAGATTTGGAATTAGATATGCAGGTGTGATATAAAAGACAGGAGTCCGCGGCGTCAAATTTAATAAGAAGAAGTCTTAATCGCATTTGTAATTTGAGCGTAGTATTTCACGGTCCGCTACGATGAAACTTGTTTAATTTACACGGTTATCTCGGCTCGCGAGAATACTAAACGTGAAGAACGAGGAAATTATCGGGATTTATAAGGTTCGGAAAATACAGTGGGAACTCGGTTATCCGGACTAATTATTGTTGCAGCTCTTTCGGATAATCGAAAGTTCAGTTAATTGAATGTATAGAAAAAAAAACAATTTTAGCTATATATAATGTGACCATATTTCCTGTTTTTAATGGGATTGTTCCGTTTTCAGATCATTTGTCCCCTTATCATTCAGAACGCTAAAATGTCCCGTTTTCAAAAAATTGTCAATCACGATATCGAATATTAAGAAATTCTAACAAGAATTTTATTCTTGCCTCCTCATTTAAATACAAATTAATTTTACGGCAATTTCACAATGAAAAAAGTAAAAAAATTATGAAAAATAGGCGAAGCCCAAAGGAGACATTTTGAGAGCGCAACTACGGTTTTAGAATCACTTGAATTTTTTTAAAGTAAATTGATCATTGTTAATTGTGGAGAAAAGCGGAGTGTGCACATTCGAGCTCAAAGTGGCACATTCCGATCTCGGGAAAATGAAGCGCGCCGCTCCGCGTCGCGCTTCATTTGCCTCCCTCGCTCGGAAATGTGCCACTTTTCGCTCGAATGTGCACATCTTCGTGTTAATTGGATTGGACTATATTAATAACAAATCCTTCAAATCCAGATTTTCTATTCGGAAAAAGTTTTTGCTTAAAAGTGCGCACACTCCTTAATAATTTAATTTGCTTATCTTATTCTTTTTTTTTACAAATAATATTAATTAAATCAAACTGAACTAAATGACCACTTCTCGCTTTTCTTTTAATTAAAAATTACAGTAGGGTATTTTAACCAAAAACCACATTTCTAATTTAGTACTCTTCAACTAGACTAGATGGGAGACTTACTTCATCGTACATGAAAAAAAAATGCTTTAACTTTTTCCGAATTTTGACTGTTATTTCCCAACCTTTTTTTTTAACACACCACACCCAAGTTATTCTAAAATTTTGATGCACCTTCTACGTGACATATGGGTGATTCTACAAAAGTTGGGCAACTTGATGTCATCATTCAATAGAGAAAGAATTTTATCATTTTTTGCAACTATTTCATTACATTCCAAAAAACCAATGGTCCTTTTGCCTGCTCACCCAATTTGGATGTATTTTTTTAGAGGCGAGTTTGTAAAATAACACTTTAAATGTTCAAAACGTCAGTACCTTGGCGTGTCACAACTCCCGAATTCTATAATTGAGTGATTGTATGTTAAAATATATTCAATTAATTGTAAATTTTACTATTCTACTATAAATTATAAAGTATTTACTAATTAATTTACCATATTTTATCATAAAATCGAATACAGTAACTAAAAAAAAAAAATGATTAACGTTGTGTTCACTTTTATCTGTCAGTCCTGTGTCCAATTTTAAAATTTGAAATTTCCCCCAATTATAGAAATTCAAACGTTAAATCCTTATTCAGATTTTAATTTGGTAGTAAAGTTAGCTAAAAAGCACTCCCTTTATACGACAGGGATTTTGAAAACAGTGAAAACGGCGTTATTATAGTGTAAGCACGCGCAGTTCCAGACAAAATGTCAGTTCTATGGCGAGTAATTATTTCTTTACGTAGATATATTTCGTTGTGATTTATTTATGACAAAATGTGATTTGTTAAAATATATCATCCAATTAATGGAAAATCCGGTAGAAATTTTACTTTGAATTATATTCTTAAAATTGTGTCTCATTTATCAGTTTCGTGTCGTCAGTTTCATGTCCGAAATATTGACAGAAGACGTATAACCATGGTACTAATATATAGTACATACATTCATCCATTAATTTTAATACTTTCTAATGTAATTAATAATTTTTTCTAATATGATTTTATTCATAAAAATGTGTGCATTGTAAAATTTTAAGATAGTTGTATCAAAGTCGCAAGAAATTGTATTTTTTAATAAATGATATATTTCATTTGTACACTGGTAAGCTCGTCAGTTCCCTGGCATTCAAATTTAGAAAAATCCAAATATTTCAAAAATTGTTTGAAAAAGTGACTGGCCCTGATTGGAACAGTGTATTTATTAGATTACCTATATCTTTATAATCAAATACTAAAAAATTTTTACCTAGAACTATACAAAAAGAATTAAGTCAAAAGTTGCCCAACTTTTATAGAATCACCCATATAAATAATTTTTTTTATATTTAAAAATTGAATTAATCCATAAAGAAAGTCTAATTACAACAGTGTATACAAAATGTACCTTAAAACTAATTTGTTTATAATTTTCAGAAAAATGAAAATTACCCAACAATATTTGGAGACATTAATTTTGACATATAAATCTTTAAAAATCCGCAAAAGATGATATAAAAATCAACTAGTTCATTTTTAGTGCCCCACTTCAGAAAATTTGACTCATATACAATTTTAATTAATCAAAAATGCGAATTAGTAAACATTCGTAAGTACACCTAAAAATACGATTTATCAAAGCTCGCTAGAATTAGGCGTGCGGAAGAGCACCATGATAACTTATCAAAAGGAATAAAATATCTAACCCTTTTCAAACAAAAAATAGATCTAATTTATTCGACTTTTAATTTTTATAATTGAAGAATAAAATAATAATATAGGCAAATCCGATAAATACTAGGATGTGCGCATTCGAGCAAGGGTTCATCTTGAGACTTTTGTTCATAAGATACGTGCAAAAACGGCATAGTGCTCAATGTTAATTTTTCGAGTAATTAAGGGTTGAAGCTTTAGATTTATTTTGAAACTTGTGAATAGTAACTATCTAAAATAAAAACAAAAATTACTAAGTATCCCGTTTTAACAGGAAAAAAATTGTTAGTTATTGTACACAACCCATTTTTCATCACCAGTGCTTTTTTTACAAAAAACCCTGTTATACATTGTAATATAAAAATGTTAGAGCATCCATAGTAAATTTCTGCACGGGAAGGTTCACATTGGGGATGTCTATACCAATTTTCTTCTTTTCAAATCAAATAATCCAATAAAAATGACTAAAATAATTTTTTTGATTTGAAACATTGGCTATTAACATATAAAAATGCAATAAAAACAAAGATGTGCGCATTCGAGCGAAAAGTGGCACATTTCCGAGCGAGGGAGGCAAATGAAGCGCGACGCGAAGCGGCGCGCTTCATTTTCCCGAGATCGGAATGTGCCACTTTGAGCTCAAATGTGCACACTCGGTTTTAAGCTCGATTACCAAACACCCCGTTTTAACAAAGAAAAAGAATCCGGATAATCGCGAATCCGTATAACCGAGGTCCGGATAATTGAGGTTTTACTGTACCAAATTAAATCTTTGTATCTTTGTTTATTAGTAGTAAATTCAAAGTTTAATTAGAGCAGCGTCCGCCCTTCACGTCTTCGCATCGAAAAAGCGGACAACTTCCGATTTCTGAGCCGATGCAGATAAGGAAAAAATTGCGATGTATCAATAACGTTAAAGATTCGCGTTTGAATGGAATTGTCGTTCTCGCGAATTTAAAATCGGAAAATTTTACTCGGCCAACTTATCAGAAGGAACGATATTATCTGGATTTGCATACATGATTTGATTTTTTCTAATTTATTCACTCCGCATTCGTGAAGAGGCAGTAAAAAATGATCGATCAAACCTCGGCAAAGTCGCGAAGTTGTCCGTATTTGCTTTGCAAAGTTGAATTTCTGGCTTTTCCAGCACTGCCAGAGATGAAAAATTATGACAAACAAGAACGTGTTCTAGGCCCCCACAAAAATAAAAAGAACACGAAAACAGACATTTACTATAAAGAAGATAGGAAATGGAGACATTCGCGAACGGAAGCGAGATAAAAAGTGATTGATGACTGTTGCGCAAGCGAAGGGATGAAGAATTTTGCGAAACCAACAAGAGGTAAACACTTAGGGGGAAAGTGGCATGAAACAGCCAGTTTTAAAAAAAGGGATAAATAATATAGAAGGACATAAATAAATCAATTTTTTTTTAAATCTGTAATTGTTCATGCATTTATGTACGTAATGTCATAAAACATTTTTCAAAATTAACGATATTTTTCGACTTCTAATCATTTATAAAAAAAATAAAATTTGGCTTTTTCATAACCTATAGGTATTGAAACAGCCAACCCAATTTTTGAAAAAGCCATGTTCTTATTACAAGATTAAAACTGCACATTAACGAAGATATTATTTAATAATAATCTTAAGCTATAATTTTAGATCTTATATAATTATAAAACGTTTTAAATAACGCAAACTCTCGATAAAATATTTACTTACATAAATCTAAGAAACTGTCAAAAAATTTGACGTTTGAGATCAATTATTGCAAAAACTTAAAAACGTTTTTAGCAAAATAATGCAATTTCCTTTTATGCCACAGAATTTATATGCCCAACCATTACAATTTTGCATCGGTACCACTCTTGATTGCTGTTACTACAATTATTATTGCATTTTATGGAATTAAAAGGTGGCTGTTTCATTACACTGCAGTCCGGCTGTTTCAAAACATATTCTCTCAAGAAACAAAATCTCGAAAATTACTATGAAATCAAAGATTAGTCTACAAAATATATACGTTATTAGAAGGCCTAATATATCTATAAAATTATAGTGTAATCATATTATTATTAGTTTTGTACGTATAGGCGTTAGAAAACAAATAAACTGAACTCAAAACCTTACTTTTGACGACAAAATCTTCAATACGTCGTATCGGCGCCGTTTATTGACGGTGAACGGTAAAATTTTTTGTGGGGATATCTGGCTAGTGTTGCTATCTTACAATAATAATACATAAACGATTCGTATGAAAACTACCGCGTAATTGATAATGGCTGTTTCAAAACTTGGCTGTTTCATGCCACTTTCCCCCTACTAATTGGAAAGATGTATTTCGCCACAGAGTGTATAAAACTGAACGCTTCTCATAACGGCATAGATCTACTTAGAGCGTTTCATATTTTTTTGAAGTTGTACTTCTTTAGGCGCGTAAAATTTTTACAGGGAATGGAAGTTGCGCGCGCACGGCTAACAGAAATTGGACAGTCTAGGGAAGCAATTTAATTATTTTGAGCTCAAAACCAAGTGCGCACATTCGAGCAATAATATTATTATCAAATGTTTAATGTTCACTGGAATTGGACACAATAAAACACAATTGTTATACTTGCAACGTTTCGTTTCTTTATTGAAACTTTATCAAGCAACTGAAAATTAACAAAGTATAACAACAATAACTACAAGTATTTTATAAATAAATATAAATTATAAAATACCTTAACAACACAAAAAGGAATTTAACCATTAAAACTCAAAAATTCTACATGCGTCAACATGAAAGATTGTAAATATGTAACTATGTAAATATGTTACTATGGTGCTATGGTGCTAAATAGTTACATGAAAGATTGTAACTATGATTCTAAAAAGAGATTATTTGTAGTTGTATAATTTTGATTTTAATTTTTTGATTTAATTTTATTTAAGATGTCATTATATATTTTTACAGTTTTATTAATTTTGATATAAACCATTTCACTTAAATTTCTTTTATTTTTATTTTGTTCACGATGTAAAATAGAAACTTTTTCAAATTGGAATTGATGTCCAACATCAAAACGGTGTATAGCTAATGCTATTTTGTTTGGTTTAACATAATTTATATTTTTACAATCATTTTTATGTTGTTTTAATCTTTCTTCAAGTCTTTGATTTGTTTGACCAATGTAACTACTTCCACAACTACATGGGATTTTATAAATCAAACCAGATTGTTGAAGAAAAGGAGTCGGATCTTTTAATTTACTATAAACAGTATTAATTGTTTTTAGATTATAAAATGCTAATTTTCCACCTCTTGGTCTAATATAACGTTTTGAAAATTTAATTTTTTAAAATAGATATTTATTTGATTCACATATATACACTATGATGCGTTTGAAAATGCCCGACCGACTTAATCGACAAAACATGTTATTTATGAGTATTAAAAAAAATAATTATAAACAAATGACGAATGTATACGATAGTTTGCACTTGTACACACACGTTATAAAATTTTTGACCAAAAATAATGATTTTAAAGTGTTCAAATACTAATCATTCTAAGAAAAAATGCGAAATCGGTAGTGCGTTTGAAAATGCCCGTTTTAATGTTTTGCATTTAAAACAGTTTTTTTTCTAACAAACTATCAATATATTGTAGATATTGTTTAAGAATGTAAATAAGCAATCCATTAAAAGTTTATTGTAAGTGAAATTTTAAATGGTAGCACCACTAAATAGCGTATTTTGTATTTATTACATAAAACAACAATTTTGACAAATGATGACAGTAAAACGTCAATAAAAATTCAAATTTGAAAATTAACATTACTAAGATTATTTTTCAAACACTGTAGATCACGTTCCATATTTTGGGCATTTTGAAACATATCATTTAAGCATCATAACAGTAGAATTCATTTTATACACTTCTTATTCACAAATTTATCGGAACTAAAAGACCAAAATAAAATAAACTACGTTAAATATTTTTATGCTTTCTTCGCCTTTTGGTAACTACTAAACTCGCACGAATTTATTATAAAAGTTACATTACAATCAATACAGGGGGGCTCCAAATAAATATGGTGCAATTTTTACCTTACTTTGTGAATTAAATCGGGTGTGCAGTTTCAAACGCACTTTTTTATTCGGGCATTTAAAACTGCACACCCCATCTAATTGACAAAATATTATTTTATGAGTATTAAGAAGAATATTTATGACCAATTAGTGAATCTATGCGCTATTCTATTCTTGTATGTACAAACAAGTTCTGCAATGGTTTATCCAAAATTATAATTTTAAAGTGTTAACATTTCTACTAATAATTTTAAATAAAGTAACCGAATCAGTTAAACATTTCCGCTAAAAAATTTAATTTATTCTATCTTCATTCTTTAATGGAGATTTAACAAAATAGTCAATCTTTAAAATGTGAATCCCATATCTTATTGTTAACTGTCGGCTTACTTATTTATAAAATGTAATGTCTTTTGAAAAGAAGGCGTATTTCTAGTCTTGACAAAAACAAAACATACTTTGACAACAAAACAATGACTAGCAATCAGTTCAAAATTATACTGAATAAACGTAATACACAATAATTCTGCTTATAATGGGAAAAGGACTAGTATAAACGATCGATCTTTAGTGATATTTCACCGAGAAAAGGCAAATCTCTTCGTCAAATTGGTGAAATGCTAAACTTGAAAACATCAACGGTTAAATTAATTTGCAACAGATATTATAACGAAAACCGAATAGAAAATAAACCTCCCTCAAAAATAATCAAAACTCACAACATCAGATAAGAAATATATCTTAAGAGAAATTAGGCGAAATCCTAAGCTATCTGCTCCACAATTAGTGGCAATGTTGTTTGAGTTTAATGGGACCAATGTGCATCGTACTACAATTCATCGAATGTTACAAAAAAATGCATTCTTTTCGCACATTTCAAGAAGAAAACCTCTCATTAGTGAAGTTAATAGGATCAAAAGATTGAAATTTGCTTTAGAACATAAAAACATGACAATAGAAGACTGGGAAAAAGTGTTATTTGTCGATGAAAGCAAATTTTCAGTTTTTAGAAGCGATAAAAAACAAGTGAAAGTTTGGAGACAAAAAAAATCAGCCTTTTTGTTAAAAAATTTGTGCTGTACTGTGAAACACGGTGGAGCAAGCGTTATGGTGTGGGGGTGCTTCGCAAGTGCCGGAGTAGGAAGCCTAACATTTATAGATAAAATTATGACTAAAGAAGTATATTTAAACATTTTACGACAACATCTTCAACCATCAGTTGAAAAATTAGGAATGAATAATAATTATAAATTTTATCAAGATAACGACCCGAAACACAAAGCTTGGATTGTTCGCAGTTGGTTATTGTACAATACCCCAAAAGTAATGGAAACGCCACCTCAAAGCCCCGATTTATATCCTATTGAACATTTATGGAGTCATTTGGAAAAGAAACTGCGGTTACATAATATTAAAACACAAAATCAGTTAAAACAAGTTATTTTAACAGAATGGGAAAACATTTCACATGAATTCACTAAAAATTTAATACAATCAATGCCCAAACGACTTCAAGAAGTCATTAAGAACAAAGGTAATCCAACATCATATTGAAGACCTATATATTTGATTGGAAATTTTGATGGTAAAATAGTTAAAAGACGTTAATTCGTAGAAATAAGTAAACCTACAGTTAAAATATAAGTTCACATTTTAAACATTGATTCATTTGTTAAATCTCCATTAAAATATGAAGATAGGTAAAGTTAATAAAGTTTTGTTGTAGAAATGTTTAAAATTATTAACTGATTTAGTTACTTTATTTAAAATTATTAGTAGAAATGTTAACACTTTAAAATTATAATTTTGGATAAACCATTGCAGAACTTGTTTGTACATACAAGAACAGAATAGCGCATATATTCACCAATTGGTCATAAATATTCTTCTTAATACTCATAAAAATAATATTTTGTTAATTAGATGGGGTGTGCAGTTTTAAATGCCCGAATAAAAAAGTGCGTTTGAAACTGCACACCCGATTTAATTCACAAAGTAAGGTAAAAATTGCACCATATTTATTTGGAGCCCCCCTGTATTGATTGTAATGTAACTTTTATAATAAATTCGTGCGAGTTTAGTAGTTACCAAAAGGCGAAGAAAGCATAAAATATTTAACGTAGTTTATTTTATTTTGGTCTTTTAGTTCCGATAAATTTGTGAATAAGAAGTGTATAAAATGAATTCTACTGTTATGATGCTTAAATGATATGTTTCAAAATGCCCAAAATATGGAACGTGATCTACAGTGTTTGAAAAATAATCTTAGTAATGTTAATTTTCAAATTTGAATTTTTATTGACGTTTTACTGTCATCATTTGTCAAAATTGTTGTTTTATGTAATAAATACAAAATACGCTATTTAGTGGTGCTACCATTTAAAATTTCACTTACAATAAACTTTTAATGGATTGCTTATTTACATTCTTAAACAATATCTACAATATATTGATAGTTTGTTAGAAAAAAAACTGTTTTAAATGCAAAACATTAAAACGGGCATTTTCAAACGCACTACCGATTTCGCATTTTTTCTTAGAATGATTAGTATTTGAACACTTTAAAATCATTATTTTTGGTCAAAAATTTTATAACGTGTGTGTACAAGTGCAAACTATCGTATACATTCGTCATTTGTTTATAATTATTTTTTTTAATACTCATAAATAACATGTTTTGTCGATTAAGTCGGTCGGGCATTTTCAAACGCATCATAGTGTATGTTTACTAACGAGTATATAATAATTGAACAAATTAAAAACTTACTTAATAAAAATTATTTTTAATAATTTTTAACTAATTGCAGTTAATATTAATAATTAATAATTTATTATTGTTAATAATTAATTGAGTTATTTTATAGTTTTTAAATATAATGCAAAGAGAGCCCATTGTTAAAGAGTCAATAAATACATTTTCGATTTTATATTCATTTGTACGTTTTTTAGCTGTTGACTTATTTTGGTAATTATTTTACACAGACTTTTCGATATTATAAAAAGGATTTCTCAATTAATTATTTAAAAATTTTGATAACATATTTTGGTACATGAATAAAACAATTTTTTTTTAAATAACAATTCAAATTGTTTTTTTCTTTAATTTAAAAAATAATACCTACAAGAAAAAAATTAAATATTCTTTAATTGAATCCTAAATTTAGAAAATAAATAATAATTTATTATAAGAAATTAAATAAGTAATATAGTGTTAAATTCCTTATTTAATTTGATTAATATTATTTATAATTCGTTGTTAAGTTACCTACGTGTTGTTTTTAGTAGGCACGCTTCAACCTCTTTTCGCGTACGTCAAAGTTTTGCACGTTACTTAACAACGACTTAATTACAATTAATAAAATATTGTAACTAATATACTATAACAGGGACAGAATGTGGCACTTTCTTCCTGCAAAACAGGGTCCGAAAGTAAACTTTCGATCCCGGTGTGATAAAAATACATTTTAATTAATAGGTTTAATAGGTTTAAGTAAAACACATTGTATCTTCTTGCTCCCTTGCACTCATTGCTATGGTAAATACGTTTTTCGAATATAAAATCGATATTTACTAAATTAAATTAAAATTTTTGATTTGAAGAAGCTTATCGTAAATTATATTAATGTAATAAATACGAGGATGTGCGCATTCGAGCGAAAAGTGGCACATTGCCGAGCGAGGGAGGCAAATGAAGCGCGACGCGGAGCGGCGCGCTTCATTTTCCCGAGATCGGAATGTGCCACTTTGAGCTCGAATGTGCACACTCGGTTTTAAGCGTGATTCACAATAATTAATTTACTTTATTAGTCGGCTAACTTGAACTGTGTTATCCCGAGATCGGAAATGTGCCACTTTTTGCTCGAATGCGCACACACGGTTTTAAGCTCGATTACCAAACGTGCCGTTTTAACCAGAAAAAAATTGGTCACGTTAGTTATACCCCACCTCGTACACGGAAGGTTAAGTTAGTCACACCAAAGAAGTATAACTTCTAACGCGCGGTTTTTTTTCATATCTTTTCGCGACCCTAACTGACGTGCTTCCAGACTCGCTATAAATTTTAAATCGCTCGCTTAAGTAGGTAAATATTAATTATGCGCTTTTTAAAATCGTCTGCAATTTAAATCTTAAATTGCTTTTACTAAAAAGTTACAGAATTATGGTTTTGATTTAACATAAACTGATTAGTTTCGGGGCCGGTTCAAAAAAACCCTCTTCATTAAAAATGCTGAAGTAGTGCTGGCACTAATTATGATCAATTTGCTCCAACAAGTTGTTACTTCTGTGAAATGAGAATATCTCGAGGTCAAGAGTGTTCATTTGCAAAAGTGCTTTCGTAAGGGTTCGTTTTCTTGACAAACTTATAGATCTCATATCTTAGGCAAATATTATAAGCGTATTTAAAATACCCCACGCGGATTTTTCTGACGCCACTCAAATGCAACACCCCATTTAAATTTTCTTTGGTTTAAAATCAGACACATGGTATTTTAAGGGCATGGTTTATTTCCTATTTTTTAGTCATGGTCCACACACAACATTGATGGTTAGAAAAGCCCAATTTTTTATTTTGCTCTAAATATATATTATTTCCAGAGTCGAACTTTTGCGAAAATAAACCACAAGTTCGTCTCTCCGTCCCCGATTTACCCAAAAATTTCAAATGGCGCTTATATAATTTTTTTTAGCCTATCCATGAAGTGATTAAGAAAAGCAACTTTATTTCACGTCTCAATTTTGACGCCTTGTTGCCAAACTTATCTCCTCTATTTCAATGCTTATTTGATAGGTGATTTCTATAGCTTTTACGATTAAACAAAATTTTACATATTGGGGAGACCGGGGTTCGAAGTCACAATTTTTTTCTTTTGCATTTATAGGGCTCATGGTCTTAATTTATCAATGACATTTATATATCAATAGATAGTGTATATATTCTAGTTTAAAAAAATATATACACTGTTTCTCTACCATTATCTAATTATCTAAAGAGAAGATATTATAATTTTTATGAAAAAAGAGAAGTGCGACTTTTAACCCCGTGTCAGGGATGGTTGTCAGACGTTAAATAAAAGGTAAAATACAAAACGAGAAAACAAATACCTATTCTATTCTAACCTATTCTATCTAACGAACTTAGGTTATAGTAACAAAAATGACAAATGTATAATTACAGCCAATCGTTTATGTAGGAAAACCCTTAGAAACCAATAAAAAAGGCCGCACATATTCATGGTTGCTTTGCACTTGTGACTACTAGCCCCCGCTAACTTTAGACAACCTTCCCCAGAACAATTTTAGACATTAACTCCCAAAATCAATTTAAATCAATGGTCATTTAAAAAACCATATAATGATATCATGAAACATATCTTAAACATCATAAATACACGAATAGGTATATCACTATGCAAAATTTAATTATACTTATGACACTCAACAGAGATGCACAAAAATTACTTTTACTGTACAAAAAAAACAAACGCATATATTTCTTTTACGGTATTTCAGAGCGAACTGAAGTGAAGTACGCAAAGAGGTATTGTGCTCGGGCTTCTTTGACACGAGTAAACAAATTTATTAATTCATTAGGTTTGCTGTTATGGTTAATGTGACAACCTACCCGTGAGACAACAATACCCGGTCTCCCCTAGCTTTATAACAGGCTTGATCAAATATTTTTGAAATATTCTAATTAACAAGGTATTTATTACACATTTTTAAATTTTAGTTCATGACATAATAACTCAAAAATATTACATAGTGTTGTTCAGTTTAGGTTCATTACTAAGTGTGTTAAGTTCCAGTACTTATTCGTTTGACAGGCTGTATATATTTGTATATACCAACACAAACATTTAAAGCGTCAGCTGTTTACTAAATACCAAACAAAATCGCTTGGATTTTTACAAATACACAAAACGTAATTAAGCCGTTTAATAAACCGAGCATCAAGAAATACAATTCGATGACCCAATTTTAAATTAAAGCTTGCATCGAGAGTGACAGCTTTCACGTTTTTGCCAAGATGGATCCCATATGCGCACGTCCACCGGTATTTTCAATACTAAAAAAAGTTCCATATTAAAAAATAACGAAAGTGTGTTATGGTATGGGGGGAGAGCAATTTGCCACGACATTCTTGTCACGATATCAAAAGCATGTTGTATAAACGCGACTCGAGAAAATGATTCCGAGCTGAAACAGCGAACTTCGACATCTGTTGATTGTTACTGTTATAGTTAGAACCTGATAGAGACCCATCGTGCATTTCTCTTATTGATGAGCAACACCACCTGACACCCACACACATTACAAGCTGTCATCTACTCCCAGGTTATGCTCGTGCGGTTATTTGCACGTGCTGTCTTCTGTTAATACATAATGCAAACACGTGCCATCTGCACTTACGTCCTTCTACGATCCCTGTGTGACTTGTGATACCTGATGATGCTTGCCTACATTTTATTGCTGCCTTTTCTTACAAGCTATGACTTTTTACTTTCATCCATGTTTACATGTTTTGCAGAATTGTTTTCTTCTGGTTAATTTTTAAGACTTTTTAAATTCTTTTGATAGAATGATTAGTTTTAAATGAGCTTCAACGCTTGGTTTGAGAAGACCTACTCTTACTACATTACTGTTTTATTGTAAATTATTTTTTTGTGTCTTATGCACTGCATTGAATCAAAAATATTGTTTATTTTGTGTTTCTTTATTTATTTTTAATGTTTTGTAAACTTTTTCAATTCAACTATGGACCTATGATAAAATAAGCATAGAACATTTACATATTGAAAAACAACATTGACGTTTTGACTAAATTACATTTGAACTATTTACATATAGGTAATAAACATAGTTATTTAAACAAAAGAACAACTAGAAAATAATTCAACAAAGCAGTCTTTCAAAATCATTTGGAATTCAAAGATTTTAATTGCTAAAACAATTTTCATTTCTAAAACAGAAAGGGATATATAAATGCAGTTTTAATATTTAGATTTCAGGGATGATTTTATATTAGGGTTGTAATTTTAGCAATTATATTTTAACTAGAAATGCGTTTGACAAGGCAGTTCTTTGAAATTGTATTCAAAACCAAAAATGTCAATAATAAAAACATTTCTAACTCTGAAAATAAAGAGATATATTATTTTTCTTTATTATTTACATTTAGGGGTTGTTTTTATATAAAGGTTAGTAATGTTAGTAATTATATTTCAACCAGAAAAAAATTTGACAATGCAGTTCTTTGAAATTATCTTCAAACCAAACATGTTGATACTAAAAACATTCCTAATTATGAAACTAAAAGAGTTATATTAATTCCGTTTTAATATTCAGATTTTGGGATAATTTCACATAAGGGTTGTAACTTTAGTAATTATATTTGAATCAAAAAGGAAATTGACAATACAGTCATATGAAATCATTTAAAAACCAAAGATGTTAATAGTAAAATCAGTTCTAATATTGAAATTTAAAAATATTTGTTAATGCAGTTTTAATATATAAATTTTTGAAATGATTTTACATAAGGGTTATAATTTTAATAATTATATTTCAACCAGTAAGGCATTTAGCAAGTTCAATTCTTAAAATTATCTTCAAATTAAAGATGTTAATATGTAATAAAAAAAGGCCTAACTCTGAAAATAAAAGAAATATATTATTTTTCTTTAATATTTAGATTTGGGGGTTGATTTTACATAAAGATTGCAATTTTAGTAATTATATTTTAACCAGAAAGACATTTAACAATGCAGTTCTTTAAAATTTCTTCCAAACCAAAAATATTAATACTAAAAACACTATTAACCATGAAACTAAAAGAGTTATATTAATTCGGTTTTAATTTTTAAATTTTGGGGCTAATTTTACATAAGGGTTGCAAGTTTAGTAGTTATATTTTAACCAGAAAGCCATTTGACATTGCAGTTCTTTGAAATGATCTCCACACTAAATAGGTTAATACTAAAAATATTCCTAACTATGAAACTACAAGAGTTATATTAATTCGGTTGTAATATTCAGATTTTGGGGTTAATTTTACATAAGGGTTGTAACTTTAATAAATTATATTTGAATCAAAAAGGAAATTGACAATACAGTCTTATGAAATCATTTAAAAACCAAAGCTGTTAATAGTAAAATCTGTTCTAATTTTGAAATTTAAAAATATTTGTTAATTCAGTTTTAATATATAGATTTTTGAAATGATTTTACATAAGGGTTATAATTTTAATAATTATATTTTAACCAAGAAGGCATTTGGTAAATTTAGTTCTTAAAATTATCTTCAAATTATAGATGTTAATGTATACTAAAAACAATACTAACTCTGAAACTAAAATAGATATATTTTTTTTTAATATTTAGATTTGGGGGTTGATTTTTACATAACGGTTGCAATTTTAATAATTATATTTTAACCAGAAAACCATTTGACAGTGCAGTTTTTGAAATGTTCTCCAAACCAAAGATATTAATACTAAAAACATTCTTAACTATGAAACTAAAATAGTTATATTAATTCGGTTTTAATATTCAGATTTTGGGGCTAATTTCACATAAGGTTTGTAACTTTAATAAATTATATTTGAATCAAAAAGGAAATTGACAATACAGTCATATGAAATCATTTAGAAACCAAAGATATTAATAGTAAAATCAGTTCTAATTTTGAAATTTAAAAATATTTGTTAATTGCAGTTCTAATATATAGATTTTTGAAATGATTTTACATAAGGGTTATAATTTTAATAATTATATTTCAACCAAAAGGCATTTGGTAAATTCAGTTCTTAAAATTATCTTCGAATACTAAAAACAATACTAACTCTGAAACTAAAAGAATATATTAATTTGCTTTAATATCTAGGTTTTGGGGTATATTTTACATAAAGGTTGCAAGTTTAGTAATTATATTTCAACCAGAAAACCATTTGACATTGCAGTTCTTTGAAATGATCTCCACACCAAATAGGTTAATACTAAAAATATTCTTAACTATGAAACTACAAGAGTTATATTAATTTGGTTGTAATATTCAGATTTTGGGGTTAATTTCACATAAGGGTTGTAACTTTATTAAATTATATTTGAATCAAAAAGCAAATTGACAATACAGTCACATGAAATCCTTTAGAAACTAAAGATGTTATTTAAGAATCGTTTTTAGTTCTGAAATTTCAAACTATTTAATAATGCAGTTTTAATATATAGATTTTTGAGGACGTTTTACGTAAGGGTTGTCATTTTTATAATTATATTTCCACAAGAAATAAATTCTCAATGCAGTTCTATGAAATTATTTAGAAACCAAAGATGATAATAGTAAAATCATTTCTAGTTCTGAAATTTAAAAATATCTATTAAAACATTTAATATTTAGATCTGTGGGATGATTTTACTTAAGGGTGGTAATTTTAATACTTATATTTTAACCGGAAAAAAAATTGACAAAAGCCTGTGAAACTATTCAAAAACAACAATTTCAATACTAAAACATATTTTTGTTCTTAAGCTAAAATAGATATATAACTAACTTTTGTTCTAAAATTTATATTTTGCAGATGACTTTACATAAGGGTATTAACATATAACTTGTCTTATGTAGAATTATGCCTAAAATTAATTCTTTAGTATATTAACCCTCCGAATACTAGGTGACTGAATGTCACATGCCATACTAGGTGGGTTTGCCATTCCGCGAAAATAAAATGATATAAAATCCACAAAATTGTACTTTATGACAGTTACACGAAAAATTAATTGATTAATTTTAATCTTCTCTCTCCCTTCCACTCATTGCTATGGTAAATACATTTTTCAATGTAAATTCGATATTTACTAAATTAAGTTTAAATTTTTGATTTGAAGGAGCGTAGAATAAATTATATAAATGTAATAAATACGAAGATGTGCGCATTCGAGCGAAAAGTGGCACATTTCCGAGCGAGGGAGCAAATGAAGCGCGACGCGGAGCGGCGCGCTTCATTTTCCCGAGATCGGAATGTGCCACTTTGAGCTCGAATGTGCACACTCGGTTTTAAGCTCGATTACCAAGCGTGCCGTTTTTAACAAAAAAAAAAATTGGTCACTAGTTATACCCCACCTCGTACACGGAAGGTTAAGTAACTTTTTCAGTATATTAAGTCATAAGAAAGAGATATTTTGCTGTGTTTAGCTTATGTTTAATAACATGGCACAAAAGAGTACAAAAATGTTCTAACTTTAACGACTATTACATAATCAAATTATTTGATACCTTTTTTATAAAAAAAATTAAATTTTTATCTAAGACCAACTTCACTTTGAATGCCAACGAAACGGTTTAATTTTCCGTAAAGGAATCGTCGGGGGCGCCGCCGAGATATTTAATATTTTTAAATGTGCCAGGGAATAAGTTCCAGCTTTTTCCTCGCACTTGAAGTTTTAATTATGCTTATTAAGTTTTCGTGTTAAATGGAATAAGTTTGTTTTAGCCATAAATAATTTTTAAACGGTTCGATGAATATTTTCGTAATTCCGTCAGTTTTACCCTTTGCAATATGCAGTCACGCTATGCGCCTTTCTTGCAGCCCCAATCGAAATTCGCCCTTTAAAAACCCACGCTTTTCTCGCTCCCAAAAAAAAACTTAGATCGACGCCGAATTGCGTAAAAAACGAAGTCAACGATAGACGAGAATCATTTTTTTTTTGGATTAATTAAAGTTATTAAAGTTAAATTGTTTCTTAGATAATGAACTTCGTAATTAAGCAAGTTTTTTTTAACTTTTACATCTCGCCGTTATCTAAGGTGGTGTTTTTTTTAAGCTTGCACAAACTGCGTATCTTCGCGAAGAATCGACTTTTATTGTTAAAAATAATTTAAAAGTTTGATTAAGCTCGGGGGCGGCCCTCCTTCGAAATAAACTCGGAAAACGTTTGATTTGGGCGGAAGAAACGGCGACGTCCCATTTAGGGGGTACTAAAACGTAAAAAAAGGGCGAAATAGAAGGGGCGATAAATGGTAAAATATGTTTTTAAAAAGCAACAAAGTTGAGCGGCGCGGAATAAGTGGTTTGTGAAAAAGTGATACCTATTTCGTTCGTAAAATATAAATAACCGGGGAATGATAAAAATTATTTACCACTTTTTCGTTACCAAAATTATTGTCAATCGTGCTTTAAATCGAGTGTGCACATTCGAGCTCAAAGTGGCACATTCCGATCTCGGGAAAATGAAGCGCGCCGCTCCGCGTCGCGCTTCATTTGCCTCCCTCGCTCGGAAATGTGCCACTTTTCGCTCGAATGCGCACATCCTCGTATTTATTACATTAATATAATTTACCATAAGCTCCTTCAAATCAAAAATTTTAATTTAATTTAGTAAATGGGTGATTCCATTCTAACTGTGATTTTTTGTGTCCTATACTGTTTGCTCTCACTGGTCATACATTATAAATCTATTAATGAAGTTTTTGTATCAATACGATCATCATGAAGATATTTCATCACTTTTCTTGTAGAATATAATTTGCAGCCCAAAGAAAACTTGCAATATGTCACTTAAATGTCAGTACCGTGTCATGTCCTTTTCTAGAATTTACCTATAAATCGGTTATTTATTTTTTTGCAATAAGTAATTCACTCAATTAACTGATAAATCTTAATACACATAATCAAACTTAAAAAAAAAATAAACGAATTTATTTTAATACATCAATTTAACATTGAATTTTGTTTAATAACTTTTGTCCTCAGATTTAAGCAAATTTTTAAATTTGAATTTGTATGACTTGTGCGCCATTTACTTTGAAACAAATGAAACAACTAAAAAGCCATATTGAAATTACGTTAACTGAGCTATGTTTACAAACATAACACAAGTTAAGTTCTCAAGCGAGTTTGTGTCATTTTAAAACACAATTTTTAAAAGATGATGTCGTGTATTTACTTGTCAGTACCGTGGTATTGGTAAACTTAATTTAACGATTAATTTTTTTCCTCATAAAGAATGAGTTTCTGTACTTATTACTAACCTAAGTTATACGGTAGAAGGAAAATTTTTTCAGCTAAACCATTATATGAAACGGATAGCTTGTTTATTCAACTTTAAGTTTCTTTTTTTTTAAAGGTTGGTTCGATTATTTTTTACCGAGATACCGGACGTTAAATAGAAAAAGGTACTTTTGTCTTCAATTATTGATATCTCTGTAACCAATAATCGTTCGAAAAATTGCAAAGTAGTTTTGGAAACTGGACAAAACACCCTACAAGAAACGGCTACAATTTTTAGGAATTTTTTTCCATAGTAAACATAAATTTGAAAAAACATGAAAAAATAAGTAATTTATCGTTTTTTAGAAAATTGACGGCTAATGTTAAGCGTGATTTTTATAGCTGAATATACTCCCAAAAATTCTGTGAAGTTTCAATTTGATCTGGCGAACCGTTCTTTTGAAAAAACTTTTGAAAAAAATTAAACCGTCGCGTTTATTCTCGCTACACACTTCATAATCATGATTAAAATAGAAAAACATTTTTTTTGAGTTTTGTAAGATTTTTACCGCAAACAAGATATTGGAAAATTTTTTCGAAAAAATTTTTATTTTATTAATTCAATTTTCTTTGGTTTTTAAAACTAAAGAACATATTGAAAAGTATGTAGTAAGGTCTAGAAAACAATCATGTATTACAAATTTTTTTTAAAACTGCAAATAAATCTTAATATTTTAATCTTTTTTCCATAACTTCACATATTTCTTCAGTTCACATTATTTTGCGGAACATTTTGTGCGAAGTTAGGGAGGTATAACTGTAATTGTATTTTATCCAATCCGTTAAGTTGCTTTGATTGCTCTAATAAGAATGTATGCAGACACTTTTCTATGAGAAAAATTGATTATTCTTTAAATGATAAGGTGGGAAAAATAACTAACAAAATGAAGCAAAAAATTAAAAAATCTGAGAATTCATCGTAAGAAGTTCAAAAATTGCCAAAGATGACTGAAACTGTATCACTGTGTAGAAGTTTAAAAATTAAATATGCTGTGATGAAAACCAAAAAAAAATTTTAATTAAGTTAACTTTTGTGAAATATGTTAGATTTGAGTTGATTAATGTTCGATATAAATTATAATGTATTATTTGTTATAGATAAGTTCCTATAGATTATTGAAATGTTAAATAATCAATAAAAAAGAGTTTTAAAATGTTACAATACAATTCATAAATGAATTTAATAATTTTTCTGAAGAATGTCTACCAAATTTATTTTATGTCAGTACCGTGGCATGGAAATTATAAAATATGATTCTCATTTTCGATATTCACTTTTATTTTTACTATAAAATGGAGTAATAATATGCATAAAAAAACAAAAAATGTTTAGTTATAGAATTCAAAAATTTTCAATCAAAAAGTAACAGTTATAACGGAATCGCCCATATACAGGTTCTAGTATCGGTAATTTCAAAAATTTGAGCATATTCCGCGCGGAAATCTGGGTTACGGATATCATTTTTCTTGTACATCTTTCTTTCGAGCAATATTTCAGGCTGAAGCAAACAACACTTGGGTCGCGTTTCAACTTGAAAAATGTTCTCGTGTCGTTTATTGTGCATGTTGGGTTTTCCTTCCTGCAGTAATTCTATAACAAAAATCCAGAGGAAGTGCTTTATTACGTTTTTACTCTGCGTTGTCTGAAATTATGGTCGGTTGAAAGCTTTATTTAATAATTACGTTGTTACCTGCGTTCCACAATGAAAGCTTAAGATACTTCTTATTTCCATTTAGCGGCGTTCCGCGATTTTCCGAGCGCGCCCATTTCAAAACAACTTTTAAGGAATATTGTTTATCCTCATTAATATTTGAAATCGAAGAGTTCGAAAGGGGGCTTTGGTTTTGCGAGTCCGATTCGAGGATCTCTTAAACGTTCCTGAATCTTTTATCAGGGACGCCATCCGAAAATATAAAGGTGGTAGCGTGTTCGAATGAACCTATTGGGAAAGTCAAATGGTGAGAATAGTGGATACACAGGATTTGCGGGGTTTTCATAACCCGAAGTGACTACTGAATATCCATTGTAACGACGCCTATATGCTTCGATATCCTTTTATGGAGGCCAAAGCCTGCAATATAGACTCTTCGGTCCGTAACTTATCGAAACATACCTCTTCATATCAACCCCTTCGGCGTTCTTTTTCTACTTTATCTGCCCCTATTCAATTTTATATCTGCCTAATCAATAAATTACGTTCTTTCATTAGGCCGTCTCGAATTCGACGCAAAGCTTCTTACCGTTAATGTTTTGTGCTTTTAAATGCATATTCGTATTGTTTTTTAATGACCATTACGTTATTTTGGGTTTTAAATTAATTGAAATTAAATGGAAAGTAATTTTTTCGTGAAAATTTAATCAAAATTTTAAACAATGTATATTTTTTTAATTTTAATGAAAAAAAAAACATTACTTGGAATATTTATGTGCATCGTGACCATGCTGAATAATTTAATATGTTGTTAACCTTCCGTGTACTAGGTGGGGTATAACTAACGTGAACAATTTTTTTTTGTTAAAACGGCACTTTTGGTAATCTAGCTTAAAACCGAGTGTGCACATTCGAGCTCAAAGTGGCACATTTCGATCTCGGGAAAATGAAGCGCGCCGCTCCGCGTCGCGCTTCATTTGCCTCCCTCGCTCGGAAATGTGCCACTTTTCGCTCGAATGCGCACATCCTTGTATTTATCGAATTTGTCTAATTTATATTTCACACTTTGAAATTATTAATTTAAAATTAGTTTATTAAATATCGATTTTATGTTCGAATAACTTATTAAACATAGCAATGAGTGGAAGGGAGCGAAAAGATACGAAAATGTCGTCAGTGCGAGTGAGAGGGAACGATTAAAATTATTCAACTGATTTTTCGTCTAATTAATTGCTTCAAATTATTGTGAATCGTGCTTAATACCGAGTGTGCACATTCGAGCTCAAAGTGGCACATTCCGATCTCGGGAAAATGAAGCGCGCCGCTCCGCGTCGCGCTTCATTTGCTTCCCTCGCTCGGAAATGTGCCACTTTTCGCTCGAATGCGCACATCCTCGTATTTATTGTATTGGTATAATTTGCCGTGCCCTTTTTCAAATCAAAAATTTTAATTTAAATTAGTTAATATCGATTTTATATTCAAAAAATGTATTTACCATAGCAATGAGTGGAAGGGAGCGAGAAGATACGATAATCCTGTCAATGCAAGTGAGAGGGAACGATTAAAATTATTCAATTAATTTTTGGTGTAATTTATTGGTCTAAATTATTGGGAATCATTAAGAAATTTCCGTGAAATTAATATGTATTTCAATAAGGAGGCAAGAATGAAATGCTTGCTAGGTTTTCTTAATATTCGGTATCGTAATTGACACGTGTCATTGGAATTTAGTACGCAAGAAAAGACTCAATAGTTTATAAGGTGAAGAAAAAGTTAAGTTTTTGTATTTTTATTAATAAAAGTCTATTCTAATGTAAGGTGACCAGAAGTCCGCTTTGGGCGGGACAGTCCCGATTTTTAACAATTTGTCCCGCATTCCGCGGCATTTTATTAAAATTCCGACTTTAGGAAAGAAATTAATTTAATATAGCTAAATTTTTTATTTACTTTAAAAAAAGAATAAATATAAAATAAAATTTATACGCGGGCAGGACGCGTTTTTACTACAGTTAATCAAGTGTGGACATCAGAAAATTCACAATTAAGTGTTGAGACTTTGAACGCCATTTTATGTGTAAAATATAATTTGATAAGTTTTTGTGAATATTTTTACATTTTAAATAACGACAGCAATCTACTAAAAAAAATTCACTCAAATGAGAAATATGCCAAGAAATAAAATAATATACATTTATTTATTATATTTGCAAATCGTACTTATGTTGAAATTTAAAAAATATATTACGATACTATTTTTATTTTTTATGAAACTTTTTGACCCCTGTCAATTGTGTTCCGCTTTACCAATGTCAAAATCTGGTAACTTTATTCTAATGCATAAGTAAATATGTCTTTAACCTAAACCTATTTATTAGTGGTTATTAAAATATATTTCTCATCATTGAACTGTCAGAAAGTAGAATTTTGTGGATTTTATATCATTTTATTTTCGGGGTATGGCAAACCCCACCTAGTATGGCATGTGATATTTTGTCATGCGCAGGGTTAATAATGCTTTATTTTAATAGGAAAAAAATTACATAATTAGTCCAGAAGTTTTTTTAAATATTTTTATATCCAAATTCAGCAAAGCTTAAAAATAGGTAATTTATTTTTGTGTTCCGATATAGTTTTGAATTTTTATTATTTTGTTTATAAATTTATATTTTAATAAATGCTTCAAAATGACTAATCGAAGTTGTAGTAAAAGACGTAATTTAATGATTGAACTTAAAGAACCTAACGGTAAATTTAAAAATAAAACTTAAACTTTATTTCTTTGAAGCTTAACCCAACTTAGTAAGTGTATATTGCTTATAGTTGATTAAACATAGTTTTTATTTAACATTTGTTAAAATATATAGTGGTTATAAATTGTACACCAACTAGTACATGAATAGTTTACTGTTCTGTAAGTTTTAATTCCGCAAAATCGATTTTATATTAATTCATAAATATTAACGGATTTATGTACCAACGAAACTTTATTAGCATGTATTGTATATTTAGCAGAGCTTAGAACCGCTATCTTCATTATTCGGGTTTCCGTTTCGGTTCAATTGGAAACATATACCAGGTGTATCATTTAAAGTGCCACGAGCTTATACAGTCGAACCTCGATAAGTCGAAGTTGAAGGAAAACTAAAAATAATTTGACTTATCAAAAATTCGGTTTATCGAAGTTTGATTGAGGAGGTTCGACTGTAATTCCTAAAATAATTAAGGTTTGAAATGACTTAAAATTGAAATTATAAGTCCATGGCACTTTGTTGAAACACCCTGGTAGTCGAAAATAAAAATCGTAAATTAAAGCAATCGCAGAAATCGTTCAAAAATTGTAATGTAAATGCCCAAAAATTTAATTCAAATAAAACGTAAACAAAATGCTTATTGCAAATCGAATTCTGACACCCGTTCCCCGCACATTTTAGTTGTAAAAGGCACGTCGACGAGCTTAGTTCAACGCTCTCCAGAATTTTAGACTACTAGTGATTATTTAAATGTGTAGAGTGACTGTGTTTATCAGGTGCCTTCTACCCTTAAGATGCACCCCTTCTGCAAAAGTCAAAGCTGTAAGTTTTTTTTCAAAAATCTTTATTAATATTGTGTAAAATTAATGGTATCTCAAAAATTTTAGTACCGCTGTGCTTACAAAAAAATTGGCAATTTGTGAGCTTTAGTGGCTTTTGCAAAAAATCAAAACTAGCCCCTAAATTAATTTTCTTTGTGTTGAATTTTGTTACGTCACAGAATGACATAGAGACTTCGAGCTATTTGCGAGCCGACTTATCGCATTTCTACCTGGCTTTTGAGATATCATTTTATTTTGCCTGTTTACAATTTGAGTTTTTAAACTGTACTTTAAAAAAGAAAGCAGCTTGAAAACCACGTCCGTTTCTGCGAACGTAACGGTAAAATCTTATTCAGAAAAATCTTTGAGAGAAAATATACCGGGTGTATAACTTAAACCACCACGAAGTTATCGTTCAGGCAAAAATAACGGTTTTTTTGGTTTTCGGTTCAGTTTCAATTCGAAGCCCTGATATATATTAACAATATTAATTTTTAAATTAAACTTTTACTTTTGGTTGAGTGTGAAATAGAATAACGTAATTATTTAAAGAAGTTCAAATACATTAATAGAATTTTTTTAGATTTCTTTTGATCCAGAATTTAACACCAAGTTGTGCTAATGAAAAATACAAATGTACCGCCAAAAATAAAAATACTAAAAACTTAAATTATTTAAAATAAATTTAAAACAAAATTAAAAGGTACATTATTTTTCTTCTTTTAATATTTTCGTTGAGTATCTTTATCACAATATTGAAAGACATTTAAGGCATTGTAGCAAAGGCCACATATATAATTAAAAATACATGGAAATACACGTTAGTAATGTTATCTAAAATATTTAATTTTATAATTAGCCGTTTCAATTTTGTTTACTAAAAATGTTTTTGCAAAAAATACACAAGAAACTCGAAACAAAATAATTTAAATGTTTGCTGTCAAAATTCGAAACCATCAACACGTGTTATCTCTTATCGAAAGTCCGGTCTGCTTTATCGTAAATGTTTTACAAACACAGTTGTTAATAATACGTCGAAGGGTAAACATCACCGTCTAAATTTAATTTTTAATTGTTGAATAAGTTAGTGAATCGAGTGTCAGTGTTTACAAAAGGGCTTCTACCTTCAGAGTGCTGGTCTTGTGCAATAATCAAAATTGTAAGTGCTTTTTAACTGCATTTCTTAGAATTTATTTACCTAATAATAACAAAAAAGTATTCTATTACTGATTAAAAATTACGTACCGCACTTTTACGGTAATGACTTTTAAAAATAATTAGTCCTTACAAGCACAATTTATTTTGTTGTTTGTTTAGCGTTAACAAATATCTTTAAGCTTCTAGCTATTGCGAGTTTATCATATTAGAAACGTGATTTGGAGCAGCGAAGGTGTTAATCTCGTTTAGTCATTTTATATTGTGTAATTCTATTGATTTATTTACTAATAGCTGAATATTCGATTATTTTCTATTTCTAAAATCAAAAAAGGTTAATACTTTTAGGTATTTCTTAAATTCGTAACAAACTCTTAGAACCATCATGACAAACAATTAATAAGGTAAAACGTCCAGTCCGTGACCAGTCCTTACCAGTGAAAGACCATTACGAGAAATAATATATTTTTTATTATTGAAATTTTAAAAATTAAAGTAGGTACTAAAATAAATATATACTTACTATATTTTACTACGTACTAAATAAAAAAATTATGTAATTTTTTTACAAAGTATTTTTCAAAATTGAGCAAAAGGTATTTGAGATTTTGGAACTGGCCTTAATTGAAAAGGTCTAAATTATGAAAAAAATAATAGCCCATTCAAAAATATTTTAGATTAAGGGAGGTATCGAGCTCTCAATTTTTTATAATATATTTTACTACGTTTCTGAATAAGAAAATTATTTTTCAAAATTGAGCTTTAAGACATTTGAGATTTTTGAACTGACCTTAATTAAAAAGGTCTAAATTATGAAAAAAATAATAGCTCGTTCAAAAATCTCTTAGATTAAGGGACGTATCGAGCTCCCAATTTTTTATAATATATTTTACTACGTATTGAATAAGAAAATTATTTTTCAAACTTAAGCCTTAAGGCATTTGAGATTTTTGACCTGACTTTAATAAAAAAGGTCTAAATTATAAAAAAAATAATAGCCCGTTCAAAAATCTTTCAGATTAAGGGAGGTATCGAGCTCCCAATTTTTAATAATATATTTTACTGCGTACTGAATAAAAAATTATTTTTCAAAATTGAGCCTTACGGCATTTGAGATTTTGAAACAGACCTTAATCAGAAAGGTCTATATTATGAAAAAAATAATAGCCCGTTCAAAAATCTTTTAGATTAAGGGAGGTATCGTGCTCCCAATTTTTAATAATATATTTTACTACGAACTGAATAAGAAAATTATTTTACAAAATGGAGCCTTAAGGCATTTAAGATTTTTGAATTCATTTTAATCAAAAAGATCTAAATTATCAAAAAACAATAGCCCGTTCAAAATCTCTTAGATTAAGGGAGGTATCGAGCTCCCAATTTTTAATACTTACTAAAAATAATTAAATTGTTAGGTACTTACATTTTGAAAACTTTAATAAAAAAAGGCATATAAGATTGCATAAATAAATATATCATGAATCTGAATAAATTTGTTTAATTGTTATAAACAGTATTTCTTGTAACGGTCATTCACTGGTAAGCGGTCGCGGACAGAACATTGTACTCCACTCTGAAAGATTAAAAAATACATTACTATTGTACACAAATTAATTACAACAACAGTGCTAAGTTTTTTTAAATTATTGTTTTCCAATTTTACGACTCAAAATTGTATCATACAAAAATCGTCTAAGGGTACAAACCAGCACCCTCTTAGGTAGAAGCTTTTTCGATTCGAAACAAGAAAATAACATTAGTCTGAGTTAGATGCGTACACCGCAGTTTCATAGAAAAGATTTTAGCCACATTTTAGATACAAAAGTAGATTTGAATTCAGCGTACGACTTTCGAATAAAGAAAGAAGACCGAAAACGAAGGAAGCTGAAAGTTGGTAAAGCAAACAGAACTTAAATGTCTCCCTGGGGTGGTTGTTGAAATCAACCCAACAACCCCTTCAAGAATATTGCTAAACAACTTATGGTTTAAATACTGCGACCGTCAAACAATCCAAATATCTCTTAAAAACACCAAAGCGAAGCAACTTATTTACAAAAAAAAAAAAACGTTCAGCAATTTTCGTAAATATAACACTAATTTCCCTAAAAGAATAAATTTTGATGGCTTACATTTAAAACATCCTAAATTCTAATTTTACGAAGAGACTTTCGAAACAAATCCAATATTTGAGGATAGAAAAAAGGAAAAAAATAAATAAGACGTTCGAAGAGTAGATCTATCGAAATTAAAAGAATAATGTACTAGAAAATTTCTTTTCTAGCTCATAAAAGCTATAAGCCAGTACCTAAAAAGGAAATAAAGTGGATAAACAAAAGTTTCTATCTGAAAAGTCAAAGCCACTCTTTAAAAGAAATCGTAAAAAGTTAAAGACGTTGATCTCTGAAAGCTCATAAAGCCCATATATTCGAAGTAAAGCAGGTTATCCCACATAAAATTAAATATCTGTAGTTTTATGTCGGCGAGGGATAATTTTAATTCGAAAAACGGGTCGCCTACGTTTGTGCAACACTCTAAAAAAAAACACAAAAATCTAATTAATTATGTGGGGCGCTTATTAGCGGGTTCCTTAATTTTTTTTATTAAGGCTAAATAGTTCGAAGCGTGCCAAGAAACTATAAGTAAAAAAACTAGTGCGTTGATTTATAGCCTATCAACAAATTTCGTCATCTGTGGGAATGCATTTTCGTCGCAATAAAAACGTAGATAATACTCATAAATCTTAAATATTTCCATAGAACCGTTGTTAAAAGCCACCCCTAAGTATTTGTTGTTTAAATGATGTTGGCGTGCAACACATACTTAACCCATATATTACATTATTAATATCCGACTAAATTTTACAAAATCTCTTATCGTACGCGAGATCGGTCTTTGTAAATGCGAGTAAACAAAATGTAATTAAGTTCTGGGTTTTGGTGGCGTTTTAATAGAGTTATAGTTTTTTTTTTAACAACACAGAAAATAGGCGTAGATTTCGGTTGGAATTGTAGTTATTAAAAGTACCTACTTCTCGTTTTTAGCTTTTTCTTTGACACGTTTAGTACGTCTGTTTTAATTCGTCAAAAATAAAACGCGAATTTAGGAAATGTAATTTATTTTTATACTTCAACGTATAATGCTAGAATGCGTTGAATTTTGATTGAAAACTAGTACAAGGCTACCCGTGCAGAAATTTACTATGGATGGCCTAACAGTGGTAGGGGCCCTTAAATGCTACGTTGTGGATTCCACGTTATAGAATTACTTCAATTTTTTTTAAAGTGAATTGATCATTGTCAATCGGGGCGAAAAGCACAGGGTTGTAATTATTAGTTAAAATTATTTAGAAAGCAAATTAATTATTGTGAATCGAGCTTAAAACAGAGTGTGCACATTCGAGCTCAAAGTGGCACATTCCGATCTCGGAAAAATGTGCCACTTTTCGCTCGAATGCGCACATCTTTGTTTTTATTGCATTTTTATATGTTAACAGCCAATGTTTCAAATCAAAAAAATTATTTTAGTCATTTCCATTAGATTATTTGATTTGAAAAGAAGAAAATTGGTATAAACATCCCAATGTGAACCTTCCCGTGCAGAAATTTACTATGGATGCTCTAACATTTTTACATTACAATGTATAACAGGGTTTTTGTAAAAAAAGCACTGGTGATGAAAAATGGGTTGTGTACAATAACTAACCATTTTTTTCCTGTTAAAACGGGATACTTAGTAATTTTTGTTTTTATTTTAGATAGTTACTATTCACAAGTTTCAAAATAAATCTAAAGCTTCAACCCTTAATTACTCGAAAAATTAACATTGAGCACTATGCCGTTTTTGCACGTATCTTATGAAAAAAGTCTCAAGATGAACCCGTGCAGAAATTTACTATGGATGCTCTAACAGTGGTAGGGGCCCTTAAACAGAACTAACAATAGAAAAATATCTTTTGTTGTCTTTTACCTCAGCTGGATATTGCTTTATGTTTAACTAGGCTTTTGTAATATTCTAAGGAAATTTATTTTCTTATTATACACCAGGTAAAATATTAAATGTAAGGGAAAACGTTAAAGCACCTTATTACATTGCCCTTAAACGTCCCCCATTACATTTCTCTTAAAGGCCCACTTTTACGAAGCGTGACCATCTTTTTAAGGTCCCTTAAAGTGTAAGTGAAATCTTTAAAGGGCCTTATTAAAACCCTGACACAATTTCTGTACGCTATAGCGTACGGTTATTTGAATAATTACTTCTAGGGTTCTATCTAAACAAAAAAATAGGGATAAAAAATTATTTATTTTATTAAAATGCACTCGGGTTTTTCGAAAATTTTTCATACAAAAATTAGCCATTTTATATTTCGATTGCGAGAACAATTAATTTCTCAAAAACAAATAAAGATAATTTAAATGCGATTTTAATTAAAATATACTACACAAATTACTAAATTCTACTATCAATTTTAAAAATATCTTCTCAACTTATAATGAATTTGCGATTTTTTAGAGAACTTGTTTAATTTTGATAGAGCAATGTTGGGAAATAAAAATATTTAATGGCTTTCTGCTTTGATGACAACTACGTTGATTTTTTTGGTATCATATAACAAAGCTTTGTTAACAACAAAGTAAAAATTAAAAACCGTATACGTTATACGTTAAAATAGTATTTTTTCAAATTTTCTGTGAATGAATATTTTCGTTCGTGCAATTTGCTTAATTTAACTATTTTGGAATAAATATAATCTCATCTCTGTTTAATTCCTTGATATTAATTTTCTAAACGCATTTAATCTTTTAATTTAGTAATAATAACAATAAATAGAACTCACGATATTACGTAAATTTTAACAATATAACACCTGCTTAGAATTAAAATCGTACCAAAATCGGGATAACCACAGCAGACGTAGATAATTAGTATAATCATTATATTTCATGTAGTTTAGTCATCAATGAAAGAAAGACCTATATTATTAGTAATAGATTGTTTCCAAATGTTTCAAGGATAAAATCAACATTCTACTTCAACCAAACTCCATATTTGTTTTTCTTTATTATTTATTTCCAATACGTTTTTAACATCGCTATTGTTTATTAAATAATTTATTACCTTTCCACTCAAATCTAGTTTAGTACTTATTATTATAAATAGAATTAGTTTTCCTACCCTTTTTTATAGAACAATTTGTATCGGTTGCCATTTAATAGTTTTCTTTTTTATTTCAATTGCACAAGTTATATAATTGTGTCTTCAATATCGAAAATTTAAGTTGATTGAAATCGACTTTGTTTATTTTGTGTATATCTTTAATTGATTTTAAGAAAAGTATATTTTTTAATATTTCCATTAATTAAAATTGAATTTTTGTTTACTTACATTGTTTTGAAATTACATCTGTTGTGGTATTAAGAATCTCATAGGGTAAAACGCTTACTGAATAACCAATTTGGTGCATCAAGATCTACCAATATAACAAAAACATATAAAAATAATAAACAAATTAATAAAAGCAAAATAACATTTACAGTTGAAAAGAGATACTATTTTCGTTTATAAATTAATGAAAACATTATTGCGATTTGGTCGTAAACTTTGTATAATTAACTAAATATAAACAGTATAAAATGAGGAGTTCAGTAAATGACCTGTTCCTGCAAATATTGACCGGTATATAACGCAGTAAATGACTGATTAATTAATTCCCCTATTAAAAACGAGTAATTCATAAAATTTTGTAAACCCTATACTTCCATGTACCTTCGTGTAATTTTTTGACAAAGTTCTTTTTGATATTCTTTAAATCACAGGTTTTCTTGTCGCTTAGAAGATTACGCCCATCTTTTTTTAATTGCGTTCTTTAAAACTTAAACATTATATTAAAATTTAATTATTTTATCTATGTACTTCATTAGCACTTTTATATCTTTCACTTAAATGAAAAAGAAGGCATACCAGATTGCATATAAATATATATAAATCAATTTTATTAATAATTATAAACATTATTTTTCATAACGGTCGTTCGCTGGAAGGGGGACACACACTGGCCGATTTACCCTAATATGATTTTCCGTGCCACCGTTCCAACCATTTATTTTAAATCCGTCCGTAATGTATCGCATTATATGATGGTCCAACAAAATCTAAAATCGAAAGGATTAGCGAGATCCCATACAATTTACTAGGCTCCCGGCCCCGCATCGATAAAACTAGAATTTTAGAGCGAACATATTCGAAAATATCTTAGATAAGCGTTTAAAAATAATATTTCCGAACCGTCTTCGTTCGTCTCTACGCTCGCTGAAATATTTTAAAATTTCGACTGCGGAAACCCAAAGGTATAAAGGAATCAAAGCAAATCTGATCGAGAAATCGAACGACCGAATATAAAAGGGCAACTTATACTGTACACTTGCAGTAACCGTAAAAATGCTACCGTAAGCTTATTTTATAGCCGAGTTGTCTCTAAAGAAGCAGTCGACATATTAATTTTTCCAGTTTGCTTCTTCTCGATCGATCTTCGAACGTCCGACTTAATTTTTTGCGGTTCGTCGGCAATCCTTGGCCGCAATTGGGCTTCGGCTATCGGAATGAATGAATTAGTGGTGTGGCAATGGGTAATAAGTTATTACGAAGCGGTCGTAATCTGAAGGAAACACAGGAGACTTAGCTTCCTATCTTAGAGCGAAAATTACACACGTGATTGAATTACATAGCAGCTGACGACACAAAGCAACACGCTATCACATCCCTTAATTGCATTAGTGCCTGTATATGGCATTAAAAGGTTCTGTATATCGAAGTCGATTGCACTTCGTCCTTTAATATTAGCCTTTTTCCTTCGGCTATTCAATTATTGTTCTAATTAGATCAATTTCGAATATTGAAACTTAGACGTTAATATTTTGCGCGCATCAAAGAACTCCTTCCGAAGATCATTTATGTTCCTATCTAAAAGGCACCTCAACTTAATAAGGCCTTAAACGAGAAATTGATATTGTGTTTGAGAGCATTAATTATTAACATGTATGTTGAATCACAATCATAATAATATTACGGCGTAGGTATATAAATCGCCCGATATATTAATGCACGTGAAAGCCAACTTGAATAGGTAAATATCTATTAATAATAATTATTATTATTATAAAAGAAATTCGCAAACATTTTTTGCATTTAATTTGGTTGTGCCGGTTTAATAAAAAAGGTATTAACAATTTAAGACACACTTTAAATAAAAAACGTGAAACTACAAATCAAAATGGTACATCTTTCTTTGTTTAAATTAGGTGTTTTTTTGTTACCAAATTTAGAACTATTTATATAAAAGTTATAGTTCAAAGTTCAAAATTTTCAAATTTTAAAACCGCGTTAATATATCTTTATTAATAAAGACGTTATTAACAATTTAAGAAACACTTTAAATGCAAACGTGAAACTACAATGCAAAATAGTGCATCTTTCTTTGTTTACGTTAGGTCTTTTTTTGTTATTAAAATTAGAATTATTTATATAAAAATTATAGATCAAAGTTTAAAATTTTAGAATTTTAAAACCGCTTTAATATATCTTTATTAATAAAGAAGTTACTAACAATTTAAGAAACACTTTAAGTAAAAACGTGAAAGTACAAGCAAAATAGTACATCTTTCCTTGTTTAATTTAGGTCTTTTAATGTTATAAAAATTAAAATTATTTATATAAAAATTATAGTTAAAAGTTCAAAATTTTTGAATTTTAAAACCGCGTTAATATATTTCTATCAATAAAGAAGTTATTAACAATTTAAGAAATAATTTAAATACAAACGTGAAACTACAAAGCAAAATGGTACATTCTTCTTTGTTTAAGTTAGGTTTTTTTTTATTACCAAAATTAGAATTATTTATAAAAAACTTATAGCTAAAAATTCAGAATTTTTAATTTTGATACCCCGATATATACCTTTAGTAATAAAGAAGTTATTAACAATTTAAAAAGCATTTTAAATAAAATCGTATAACGCGAAAGCAAAATAATACATCTTTCTTTGTTAAATTTAGGTCCTTAATTATTATTCAAAATAAAATTATTTATATAAAAATTATAACTAAAAGCTTACAATTTTCTAATTTTGAAACCCTGTTAATACATCTTTATTAATAAAGAAGTTATTAACAATTTAAGAAATACTTTAAATACAAACCTGAAACTACAAAGCAAAATGGTACATTTTTCTTTGTTTAAGTTAGATTTTTTATTATTATCAAAATTAGAATTATTTATAAAAAAAATTATAATTAAAAGTTCAAAATTTTCAAATTTTAAAACCGCGTTAATATATCTTTATTAATAAAAAAGTTATTAACAATTTAAAAAGCATTTTAAATAAAATCGTAAAACGCGAAAGCAAAATTGTTTCTTTGTCAAATTTAGGTCCTTAATTATTATTCAAAATAAAATTATTTATATAAAAATTATAACTAAAAGCTTACAATTTTCGAATTTTGAAACCCTGTTAATACATCTTTATTAATAAAGAAGTTATTAACAATTTAAGAAATACTTTCAATACAAACGTGATATTACAAAGCAAAATGGTACATTTTTCTTTGTTTAAGTTAGGTTTTTTATTATTTTCAAAATTAGAATTATTTATAAAACAATTATAGTTCAAAGTTCAAAATTTTAGAATTTTAAAACCGCGTTAACATATATCTTTATTAATAAAGAAGTAATTAACAATTTAAGAAATACTTTAAAGACAAACGTGAAACTACAATGCAAAATGGTAGATCTTTCTTTGTTAAATTAAGGTCTTTAATTAATATCCAAAATAAAATTATTTACATAAAAATTATAACTTAAAGTTTAAAATTTTTGAATTTTGAAACCCCGTTAATATATCTTTATTATTAAAGAAGTTATTAACAATTTAAAAAACACCTTAAATAAAAACGTAAAACTACAAGCAAAATAGTACATCTTTCCTTGTTTAATTTAGGTCTTTTTTTGTTATCAAAATTAAAATTATTTATATAAAAATTATAGCTAAAAGGTCAAAATCTTTGAATTTTAAAATCTTGTTAATATATCTTTATTAATAAAAAAGTTATTAACAATTTAAAAAACACTTTAAATAGAAACGTAAAAATTTCGGTTTTTTCTTGGTATCAAAATTAAAATTATTTATACAAACATTATAGCTAAAAATTTAAAATTTTTGAATTTTAAAATTTTGTTACTATATCTTCATTAATAAAAAGTTATTAATAATTTAAAAACACTTTAAATAACAACGTGAAACTAAAAGCAAAATAGTACATCTTTCCTTGTTTAATTTAGGTCTTTTTTTGTTACCAAAATTAAGATTATTTATATAAAAATTATAGTTAAAAGTTCAAAATTTTTGAATTTTGAAAGCCCGTTAATATATCTTTATTAATAAAGAAGTTATTAACATAAGTTTTCAATTTATGACGAGCAATGTGAGATTTTTAGTCAACTAGTCAAATGAATGTTCAAACCACACAAAAAGCACTAACTTTATTGGACGGGCAAAAATTTTTAATTTAAACAATTCCCTTCGGAGAGGTTATTCTTTACGTGTATCCGAAATTTTATAGAAAAGTGGGTTTCCGGAAAAACTACCCCAAGTCGGCACAAGGCAAACTTTTAATAATACGAAAATATTTTTACTTAAGAGAAGCATTAATTGAACTTAGTTTAAGTGTAAATAATTGAGAGACTTTCTTCGACATCGCTCTTGAAGCGCCTAATGTCATTTGGTGTATAACTTAGCAACAAATGGAAATAGCGTGTTACTTACAGGGAACCATAAATGATTAATCTGGATAAGCTTAAAGAGGTTCGGAAGTGAATTCAGTTTCCAAGTAAATTTTCAACGGCGGCAGCCCCCCCTTTCTATGACCGTTTGTTACACACTTAGTTTTCAGCTGCTCATCCTTTCGGATTTACTGCTTACAAAACAAACCGTTTAACGCTTGACCTTAATCTCTTTAATGTTAGGAACGATTTAAAATTCGTTTATATCGAAGATCCATGAGAAAATGCGCCCTCGCGAAGAGATAGTTTTTGTGTTCGGGCTTGATTGCTGACTTTTGTGCTTGTTTTATTTATTTTATGGATGTCCCGACTCCTTATCCTGAAAAGTGGCGCAGTAGATCCTATTTAAGGATATTTACCGCTTGTCCTGGGTTCGTTGTCTTCGTGACCCGATAATCGTGCTACGAAGGAGATTAGATTTTTGCCGAGATCGTTTATCATCCCATTATTATTTTAATAATTCTTCTTCTTCAAATCTATTTGTTCGTCGGAGAAGATGTGTGTGGCCGAAAGCCTCTTTCGTTCGCTTTCAAAACTTTGATTTTATTATATCAAATTTCGCAATTAAAATAATCCGCCAAGTTAAAGTCCCTTTTAAAATCGCGATGAGATTTTGCACTTAATGCGATTATTGAGTGAAAAGCGTACCGAAGTGGGTTTCATTTTCTTAATTTCAAAGGGGATTTTTATTGAAATAACTTTTAAGACGCCGCGCCATCCTGATGTTAAATGTTTACGTTAATTTCGTTTATTTGTTCGTTTATTATTATCGATATTCTGTTTATTGTGATCAATGTTGAGACTGTTATGCAATAGGACAAACTATATGTAACAACGCCTACCTTAAAAATATTTATTCATATAATGCGCCACCCAGTTTAGAAAACGCTGGATTAACCCCTTTGCTAAATTTAAAAAAAACATTTACGTAAGCGATTTGCTTTAAATTTTTACGGGTCGTACCGATGGACCCCAAACCGACATAGCTGGAGCCATTCTTCCTTGAACCTTCTTCAACTCTTTAAATTGTCGAGAATTTCTCAACTAATTAAGGGTTGAAGTTTTAGGTTCATTTTTGTGGCACAAAATTTTACGCTAAAAAAATTGTAGGTACCGCTGTTACTTGATGACGGATCTTTAAAAACTATACAGATTCGGATTTAGCAGACTTTTTGACTTCGGACTTCTAATTAATTTTTTCTAAATTTTCATTTTGAAAAATCGTAGTTCGGTTATATGCGAACGGTTCTTTAAAGACTATTCTGATTCTGAAAGGCCGTTTATCTGAGCGTGAGACTAACCAAAAAAATCAATAATGCCCAATGTTAAATCTGTGAGAAAAACGCGCTTGAATCTTTCAAATTGTAAATTTAGCTAAAATTTTTAATTTTCAAAGTGCTGTAAGTCCGCCGTCTTTGCGAACTTCGTCAAATCCTTTAATTTCTGAACGTTCCCAAGCCCTACGCGTCGTAATCCGGTCCTAACTCAAAACCTCCAAAATCGGCCAAAATGGGCAAAAAACATGGATTAACGCCTTGCGTATTTTTGAGAAAAAAACATTTTAGGTAATCTATTTGCTTTAAATTTTTACGGGACGTTTCTATGGACCCCAAACCAACATAGCCGGAGCCATTCTCCCTTGCTCCCTCTTTAACCCCCAAAATTTTCGATAAAATTTATTAAATCGAAAAAATACATTTCGACTCACAAAAACGATCGTAGCGCCTCATTTTCGATCCGATCATTAAAAACAACCCGGATTCTGAATTCTGAGACTTGTTTCCATAAGATAGGTACAAAATTGGCATAGGGCGCAATGTTAATTTTTTGAGTAATTAAGGGTTGAAATTTTAGGTTTATTTTTTGCACAAAATTCTACGTTAAAAAAATTGTAGCGCCATTATTTGTTGACGGATTTTTAAAAACTAAACAGATTTGCATTTGTTAGACTTTTTCCTTCTGAAGGGTGCAAGAAATCATAAGCATGCTATTTGAAATTCTCGAGAAAACGAGTTCGAAGAGTTCGACTTGTAATTAATTGTTTTTAAATTTCCACTTTAAAAAATCGTAACAAGGTTATTTGTGAACAGATCTTTAAAAGCCTTTCAGATTCTGAAAGGCCCTTTATCGGAGCGTAAGATCAGCTAACAAAATCAATGTTAGATCTCGGAGAAAACATTTTTTTTCGTAATTCCTCATAGTTTGGCCGGAAACGCGGGCGCAATTAACATTGTTTTTCTTATGGACAGATTTACTCCTGCTGCGCCGTAATGTGTATGAACCCTTTCCGTTTTGTCTTTGCCTAAGTGGATAAAAGCGCTTCCGAAAAAGGGAATAAAAATTTAATCCCTTGTTTATAAAATCTAGGCTGTGTGTGTACGTAAGAGTTGTTAATATAAATGCTAAAATTTCGAGTTAAATTTCAAAGCAAATGGTAGGAGCTAAAATTTAATTAAAGGCTTTAATAATTTAGTAATAATGCAAACGGTTAATGGGTCATCAGTCTTTATATCCAAAGCTCCTTAAACAAGGGAACGTTTTGAGCAAATTTCGTCAACTTAATTAAGTAGTTTCATTTCCTCTCTAAAGAACGTGTCATTACACTTGTCATCAAAAACAGGCACGTTCAAGAATAAATCAATCTTTTAACGGAACGAGGTTTTGTCAAAAATGGTCGAGGAAAAAGCTCTCTAAAGGAGAAGAGAGCGAACGGCTAAATTGTCACTTCCCATACATGCCAGGAATATTAAAGACATATTTCACGAAATTTATGACTTTTTCCGTTATATTTATAATACAGGGCGGTTTAAAATCAAAATGGCAGTTGTAATCGTTTATCATTATTCGACTTGGAGGGTGTTTGGAGCCGGTGCAGAGCTCTTTGTTCTCGGATTAAGTATTGGGACTGAGTTGCATCACTTCCCTCATAACAATTGCAATGAGCTTAAATTCTAACTTTAATGAAAAGCTCTTTCGAATTGTGCTCTGCAACTATGCGCGTTTCGTTTGTTGATATTTGATAGAACTTGCGATATGGGATTTTGTTTTACGCTATTGCTTACGAATTTCAAATTCCATTAGTGTATCTTTTCGGGGCTGCCATGAATTGTACCAACTTAGAAAAAATATTAGAGGTACAAGAGGTGAGGGGTTTTTAGAAGAATGTCTCTAGTCTTTAATTACTCAAATAATTAACATTGCGCCCTATGCATATTTTGCACGTGTCTTATGGAAAAAAGTCTAAGAATTTCGAATCTGGGTCATTCTTAATGATCAAATTTAATTTTTCAAAAGGGCGAAAAATTTTGTTTTAGAGGGAAAGCGCGGGTAAATGATACCGGCTATAGTTGCTGGGGGTACGTAGAAACATCCCCTTGCAATATAAAAATTTTATTTATTTTTTTTTTTCCAAACAAACATGGATTAAAAAAAATACACCTTGACTCAAAAAAAAAATCGTAGCGCCCTTATTTTTGATGCAATCATTACAAGCGAGATGGATTTGGAATTCTTGGACTTTTCTACATAAGATACATGTAAAATAAGTATAGGGCGCAACGTAAATTTTTCGAAAATTAAAATGTGCAATTTTTGGGCCCCATTTTTGCACAATTTTGAACTTTAAAAAAATTGTAGCGCCGCTATTTGTGAACGGATCTTTAAAAACGGAACGGAACGGATTTGGCAGCCTTTTTGGCTTCGGATAGGCCGAAGACACCATAGGCGTGCTATTTAAAAGCTTTGAAAAAAACGTTTTTAATTTGAAAAAACATGGATTTTAACCCATGTTTTTTTGGCAAAAAAATGAAAAAAAATAGAATTGCTTTATATTTTAAGGGGATGTTCCTACGTACCCCAAGCAACTATACCCGGTGTCATTTCCTGGCGCTCTCGCTCTAAAATAAAAAATTTTGCCCTTTTGAAAAATTAAATTTGGCTTTAAAATGAAACTTTTAAAACGCTATAACTTTTTTATTTTTTAGAAGTGCGCGGAATGCATTCATTTTCGAACGTATTAGATCTTAGTACGTCCGAAACCGGTCTTAATTCAAAACGTCCAAAATCGGCCAAAATCGAGAAAAAACATGAATTAACATCCATGTTTTTTTTTTCCGATTTCTGGCGCCTTTGGGGGTTTTAAGTTAGGACCGGATACGGACGTGTTAGGGTTGGAAACGTTCAAAAATGAAAGGATTTCACAACATTCGCAAAGATGGCGGAATTACAGTATTTTGAAAATTAAAAATTTTAGCAAAATTTACATTTTGAAAGCTTCGAACGCGTTTTTCTCCCAGACTTAACATTGGGCTTTGTTAATTTTTTTAGGTCATCTTACGCTCCGATAAACGAACTTTCAAAAGTCCTTAAAGATTCAGTTAACAAATAACAAAGCTACGATTTTTCAAATTGGAAATTTAGAAAAAAATAATTACAGGTCGGAGTCTTCGAACCCGTTTTTTTCGAAAATTTCAAATTGCACGGCTACGAGTTTTTAATTGTATCCGAAGACGAAAAGTTCAACGAATCCGAATTTGTATAGTTTTTAAAGATCCGTCTACAAATAACGGCGCTACAATTTTTTTAACCTATAATTTTGTGCTGCAAAAAACAACCTAAAAGTTCAACCCTTAATTACTCGAAAAATTAGTTGCCCTCCACATTTTCCTATTTCACGTCTTTTATAAACTCTTTTCTTCTCTTACATTTAATTGCATTTTTCTAAAATTTGAGATTGATTTTTCTTTGATATTTGTTACTGACATAGGGAACTCTACACTAGTAACATTAATAATATCTACTAAGCCTTGGAACGAATAGATACTCATATCGAAAAATTAGTACTGTTCGTGCCAATTTTTTTATTATTTTAATAGGCCATAAAAAAGTAATTATACCTTAAATGTATCCAACAAAATTATATAATTGTTTATCTAAAAATGCATCGCATCAATTACTAAGCGCCGAACATATCCAAAAGCAAACAAAAAACATGAGCGCAAGATAGAAAATACAAATTGATAGCTGCTACAAATTAACATCGACAGGCAAAAGCGAAAGAAAATCCATTAACCATGCAAAAGATAAAAATCGCCGTCATAATTCGTGCCGATGCACTTGCACTTCGACATCTAAAATTTGCAGATAATTAACGAAATTAAAACGAATAGTCTTAGGAAAAGTGAAAATCGTTAGTTAAACGCAAAACATAAAGTTCCAATTAGAAAGCGAACACGCCATTCCCAATTTAAAAAGATTTGCTTAAGTTTTATCTGCGGCAATCAAATTTAATTGCATTTATTTGCATGCCCAAATACGAAATGTGTTTGCGGCAACAAAAAAGCAATTAGGATGGGCTTTGGAAGTTGTAAACCAAAGTCGGCAATCAATCAATTTTTTGACGTAACCGAAATTTAACGACAAATTAGGTAGGTCAAAGTTTAATATAAACTTCCTACTTATTTACGAAGGCAAAAATCGTTCGGAAAACGAACGGGAAAAAATTGAACTCCTCTAACGCAGTGATTCTCAACCTTTTTTTTTATTGCGGCACACTTTTCAAAAAATTGTCAATTACGATACCGAATATTAAGAAATACTAACAAGAATTTCAATCTTGCCTTCTTATTTAAATACAAATTAATTTCACAGCAATTTCTTAATGAAAAAAGTAAAAATTATAAAAAATTTGCGAAGCTCAAAGGAGACATTTTGAGAGCGCAACTACGATTTTAAAATTACTTGAATTTTTTTAAAGTAAATTGATCATTGTTAATCGTGGCGAAAAGCGGAGTGTGCACATTCGAGCTCAAAGTGGCACATTCCGATCTCGGGAAAATGAAGCGCGCCGCTCCGCGTCATAAGATCGAATACAGTAATTAAAAAAAAAATGATGAACTCTGTGTTCACTTTTACCCGTCAGTCCTGTGTCCAATTTTAAAATTTGAAATTGCCCCCAATTATAGAAATTCAAACGTTAAATCCTTATTCAGATTTTAATATTGGTAGTAAAGTTAGCTAAAAAGCACTCCCTTTATACGACAGGCATTTGAAAACAGTAAAAACGGCGTTATTATCGTGTAAGCACGCGCAGTTCCAGACAAAATGTCAGTTCTATGGCGAGTAATTATTTCTTTACGTAGATATATTTCGTTGTGATTTATTTATGACAAAATGTGATTTGTTAAAATATATCATCCATTTAATGGAAAATCCGGTAGAAATTTTACTTTGAATTATAATCTTAAAATTGTGTCTCATTTATCAGTTCCGTGTCGTCAGTTGCATGTCCGAAATTTTGACAGAAGACGTATTACCATGGTACTAATATATAGTACATACATTCATCCATTAATTTTAATACTTTCTAATATAATTAATAATTTTTTCTAATACGATTTTATTCATAAAAAATGTGTGCATTGCAAAATTTTAAGATAGTTGTATCAAAGTCGCAATAAGTCTTGTATTGTTTAATAAATGATATATTTCATTTGTACCCTGGTAACCTCGTCAGTTCCCTGGCATTCAAATTTAGAAAAATCCAAATATCTCAAAAATTGTTTGAAAAAGTGACTGGCCCTGTTTGGAACAGTGTATTTATTAGATTACCTATATCTTTATAATAAAATACTAGAAAATGTTTACCTAAAACTATACAAACAAAATTAGGTCAAAAGTTACCCAACTTTTATAGAATCACCCATATAAATATTTTTTTTTATATTTAAAAATTGAATTAATTCATAAATGAAATCTAATTACAACAGTGTATACAAAATGTCTATTTAAACTAATTTGTTTATAATTTTCAGAAAAATGAAAATTACTCAACAATATTTGGAGACATTAATTTTGACATATAAACCTTCAACAATCCGCAAAAGATGATATAAAAATCAACTAGTTCATTTTAGTGGCCCACTTCAAAAAATTTGAATCATTTGCAATTTTAATTAATCAAAAATGCGAGTTAGTAAATTTTTGAAAGTACATCTGAAAATATTTTTATCAAGCTCGCTACAATTAGGCGTGCGGAAGAGCACCACGATAACTTATCAAAAAGAATAAAATATCTAACTTTTTTCAAACAACAAATAGATCTAATTTATTCGATTTTTAATTTTTTGAATCGAAGAATAAAATAATAATATAGGCAAATCCGAGAAATACGAGAATGTGCGCATTCGAGCGAAAAGTGGCACATTTCCGAGCGAGGGAGGCAAATGAAGCGCGACGCGGAGCGGCGCGCTTCATTTTCCCGAGATCGGAATGTGCCACTTTGAGCTCGAATGTGCACACTCGGTTTTAAGCACGATCACAACGCTTTCCATTTAGAAAAAGAAAAAAACTTGATCAAATTATTAGCTATATGTTTACCAAAAACCCAACAAATATTAATCACTAAATAAAACAGTCGCACATTATCTTAAAATCACAAAAGCAAAAAAAACACTGTTTAGTGCAAAATACAAAATAAAATATTTAATAAGAAATACCTATGTTTAATTTTCGCAACGAGTCCAAATGCCGTTGACAATCTGGATAATCGCGAATCCGTATAACTGAGGTCCGGATAATTGTGGTTTTACTGTATATCTAAAATTTTGCGGCACACAAAAGTGCCGCGGCACAATGGTTGAGAATCACTGCTCTAACAAATCGTTTCCTTCGCTGCTTGTTTGGCTTACTTTACATTTCGAATATCGACGAAATTCTTTTTGTTTAAATAAGCCAATCTTGTATTTGTTTAGCTTGAATTTTCGGTAATTTCCAACTCTTTCCGACGTCAGATTGGACGACTTATAAATGCGTGGGTCGTCGTCTTCAAATACAAACACAACAACAAAAAAAAACGATAATGCGATATAAATAAATATTTAAGAAAATTGTTGATCTGCGTCTATAAAAAGCGTTATTTTTTCGGCGACCCCTTTTTTCCTAATTCTATTTAAATAAGCTATGCCCAGCAAGCATTACGTAATTTTTTAGTTGCTACCCCATTATCCCAAACTGTCGTTAACTCGTAATCCAAAACAAGTCGCAAAAAACGGAAGCCTTGCATTAAAATTACTTTAGTGCTCGTTAAAAATTTGAAACAATGCCCCCGAATGATTATAAAACATCGTTTTGCATTTTCTGGGTTACTATTGCCCTTTAAATATTTAATTTTAATATGAATTTTAAATTTTACACCCAAACATTTAATAAAATAATGCGTTCTTTTTATGTGCAGAAAGCGAGTGGACGTTTGCGCCCTTTGCATCTGTACGCTTCTTTTTTCGGCTGGCCTTTTAATTATTTACTCGTTCATTTTTTGTTCTGCCATTAAATTAAATCGTAGTCATCTTAGAGTCATGTGGGGCAACTGTACGCAGTTTTGAGAAAATTACTTCCAGAACAAAACTGTTTTATAATTTGAAACAAATCACCCTTTATTGTCTTTCGTGGATTTTAACCCATGTTTTTTTGGCAAAAAATGAAAAAAATAGAATTGCTTTATATTGCGAGGGGCTGTTCCTACGTACCCCTAGTAACTATAACCGGTGTCAGTTCCTGGCGCTCTCGCTCTGAAATAAAAATTTTCGATAAAACTAAATAAATCAAAAAATATACCCCTTGTTCACAAAAAAAATCGTAGCGTCCTTATTTTCCATGCAATCATTAAAAGCGAGACGGATTCGGAATTCTGGGACTTTTTTATATAAGATACATGTAAAATAAGTACAGTGCGCAACGTAAATTTTTTGAGTAAAAAAAATTACAATTTTAGGACCCCTTTTTGCACAATTTTGAACTTTAAAAAAATTCTAGCGCCGTTATTTGTGGACGGATTTTTAAAAACTATTTAGATTCGGATTTGGCAGCATTTTTGGCTTTGGATAGGCCTAAGAAACCATAGGCGTGCTATTTCATAGCTTTGAAAATACGTTTTTCTTTTTGAAAAAACATGGGTTTTAACCCATGTTTTTTTGGCAAAAAATGAAAAAAATAGAATTGCTTTATATTGCGAGGGGCTGTTCCTACGTACCCCTAATAACTATAACCGGTGTCAGTTCCTGGCACTCTCGCTCTGATATAAAATTTTTCGATAAAACTAAATAAATCAAAAAATATACCCCTTGTTCACAAAAAAAATCGTAGCGTCCTTATTTTTCATGCAATCATTAAAAGCGAGACGGATTCGGAATTCTGGGACTTTTTTATATAAGATACATGTAAAATAAGTACAGCGCGCAACGTAAATTTTTTGAGTAAAAAAAAATTGCAATTTTAGGACCCCTTTTTGCACAATTTTGAACTTTAAAAAAATTCTAGCGCCGTTATTTGTGGACGGATCTTTAAAAACTATTTATATTTGGATTTGGCAGCCTTTTGGCTTCAGATAGGCCTAAAAACCATAGGCGTGCTATTTCATAGCTTTGAAAATACGTTTTCTTTTGAAAAACATGGGTTTTAACCCATGTTTTTTTGGCAAAAAATGAAAAAAATAGAATTGCTTTATATTGCGCGGGGCTGTTCCTACGTACCCCTAATAACTATAACCGGTGTCAGTTCCTGGCGCTCTCGCTCTGAAATAAAAATTTTCGATAAAACTAAATAAATCAAAAAATATACCTCTTGTTCACAAAAAAAATCGTAGCGTCCTTATTTTCCATGCAATCATTAAAAGCGAGACGGATTCGGAATTCTGGGACTTTTTTATATAAGATACATGTAAAATAAATACAGCGCGCAACGTAAATTTTTTGAGTAAAAAAAAATTGCAATTTTAGGACCCCTTTTTGCACAATTTTGAACTTTAAAAAAATTCTAGCGCCGTTATTTGTGGACGGATCTTTAAAAACTATTTATATTTGGATTTGGCAGCCTTTTTGGCTTCAGATAGGCCTAAAAAACCATAGGCGTGCTATTTCATAGCTTTGAAAATACGTTTTTCTTTTTGAAAAAACATGGGTTTTAACCCATGTTTTTTTGGCAAAAAATGAAAAAAATAGAATTGCTTTATATTGCGAGGGGCTGTTCCTACGTACCCCTAATAACTATAACCGGTGTCAGTTTCTGGCGCTCTCGCTCTGAAATAAAAATTTTCGATAAAACTAAATAAATCAAAAAATATACCCCTTGTTCACAAAAAAAATCGTAGCGTCCTTATTTTCCATGCAATCATTAAAAGCGAGACGGATTCGGAATTCTGGGACTTTTTTATATAAGATACATGTAAAATAAGTACAGCGCGCAACGTAAATTTTTTGAGTAAAAAAAATTGCAATTTTAGGACCCCTTTTTGCACAATTTTGAACTTTAAAAAAATTCTAGCGCCGTTATTTGTGGACGGATCTTTAAAAACTAATTATATTTGGATTTGGCAGCATTTTTGGCTTCGGATAGGCCTAAGAAACCGTAGGCGTGCTATTTCATAGCTTTGAAAATACGTTTTTCTTTTTGAAAAAACATGGGTTTTAACCCATGTTTTTTTGGCAAAAAATGAAAAAAATAGAATTGCTTTATATTGCGAGGGGTGTTCCTACGTACCCCTAATAACTATAACCGGTGTCAGTTCCTGGCACTCTCGCTCTGATATAAAAATTTTCGATAAAACTAAATAAATCAAAAAATATACCCCTTGTTCACAAAAAAAATCGTAGCGTCCTTATTTTCCATGCAATCATTAAAAGCGAGACGGATTCGGAATTCTGGGACTTTTTTGTATAAGATACATGTAAAATAAGTACAGTGCGCAACGTAAATTTTTTGAGTAAAAAAAATTACAATTTTAGGACCCCTTTTTGCACAATTTTGAACTTTAAAAAAATTCTAGCGCCGTTATTTGTGGACGGATTTTTAAAAACTATTTAGATTCGGATTTGGCAGCATTTTTGGCTTTGGATAGGCCTAAGAAACCATAGGCGTGCTATTTCATAGCTTTGAAAATACGTTTTTCTTTTTGAAAAAACATGGGTTTTAACCCATGTTTTTTTGGCAAAAAATGAAAAAAATAGAATTGCTTTATATTGCGAGGGGCTGTTCCTACGTACCCCTAATAACTATAACCGGTGTCAGTTCCTGGCACTCTCGCTCTGATATAAAAATTTTCGATAAAACTAAATAAATTAAAAAATATACCCCTTGTTCACAAAAAAAATCGTAGCGTCCTTATTTTCCATGCAATCATTAAAAGCGAGACGGATTCGGAATTTTGGGACTTTTTTATATAAGATACATGTAAAATAAGTACAGCGCGCGACGTAAATTTTTTGAGTAAAAAAAATTGCAATTTTATGACCCCTTTTTGCACAATTTTGAACTTTAAAAATATTCTAGCGCCGTTATTTGTGGACGGATCTTTAAAAACTATTTATATTTGGATTTGGCAGCTTTTTTGGCTTCAGATAGGCCTAAAAAACCATAGGCGTGCTATTTCATAGCTTTGAAAATACGTTTTTCTTTTTGAAAAAACATGGGTTTTAACCCATGTTTTTTTGGCAAAAAATGAAAAAAATAGAATTGCTTTATATTGCGAGGGGCTGTTCCTACGTACCCCTAATAACTATAACCGGTGTCAGTTCCTGGCGCTCTCGCTCTGAAATAAAATTTTTCGATAAAACTAAATAAATCAAAAAATATACCCCTTGTTCACAAAAAAAATCGTAGCGTCCTTGTTTTTCATGCAATCATTAAAAGCGAGACGGATTCGGAATTCTGGGACTTTTTTATATAAGATACATGTAAAATAAGTACAGCGCGCAACGTAAATTTTTTGAGTAAAAAAAAATTGCAGTTTTAGGACCCCTTTTTGCACAATTTTGAACTTTAAAAAAATTCTAGCGCCGTTATTTGTGGACGGATCTTTAAAAACTATTTATATTTGGATTTGGCAGCCTTTTTGGCTTCAGATAGGCCTAAAAAACCATAGGCGTGCTATTTCATAGCTTTGAAAATACGTTTTCTTTTGAAAAACATGGGTTTTAACCCATGTTTTTTTGGCAAAAAATGAAAAAAATAGAATTGCTTTATATTGCGAGGGGCTGTTCCTACGTACCCCTAATAACTATAACCGGTGTCAGTTTCTGCCGCTCTCGCTCTGAAATAAAAATTTTCGATAAAACTAAATAAATCAAAAAATATACCCCTTGTTCACAAAAAAAATCGTAGCGTCCTTATTTTCCATGCAATCATTAAAAGCGAGACGGATTCGGAATTCTGGGACTTTTTTATATAAGATACATGTAAAATAAGTACAGCGCGCAACGTAAATTTTTTGAGTAAAAAAAATTGCAATTTTAGGACCCCTTTTTGCACAATTTTGAACTTTAAAAAAATTCTAGCGCCGTTATTTGTGGACGGATCTTTAAAAACTATTTATATTTGGATTTTGCAGCATTTTTGGCTTCGGATAGGCCTAAGAAACCGTAGGCGTGCTATTTCATAGCTTTGAAAATATGTTTTTCTTTTTGAAAAAACATGGGTTTTAACCCATGTTTTTTTGGCAAAAAATGAAAAAAATAGAATTGCTTTATATTGCGAGGGGCTGTTCCTACGTACCCCTAATAACTATAACCGGTGTCAGTTCCTGGCGCTCTCGCTCTGAAATAAAATTTTTCGATAAAACTAAATAAATCAAAAAATATACCCCTTGTTCACAAAAAAAATCGTAGCGTCCTTATTTTCCATGCAATCATTAAAAGCGAGACGGATTCGGAATTTTGGGACTTTTTTATATAAGATACATGTAAAATAAGTACAGCGCGCGACGTAAATTTTTTGAGTAAAAAAAATTGCAATTTTATGACCCCTTTTTGCACAATTTTGAACTTTAAAAAAATTCTAGCGCCGTTATTTGTGGACGGATCTTTAAAAACTATTTATATTTAAATTTGGCAGCCTTTTTGGCTTCGGATAGGCCTAAGAAACCGTAGGCGTGCTACTTCATAGCTTTGAAAAAACGTTTTTCTTTTTCAAAAAACATGGGTTTTAACCCATGTTTTTTTGGCAAAAAATGAAAAAAATAGAATTGCTTTATATTGCGAGGGGCTGTTCCTACATACCCTTAGCAACTATAGCCGGTGTCAATTCCTGGCGCTCTAGGTCTAATTTAAAAATTTTCGATAAAACTAAATAAATCGAAAATATACACTTTGACTCACAAAAATTTTTTTGATTGGATCATTAAAAACAACACGGATTCGGAATTCTGAGACTGTTCTACATAAGATACAGGTTTTTATTTGGTAATTACATTTATAATTTGAACGTTTTATTATTTATGTTAAAAGCTATGAATTAAATCGAAATGCTCAAAACCATTTTGCGAAATCAGGTGAGCTAACCTTTGGGGGCACTGATATGAAGTTTATCGGTTTTTGTGTAACTTTCTAATGCATTTAAGTGTCGAACATGAATCAGTTGTACGTAGAACTCTGAAGCAAGCAAACATGTTTAAATAACAATCTCTTAAAATTTGAATTGCAACCCTTAATCTAAGGTGAATTGCAATTTATATTACTTCTTTATTAAATTTATTATTTTTAGTTAACACTTATTGTTAATAATTATTTACTTTATTTTGCAGATTATTCATGGAGGACCTATTCAAAACACCCCCTCGGACAAATTTGTTAAAAAAACTGTGTTTTTATAGGTAAGTATATCTAAAAATTTTATTTTTTGACAAATAATAATATAAACATTTTTAATTCAGAATATTCAGTGTGGCTTTAAATTATTCTACTTATCATTCTTTAACTTTAATGCTTAATTTGTACATTTTGTCTCTTTGATTAACATAATCGAAATTTATTGTTACAGACATTTTTATGTAACGTCCTTTGTTCCAAATGCAAGGTCATTGATTTGTAATAAGAGAGTCATTAATTTTATTTTTATCTTATCTTTATGAAACTCATTGCGAATTATTTATTTCTGTTTTAGCTTTTGTGAAATACAGACTTATTTTGATCTAACATAAGCTGTAAAAGAAGACGTCGGAATCAGTTTGGATTGTTCGCGTTTTCGTAATTAAAAGTGCGTAGTTTAAAACCGTTTTAATGCCCTCCCAGTAAGTAATTTTGTCCCTTAAATAAAAATACTCAGGCGTTTTAATGAAAAAAGATTGTCTTCAAAAAGTCCATGGGTTTAGGCAACGGGGTAGTTTGACTTAATGGTTAAGGAAGACATTGAAATTCTCCAAAGGTGCAGCTGATACCCACCGAATAGGACATCCAAAAAAGATACCCAGTGAGTACTTTTTACCTAATTTTCTTTATAATTCTTGTACTTTTTGGGCTTTGGATAGGTCTAATTAACTATAGACGTGCTGTTTACAAAAACAGAATTGAAAAGTCCGATTTTTATTTTACTTTTTTACAATTTTGACTTTGAAACTTCGTTTAAAGGTTGTTTGGTGAGATATATTCAAAAGCTTCAGATTTTGGTACTTTATTATCGGTGCATTACAATATTAGGAAGAATAAATAAGGTTTAATATCAAGTCATAGAGAAAAACGCACTTGAAAAGTTTTCATCATAACTTTAATATACTACAACTTCCTATTTGTAAAAAATTTACAAAATCTATTCATTTCAGACCTTACTACATCAGCAACCGTTACTAACTCAAAACCCTCAAAATCGGTCCAAATCGCTTTGGTTTTTTTTTTTTTGAGGAAAGAAAAATTTTGATAAATATATTTCCTATAAATTTTTAAAGGACGTTTCTGTGGTTCTTTGATGTCTACAGTCGAAATACTTTTTCCCTGGTACCTTTTCAACACCAAAAGCTTTTCATCAAGCTGAAAATTTAAATAATGAATCCTTTAAGAAATTTAGTATTTTAATTCTTCCCAATGACTAAATTTTCTCATTTAAAATGTAAGCTCCAATTAAAGCCACCTTTTACTAAAGAGCTTGAAGTATAAGCAAACGTGTCCACATTTATAATATCAATAAATGGTATTGCAACATTATAATGCTTTTCTTTAATTCTTAATAATAAAGGTGGGATCCAATGAATATTTACTTTGATGTGGCTATCTAGAAAAATGAGTACATTTCCTGTTGCTTCCTTTGATCCAAAAACTCTTGCTCTTATAAGCTCCTCTCTATTGTTTGTATTAAGTAATTTCGCTTTATCTCTTTATTTAACATCATGCTTACTGCAATTAGAAATATTGGATTGTAAGTTATAAGATCGCTGTACTCATCGATCAGAACTATTTTCTACAAAATATTGCTCGGTGTTCAATTTATTATGGAATGTAAAATCCTTAAAAGATTTAACAGATGCCCATTAGAAAAACAAATTATTATACTTGCTGTAGGAAGATTATCTGGATATATAATATCTTTACATCTAAAAGAAGAAGTTATTTCTTAAAAAATACCTTATGCAATTAAATTAACTTACAACTTATTTCTGGTATCAGGGGTTTCTCTGTTTAGACTTGAGTTATTGCTTATAAGTACATTAAACGCATAAATTTTGTATCCTTCATCTTGTAGGGCTTGGTCTTCTTCAATTTTAACCATACCAAGTTCATTTAGTCCTCAAAATGTTACAATTATATTTAGATTAAATATATATAATGGAATAAGCACCTGGTACTTTTCTCTTGATTGGTTTCAAAGCTTTTATTTTTATGCTGTTTACACATTTATCGTGTGACACTCCTACTAAATTAGCTTTTTTTATACTATCTTCCATATCTAAATGGTTATTATGAACGTCCTTATTTATTTTTGTTCTTTCATAACTCGGAGTGTAACTTGAAGTGAAATTATTTTGATTATCAGAAACTAGTTGTAAATACAAATATAAAAAAATACACCACGTAATGAATGCAAATTCTATTCCATATAAAAACGATTTATTACTACTAACCATTGAAAAAATTGTTAATAATATTACTGTTTGTTTATTAAAACATAATGACCTATGTTTGATTTGCTACATGAAACTTTTTCAAGTGACCGTTGAAGAAGTTATCAGCTTCTTGGTTTCAAAATTTGCATAGACTTTTAGAACTAATCAGTATATGTAGTCTTCACTACATTCACAATAAATTTACTTATACCAACATTTTCAGTAATTTTGTATAACATTTTTATTTTAGTAATTGAAAAAATATAAATGTGCATAATGATTAATTATATTTTAACTTTATTAATCTTTTAGTTTAATGTACTAAATGTATTAAAAATATTACAAAGATTAATTTCAGTTCTTTTGTTCCCGTTATTAATTTTATTTTCTTATCTATTTAGGAAAAACAGCAATTCACGTCAATATTTTGAAGGCAATTCCTGGCGAGCAGGACCAAGGTATCGGCCAAAGTTACCACTTCTGTGTTCGGACTTCTTTCAATGGGATCGTCGCTGAGTTTCCACGTAGTTTAAAAAATTCTATGGTAGGTCCCAGCTAGTTGGGTTGTTAATATTTCTTTTCCTTCTCTGATTGTTTTCGTCTATTTATATTTATATTTGGCACATCCAAATTTCCAAACATATTCGACTTTATTCTATTGGAAACCAGTGCTAACTCAAAACCCTCAACATCGACCAAAATCAAAAAAAGAAGATTAACCCCTTTGCTAATCATTGAAAAATAAATTTTGTTTAAAGTTTTACCGAATGTTCATAGCATCCACAGAATGGATGATTTCACATTAAACAGACTTTCAGTTCCCAATATATACCCTAAAAAGAAATCACATAATTATTAACTTATATCAACTAATTTTAATAGTTATACTTAATCAACATGAGCCCAACAAACCTTCTGCTAGTTGTAATTACACAAATTTTTGTTTGTATTAACAATCGTTGTATTACTACAATTATTTTCATTACAACTTGCTGTTCAAGTTGAATGGCTGTATTACAAATTGTTGGTCAGCTTTCCTCTTCAGATATATTTGAAGAAGTCATAGTTAAGTTTACACATTGTGTTACAATGAGCAAATTACTTCTTAACATTTTGATTAATTAAAACCTACTCGTTCAAGTCACTGTTGAATAAGTAATCAGTTTCTTAGTTGTTTAACTGTAACTATTGATTTTAACGTTTGATATAAGGCAGTTATAATTAAATGTTTGCTTGCTGTTTCTTTAAACTTGCATTAATTTAAAATGTAATAATTAAAAACAATGCAGTTAAGTTTGTAACCTAAAATTGTGTCAAGCGATGGTTTTATTCAGTAATTTATATGAACGGTGTTTTTAATAAGGTAGTTTTAAGGTCATTGTATGTATTTTGTCCGTTCAAAATTTATACATTCGTTTCATTTATTGCTTACTTACCTACGTATTTTTTTAAATTAATCGTTTATTGTGTAGTGTTATTCCATTGATCGATTGTCATTTATAAATAATTAAAAAGTTTGATGCATTTTGAAGTTTGTTTTAAAATTTATTAAATTATTTTGATACCGAAGTAATTTTTGTTTTCAATCTTAATTATAAGCACCTATTTAGACTTATATTTTTATTAATTACAATGTTTTCATTTTAACAGGGGGTACTTTGGGTCAATGCTTCCGCGAAGATCTTTTCTCGCATGACTTGCTGCAATTTCCATCATGAGTTGGGGACCCTTAGACTGTCTTGCAAGGAGCAGAATTTGAAGAAATCATCTCATCGTTATTCTTATTTACCTTTATCATATAAAGATAGTTTTAAATAATTTAATATTTATAATTAGTGGATATCTTGTTAGTTTGTAAGAATTTTTTAATAATTTGTTGGTTCTTTTGTGTGTCTTCGACAAATGATATTGTGCGTTGTGCTCTAGAACCGTTATCCCTAAGAAAGATTTAACCACATCTTCGTCGTTGAAGTATGCTGTTTAATTTTTCAATTAAATCTTAATTAATTATAGATACGCCTTTTTGTAAACAATTTAGATGTCGCTTTATAGGCATGTTTAAAATTAATCAAATTATCTTTGGAAAGCATAAATATTTTGAAGGCATATTTTTATATTTAAAATTGATTATACATTTATATGACGGTAGAAACGTAATTAAAACTCGATGAGAAATAGTTTAACATTATTCGTGGTACGCGGGAAAAAATCTGGAGCAACCGCTTGTTTCATTTTTTACATTGGGCAATCGTGCCCTTTCAAAAACTTATTGATGCAGACATATTTTATTTTGAGTAAACAAATAATACTGTAATGCGGTTTAGATAATACACCTTGGTATTCTCTTAGACGTTATTTCTTCGTAGATGTAAGGTAGCTGATAACAGCAAAGGTCCTTTGTGCTGTACACGAGTCCCTTGCTGTTTGGTCCATTGTGTTAGGATAATTTTTAAGTTCACACATGCACACGTACACACAGTTTTTGTGTCACTTTCTTATTTGTTTGATTTAAATTACTCTTTTAAATTAAAAATTTTATAATATATTTTTTACGAATATTTAGAACTCAGTTTTCATTAAACATTTTCTTTAAATATATTAATTTATGGAACTCAATAAAATAAAAATTCAAATTAAACAAACGCACACAACCCACATAATTACAGAAGGCGGGAAAAGTATTGAAATGTGTATAAAAAGAAAAAAGTAAACTAAAGGGGTCGTTTTGATTTATAATAAGTTTTAAGATATAGTGTCTAAGAAATATCAAGGTTTTCTTTTTAACACACAAGGGAACCTTCTGTTCCGAAATGCGAAAAAGAAGGAAACAGCAAAGGTAATGTAAAATGAAATAGACATATTTCTTTTCCACGCTGTCACAACACATTCTATAAAGCTAGGTTTATTAGTGATTTTTAATTGGTGTTTAAATTTTATTATTGCTAACTTGTCTTCTAAATTATATTTAGCAATAATCAAGTTCCACCTTTATTTAACTTAAATATTTGACTAGCTTAATCTTTATTTTAAATTTATATACTTGGAATTTAATAAAGAATTAAAATCAAAAGATATTTGCTAAAATAAACTGTAACTGAAGATGACAATTAATGGAATCATCTATTAATAACTTTTCTATTTTTACTCTTTAATGATTTCTCACAGTTTTTTCGTATTATTTACTTTCCCCTTTACTCTTGATTTAACTTTATTATTTTTTCTAACTTCTACTTAAAAATTAATTTTAGTCTTAATTGAATGTTTCTTTTATTTAAATATTTTAATTCTTTTAGCTTTTAACTAATTTTTAATCGTTTAAACAATTGATTACATAATTTTTATCTTTTTTCATATGCATTTTATTTTAATAAATTTCTTTTGATTTAACAATTTATTCCTTACCTACCCTTTTAAATTTTATTACCAACAATTAATAATTCTTTATTTAATTACTTTGCTCTTCATACTTTTAGTTAAATGTATATTTTATCATATTTAAACTGTGCTTCTTTCTGGTCCTTTCATTTGTATTATTTATGTATTGTTTAAACTTTAATTGCATTAGTTATTTCTAAATTAATTTTAGCTACAATTATTTTCTACTTTTTAAGAAAGTCGATCTGTCGTTATTTGCCACCCTAAAAAAATACTTACCGTCTTCTCTTTAAAGATGGCTTTAAAAATTTATTACAATCAGACACAAACAACAGCTCTCTTCTGCACTTCTTGTAGAAAAGATTACACACTTTTCTTTGCTCTTGCTACATTTAAGGCATATTGTAAAAGGAGTTGCAATTCGATTGTTGTTAATAATTTTAATTATTAAGTTAAGTTTCATCTAATTTATAAGATTAATATTTGATTCAATATAAATAAATCTTAGCTTTTAAAATTATTAATACGAAGATAACATGAGTTGCAACTCTTTAGTGTGTATAATATATTGTACATTAGGTTAATTTTTCCCTTAATATTAAAAATATTGATGTCTCTGAATTGAATTGATGTTACTTCAAAACTTAGTTCAAGGATCTTTTGATAATACATTTCATCGAGGGCCAACCATTAATTCACAGCGAAATCTACCCAAGAAAGTTAGTAATGGACCAGCGAAAGGAGAACGCTTAGTTTTAATTTATATAGTTATATTTTCTTAATTCTACTTACATTTTTGGTATTGTTGCCTACAATTATTCTTAAAACTATTCTTAATACTACTCTTACAACTATGTTCTTATAACTATGTCTGTTGAACGGTGTCGGGCGTATTTATATATTAAAAGTGCTGAACTTGTAGGTGAAATATTTAGTTTAAATATTTGCAAATTCAGTATCAATTTTGCAATTAGAACACGGAATACGTTACATGACGTAACAATATATTTAGTTATCCTTAAAAATATGAATGTCACCCTACCTTCATTTAGTTGTTGGACCCTTAGTTATTTATCTTTTTATTCATCTCACATCTTTGTATTTTATATAGGTACTTACTTTTTATTTTTTCCTTTTCACTTCCTTTTCACTTCCTCTTTGTTTCTCTAGTTATAACACACTTAATTTTTAATTATTATTAAAAAACGCAGTTATTGTTATAGCTTTTGACCACACTTCTTATTGTTTCTTTCTTACATCGACCAAAATCAAAAAGAAGATTAACCCCTTTGCTAATCATTGAAAAATAAATTTTGTTTAAAGTTTTACCGAATGTTCATAGCATCCACAGAATGGATGATTTCACATTAAACAGACTTTCAGTTCCCAATATATACCCTAAAAAGAAATCACATAATTATTAACTTATATCAACTAATTTTAATAGTTATACTTAATCAACATGAGCCCAACAAACCTTCTGCTAGTTGTAATTACACAAATTTTTGTTTGTATTAACAATCGTTGTATTACTACAATTATTTTCATTACAACTTGCTGTTCAAGTTGAATGGCTGTATTACAAATTGTTGGTCAGCTTTCCTCTTCAGATATATTTGAAGAAGTCATAGTTAAGTTTACACATTGTGTTACAATGAGCAAATTACTTCTTAACATTTTGATTAATTAAAACCTACTCGTTCAAGTCACTGTTGAATAAGTAATCAGTTTCTTAGTTGTTTAACTGTAACTATTGATTTTAACGTTTGATATAAGGCAGTTATAATTAAATGTTTGCTTGCTGTTTCTTTAAACTTGCATTAATTTAAAATGTAATAATTAAAAACAATGCAGTTAAGTTTGTAACCTAAAATTGTGTCAAGCGATGGTTTTATTCAGTAATTTATATGAACGGTGTTTTTAATAAGGTAGTTTTAAGGTCATTGTATGTATTTTGTCCGTTCAAAATTTATACATTCGTTTCATTTATTGCTTACTTACCTACGTATTTTTTTAAATTAATCGTTTATTGTGTAGTGTTATTCCATTGATCGATTGTCATTTATAAATAATTAAAAAGTTTGATGCATTTTGAAGTTTGTTTTAAAATTTATTAAATTATTTTGATACCGAAGTAATTTTTGTTTTCAATCTTAATTATAAGCACCTATTTAGACTTATATTTTTATTAATTACAATGTTTTCATTTTAACAGGGGGTACTTTGGGTCAATGCTTCCGCGAAGATCTTTTCTCGCATGACTTGCTGCAATTTCCATCATGAGTTGGGGACCCTTAGACTGTCTTGCAAGGAGCAGAATTTGAAGAAATCATCTCATCGTTATTCTTATTTACCTTTATCATATAAAGATAGTTTTAAATAATTTAATATTTATAATTAGTGGATATCTTGTTAGTTTGTAAGAATTTTTTAATAATTTGTTGGTTCTTTTGTGTGTCTTCGACAAATGATATTGTGCGTTGTGCTCTAGAACCGTTATCCCTAAGAAAGATTTAACCACATCTTCGTCGTTGAAGTATGCTGTTTAATTTTTCAATTAAATCTTAATTAATTATAGATACGCCTTTTGTAAACAATTTAGATGTCGCTTTATAGGCATGTTTAAAATTAATCAAATTATCTTTGGAAAGCATAAATATTTTGAAGGCATATTTTTATATTTAAAATTGATTATACATTTATATGACGGTAGAAACGTAATTAAAACTCGATGAGAAATAGTTTAACATTATTCGTGGTACGCGGGAAAAAATCTGGAGCAACCGCTTGTTTCATTTTTTACATTGGGCAATCGTGCCCTTTCAAAAACTTATTGATGCAGACATATTTTATTTTGAGTAAACAAATAATACTGTAATGCGGTTTAGATAATACACCTTGGTATTCTCTTAGACGTTATTTCTTCGTAGATGTAAGGTAGCTGATAACAGCAAAGGTCCTTTGTGCTGTACACGAGTCCCTTGCTGTTTGGTCCATTGTGTTAGGATAATTTTTAAGTTCACACATGCACACGTACACACAGTTTTTGTGTCACTTTCTTATTTGTTTGATTTAAATTACTCTTTTAAATTAAAAATTTTATAATATATTTTTTACGAATATTTAGAACTCAGTTTTCATTAAACATTTTCTTTAAATATATTAATTTATGGAACTCAATAAAATAAAAATTCAAATTAAACAAACGCACACAACCCACATAATTACAGAAGGCGGGAAAAGTATTGAAATGTGTATAAAAAGAAAAAAGTAAACTAAAGGGGTCGTTTTGATTTATAATAAGTTTTAAGATATAGTGTCTAAGAAATATCAAGGTTTTCTTTTTAACACACAAGGGAACCTTCTGTTCCGAAATGCGAAAAAGAAGGAAACAGCAAAGGTAATGTAAAATGAAATAGACATATTTCTTTTCCACGCTGTCACAACACATTCTATAAAGCTAGGTTTATTAGTGATTTTTAATTGGTGTTTAAATTTTATTATTGCTAACTTGTCTTCTAAATTATATTTAGCAATAATCAAGTTCCACCTTTATTTAACTTAAATATTTGACTAGCTTAATCTTTATTTTAAATTTATATACTTGGAATTTAATAAAGAATTAAAATCAAAAGATATTTGCTAAAATAAACTGTAACTGAAGATGACAATTAATGGAATCATCTATTAATAACTTTTCTATTTTTACTCTTTAATGATTTCTCACAGTTTTTTCGTATTATTTACTTTCCCCTTTACTCTTGATTTAACTTTATTATTTTTTCTAACTTCTACTTAAAAATTAATTTTAGTCTTAATTGAATGTTTCTTTTATTTAAATATTTTAATTCTTTTAGCTTTTAACTAATTTTTAATCGTTTAAACAATTGATTACATAATTTTTATCTTTTTTCATATGCATTTTATTTTAATAAATTTCTTTTGATTTAACAATTTATTCCTTACCTACCCTTTTAAATTTTATTACCAACAATTAATAATTCTTTATTTAATTACTTTGCTCTTCATACTTTTAGTTAAATGTATATTTTATCATATTTAAACTGTGCTTCTTTCTGGTCCTTTCATTTGTATTATTTATGTATTGTTTAAACTTTAATTGCATTAGTTATTTCTAAATTAATTTTAGCTACAATTATTTTCTACTTTTTAAGAAAGTCGATCTGTCGTTATTTGCCACCCTAAAAAAATACTTACCGTCTTCTCTTTAAAGATGGCTTTAAAAATTTATTACAATCAGACACAAACAACAGCTCTCTTCTGCACTTCTTGTAGAAAAGATTACACACTTTTCTTTGCTCTTGCTACATTTAAGGCATATTGTAAAAGGAGTTGCAATTCGATTGTTGTTAATAATTTTAATTATTAAGTTAAGTTTCATCTAATTTATAAGATTAATATTTGATTCAATATAAATAAATCTTAGCTTTTAAAATTATTAATACGAAGATAACATGAGTTGCAACTCTTTAGTGTGTATAATATATTGTACATTAGGTTAATTTTTCCCTTAATATTAAAAATATTGATGTCTCTGAATTGAATTGATGTTACTTCAAAACTTAGTTCAAGGATCTTTTGATAATACATTTCATCGAGGGCCAACCATTAATTCACAGCGAAATCTACCCAAGAAAGTTAGTAATGGACCAGCGAAAGGAGAACGCTTAGTTTTAATTTATATAGTTATATTTTCTTAATTCTACTTACATTTTGGTATTGTTGCCTACAATTATTCTTAAAACTATTCTTAATACTACTCTTACAACTATGTTCTTATAACTATGTCTGTTGAACGGTGTCGGGCGTATTTATATATTAAAAGTGCTGAACTTGTAGGTGAAATATTTAGTTTAAATATTTGCAAATTCAGTATCAATTTTGCAATTAGAACACGGAATACGTTACATGACGTAACAATATATTTAGTTATCCTTAAAAATATGAATGTCACCCTACCTTCATTTAGTTGTTGGACCCTTAGTTATTTATCTTTTTATTCATCTCACATCTTTGTATTTTATATAGGTACTTACTTTTTATTTTTTCCTTTTCACTTCCTTTTCACTTCCTCTTTGTTTCTCTAGTTATAACACACTTAATTTTTAATTATTATTAAAAAACGCAGTTATTGTTATAGCTTTTTGACCACACTTCTTATTGTTTCTTTCTTATTATTCACTTCTATTTACTATAGTTTTTAATTATTTGTAATTATAAAAAGAGATTGTAGTTTTTTAATTATTTTTAATTTTTCCAATTTGTAACAACTTGTATATATTATTTAGGTAATCTAAGTCTTTATTATATTAATCATAATGTTCACGTCTAATATCTTTTAATATTAATTAATGTTAACACCAATTGGAGTTTTACATTTGCAACAAATTATGCATCGTTTACAGCTATTTTAAGACATTGTTATGTGTCTCCAATGCGAAGGGCTTATGTTTTCGATTAACATTTTTGCCTTTCATAGTTTTAACCATTCCGTACCCTTCACATCGGAACACATAACGTTTAGTAAATGACAGAGTGTTGTAAGGCTGTAAGGCCTTAAAACATGCCCTTGTAAAAGTGTTAGGAAAGGGGATGGCTCAAGACAGCGCACATTGAAATGCGAATGTCGGCGCTTTTGACCTCTTAAAGTAGACTTAGTCTTAGTTGTAAAGGGCGTTAAGTCCATTGGGATGTAAAGGGGGGCTGGGAAATAAATAAAATTATAACTTACCTCTTGTTTCTTTTTTAATTCTCTTCTGCAGTTTACTGCAAATGGTTATATTAAAATACATATAAATAAAAGTAAATTACTTTGCAAAAATATAATTTTCACAAATCGCGAGTATCAGTCGGCCGAGTCGGCCGAGTCGGCCGAGGGTTTATCTTAGAGATTTTTAAAAATATTTTTCAAATCACGAGTATCCTACGGTCATTCGTCATTCGTCATTCGTCTCGTTCGGCTCGTTGCTCGTTGGATTTTTCTTAAAGATTTTTAAAAATTTTTTTTCTTCGACCGGTATGGGAATCGAACACGAGACCATTTGAACAAATAACCGATCTCTAACCATCTGAGCTATGGCGTTGTTATACGAAGTAAGTGTTTTAAACCTTATAAAGTACACATGACATGGGATGTAAAGGGGGGCTAGGAAATAAATAAAATTATAACTTACCTCTTGTTTCTTTTTTAATTCTCTTCTGCAGTTTAATGCAAATGGTTATATTAAAATACATATAAATAAAAGTAAATTACTTTGCAAAAATATAATTTTCACAAATCGCGAGTATCAGTCGGCCGAGTCGGCCGAGTCGGCCGAGGGTTTATCTTAGAGATTTTTAAAAATATTTTTCAAATCACGAGTATCCTACGGTCATTCGTCATTCGTCATTCGTCTCGTTCGGCTCGTTGCTCGTTGGATTATTCTTAGAGATTTCGAAAAATTTCTTTTCCTTGTCTGGGAATCGAACCATAGACCTTTCGAACAAACAACAAAGCTTGTCCCACTGAGCTACCAAGCTGTTGTAAATATTTGTGTTTTAACTTCTATAAATCGTACACTTTCCTATACTTAACTTAAAAATTATTTTTCAATATTCAAGTTAGTTAAAAATACTTTTTAAAATTTCCTCGACTTTGTCTGGGGGATCGGATCACAAACCTTCCGATCAAACAACCGAGTTTTTCCCACTGAGCTACTAAGCTCTTAATAAAACTTGTGTAAAAGTTGAATAGTTTAATTTATTTCCCAGTTTACCTTTACAACCCTCTAAACGTAACGTCCTTTATATCTAACTAAGTCTACATTGACTGATCAAAAGCGCGGACATTCGCATTTGAATGTCTGCGGTCTTGAACCGTTTCTGATGGGAGAAATAGATGTGAAGCACCTAATTCACCCCCAGTACAATATCTCCTTTGTCGACAGACCAAGTTGCATTCTAGTTCGTCACACGTTTAAGTTTTATTCGAAATTTGCGCACCAAAATACAACCCCAACACGCGTATCACCACGCGTGTGTTTGATTGTATTCGACGGCGAACGTTAGAAATGAAATTCAAACGTTTGCGAACCCGAATGCAGCACCCTCTCACTTGCAAAACATTATGTATCTGATGCGAAGGGTAGTAAATGTTTAAACGGAACGAAGGCATAAATTTTAATAAAAAACTTAATCCCTTCGCATCTGAGAAACATAATGTAAGCTGAAAGAGGTATACAATTTTAAAATACAGAAATTATACATTATTATTATAAATTAAAATAAACAAGTTTTAATACAATAAAAAGCTGCAGCCCTTACGATTGTTTTTATCATCAATCTTGGGACTGCAACGTTTTTTACAACTAGTTATTAATTAAATACTATAAATAAAAGGGGAAAGATGTTTTAAGTGTGTGTGAAAATACAAAATAATAATATGTGGATGGGGTGGGTGTTATTTTATAAAAGTAATAATAAATAATAATTAAGTGCCCTACAAAGTGCTACATAAACCAAAAGAAAGACAACAAAAAAGAAAGGTGAGTACTTAAAAGACAAAGAACTGCAAGATTAAAAAATTAAGTCCAAAAAATAATAAATTAAATAATAAAAAACTGAAAAGTATAAGAAGTGGTAATTTTTAACAAGTTCCAAACAAAATCTAAGTAAAAATGAATTAATTTTGCAATATAACTGGAAAGTTAAAGAAAGTTCAAAGAATAAACAAGACGGGAAAAATTAGTAACATTTCAAAATAAAAACATCCCTAACGCACGGTCCAATAATTAAATGAAGAGAGGGTAACTTTAATATTTTTGGGAATAATTAAATATTTTTAAAACAATACAAAAGGAAGTTCAAAAATGATGGTGAGCTAATATAGCGCAAACAAGTTCTAAAATATTACCCAAGTTAAAATAAATAAACTAAAAATTAAATAAAACGTGTAAAGAGAATAAAAATATCTACAGAATACTAAATTAAAGTTAAAGAAAAAACAAGAATTATTAAGAAAAGTAATTAGAAGTAGCAAAATAATTTTTATACAAATACAAATAATGTAAGTAACATAAACAAATTACAAAAGATGTAAAAATAAATAAATAAATAACTGGTGTTAGAAATAGACAAAAACAACTTGAGAGTAATCTTTAAACAATACCAGAAATTTAAGAAAATTGAAGAACCATTTACTTTCAAAGACATAAAGTTTATTAACAAAATTTATCTTTGGATTGTTTAAAGGTAACTTTAAAGTTAAAAAAGGCGAATTGAAATTACAAATAAAGGGTAAGTTTAGAAGAAAAAGTGTTACTATAACATCAACATAAACAACTAAAATCAATTTTCAATAAAACTGAAATTTGTTATTACTTTTTTAAATAGAACGTTTTAATTAACAAATCTCAAACAATTAAAGCCACCCAAAGGACGTGATGTAAAGTGTGTCTCAAAAGTAAACGAATTACTCTAATTTATAATATGTATGTGGGGGATGTGTGTTTGTGTAAAAAGAACATGTAGATTTCATCTTACCATTAGTAGATCTTCGATCTTTGGCCCATATTTGAGGACGCATTATTCCTTTGTGTGTCATAATAGTTCTTAGATGTTGTTTACTAATACTTAAATTAAAATAAAATACCCACTCTTTATTTTTATATTTCCTAATTACAAATATCATATTTCTTTCCCCACCCTTCGCGATGTGTATTGTGTTTAATTTGAAATTGTATTTTTTTAATAATAATTCTTTTTTGAAATAAGTTCTAAACTGAATATAGATTTATATTAAATTCAAATGCGTACTGAAAACATCTAGTTTCAATTAAAAGAAAACAATTTAGAAAAATAAATTAATACCAAAATAATTAAAAGGATTTTAAAAGTGTGGTGTGTAAGATACTTATGAACTACCCTAAAACAATGGGCCAAACAGAGGTGCCCCCGTGCATAGCACAGGTAGCCACGACTGTCTTCAGTTAAGAGGAAACAACATCTAAGAATATACCATGACCTCATTTACATACCGTATTATACATTTTCTTTAGTTAAAATGAAATGACCTTTTCTTAAACGATTTCAAAAAGAAATTACTGTTCAAATTACATTTTTCTTTAACTAACCCCGGCTCTTTTTCAACTTCACAAAATATAACGTCGACACACAAAGAAACAAACAATTACAAAAAATAACTTACTTACTAACAATAAAATAGAATTATAAATAATAATCTTAGGGTCTACTACAGCATAGACTTTAGTATTAAACGATAGCTAGTAATGAACTGATTCAAATAATAAAAAAAATTTTCAAAAGGCAATACAATCCGAGTTACACCAACATAAATATTTGGAGGTGTGGTAGAATAAGAAGTTTTCACTAAATTTAATATAAATAAACAATTGTAATTGCAATCTACTTATGTACAAATATGAATTCAATACAATAAGTTTAATATCTAATAAAGTTTTAAAATTAGGAGAAAAACTAAATGCAAATAAAGAGCAGCAGTATTTAAAATCTTAAGAAAATGAGATAAACCAAACATAAAAATTATTTTAATAAAATGCTAATATAAATTAAACACAAACATTTTAGTAAAGCTAAATGATTAATTAAAATGCATAAGTGCAAATAAATTAAGTTTAGATGTAAAAAGAAGACTAAAATAAATTTAATAGAAATAACTTTAAAGTAAAGAGTAAAAATAAAACCTCATCAAAATAAGAGAATAATGTAAAAGTAATAAGTGACTAAAGTGTGATTAAATTTGAGAAAAAATATCCGTAAAATTGCACCGAATATAAATGTTAAATAAAATCCAAAGTAATTAATTTAAGAAAACAAAAACATGTTCAGTTTGTTGCACAAAGATCTAATAAAAATCAATAATTATTACTATGCAATATATTTTAACTTAATTTAGAAATGTTTAAAGCCATCCCTCATGATGAAGCAATTTAAAAATGTTGAAAGATACACCAAGCTTTACTTTATAAAATGTATGTATATGTAAATGTGTACGCATAAATGGCAGAAGTATTGGTGTATTTTATTTTTCGCTGCCTTTTGAAAACCTTCTTTTATTTGCCCTAAATTTGGGACAAAAAGTTCCTCTGTGTGTCAAAAAGAAAAATCTTTCTAATATATTTCTTAGACATTATTTCTCAAAACTTATACCTAATAAATTGACTATACTTTCTTTATATTTTGTAATTCGAGAAAATTACAATTATTTTTCTTAACCCTTATAACCATGTGGAATATATATCTTTGTATACTTTTAGTTTTGCTTTTATATATTTTCAATAATAATTAATAAGTATATTTTGTAAATTTCATACCACAAAGAAATGTTGACTTCCAAACAATTCCAAAAGAATATAAGTATCATGAGCAATAATTTTTCGATTTCAAAATGTATAATTAAACGACGGTTAATAATATAGTTATTTACTCCAAATACAAAAAATTTTAATACTAAATTATTGTTAATAAAAATCATTCACTAAAAAATCTAAAACATTCAAATTTTAATTTAAAAGTAAAATCTGAAAGGGTTATTGAAATAAAATTATTCATAATTCAGTGATTTTCTGCAAAGC